>CM076395.1:33696924-33985900 GCA_038363315.1 Mugilogobius chulae | reverse complement strand
TGATGTTTTCCCCGTAAATTCTTCTAATTGTTTGAGATATACAAATAAAATTACAAAAAATTGGCATCTTTCATTTCATGAATATGTTTTCATTGATACTGCGCTTGATCACATGGCACTTGCCTTCTGCGTGAAGAAACTCACCTCTCATCTTGGCATGTCTCTCTGTCCTTCCAGTGACATAATAAAGTCCTTGTGTCTCTGTCTGGCACTGTTTTTGACAGGTCTAAAAATTGCAATTTAAAATGTAAAACATCTCTAGTGTGCAGGAGGCAATAAGACTCCATTAGTCGATTAAGAGCCTGATTTATCAAGCCAGGTGCTAAATTGCGGGTGCAAAAACAGAAAAAAATCATGTGTTTTTTATGAGCATTTTACACAAACTTTAATATTGGAAGGTGTACATACAACATGCTAAACAAAACAGATAAGAACCATCTCAAATTCTGCATCTTTAGAATGTGTGTGAGAGAAAAATGTCATCTCTTCCAAGGTTTTGCTCCCCCTAACTGATTTTGCACATGAGCAAATGCTTGATAAATCTGGCCCTTAGTGTTTTGTCTCACACGAGTACCTGGTAACTTGGAGGTTTATCTAAATTAATGAGTTTCCTAATGGCACTGTATCATGTTAATTATTAGTAGTACATTTTCTACTTGTAATAAGATGTATGCTCAAAATCTTTCAAAAAAATATTAATGCTAAAATTCAAATGGTATAATACTCTTTGTCTAAAATCATTCCAAGTCCCCTCTGGTCAGTGCTAGTCTCCATTCCCCTGGTTGAAAACACTTGAAGAAACAACTAGTCTATAACCCTACATACTGCATCACACACATAGATTTGTTAGCCACTAGCACAGATTTAGAACTTGCTTCTCAGACACAAAAAGTTTTAATTGTGAGGCTAATTCAAGAAGTATTTACTACAGGTGTGACTGTCCACAGGAGAGTTTTGGGCTTTCTACAGTGAAAGAGAGCTGTCTAATAGTGACCTGCAGGTTTCTGTGTGTTCCCACTGAGCAGCCGTTTCACTGCAGGCTCTTGTTAGCTGGGCTCTCACACTCACAAACCCTTTTCCTCCGGCTCGAATCTGCTCCAAAAGTCACACAGCGTTTCCTCACAACACTTCGAACACATCCAGGGCCAGAACACCTTTACCAAGCTACAGTATCCTGCAGATGAAGGTAAAGTTTGACTGACAGGATGTTGTGCAGTATTTCATAACTATAAAACAAATGGACAAGCAAAATACAGCACATACAATGAAATTCTTTTCATTGTAAAACATAACCTGGCTACAAACTCAGAAAAGTAGATTTGACACAGTCCTTTTAAACACACACAGGAAGTCCACTGACTCACACCTTGACTTTGGGCTGAACAATTAAGTCAAAATATCTAAGTGCAATTTTCTGACAAGCAATGCAATTAGACTGGGGACTGGGGCTTTTTTTTTAAATTGGGAAACTCAATTTGGTTTGCATCATAAAAAATGAAGCAATAGCAGCTCAAAGAGGCAAAAGAAAAAAATTCAAAATTTCTGTCCTACTTGTCTTCAAGTACTCCTACCTGGAGGTGTATCTAAATGAATGGGTTCCTAATGATACTGTATACTATTAGTAAGTACATTTTCTAGTTGTAAATGCATGCTTAAAATCTTTGAAATCAACAAAATTCTTAGTACAAAATTATTGACAAAAAGGCAGCGAGCCATAGAATTAGAGGAGATTCATAATATACCAATATGTAGATCAATTCATTTTGATTCTAAACATTACAGACATGTATCTGTAAAGGACAGAAACATCTGTTTTTGTATCATTTAACATTACATACAGGACATTTCCTAAGGTGTTATGTTTATTGCATTTGTTTGAAAATTCTTATACAGGTTGCTGGGCCTAGATATTTGGGACCAGCTTTGTGCAGGATTCTTCTGTTAATTAGAATATTGCCAAGTTTATAATTTAGTATAGCCGGGTGAGGGTTAACTTCACTCACGGCATATTCATTCACAAAGTTAGTTCAACATTTGCAGATAGTCTCCTAAGCATACAGACATGACTCAACTCGTGTTGACTTCTGAAAGCTGTGACAAAGCTTCTAAAACTTATTGTGGAATTCTGAGGCTAAGAATGTGTACGGTAAGTGAGAAAACGTTGCAAATTGAAATGAAATAGTTTAGGTACACCACTTTATTTCTACAGCAGACACTTCACAGCTTATGTCCTACAGTCCAAAACTCTTGACTAAAGCACAAACACACCACACTAGGGACAAAATAACACATTAATATGCCTTTAATCCTAAACTCTCCAGCAATGATTGATTTTCCAATATTTATGATTATGAGTCTTGTCTTTGCGTGCTGCTCACTCAAAACTGAAGGTAAAAAAATCCACTATGATTTCAATTAACGGCAAAAAGGGCATATTTCTGAAGCACTTTGACTGAACAGGCGTCAATACAAAAGCCAGTCCACAAAAAAGAATAAGACAGCAGAAGGAAAAATATCAATAACGAATGATTTCTTTACTTGTTTATTTGTGTCACTTGAAAGCAGCGCTAAAAGAGGCCAATCAAATGCATATACCGCCAAGCATACGGAGACAGTTCCTTTGTTGTTCAGCTAAAGAGAGCACTTAGTGAATAATCAGAGATGGTCGTTCACTAGTACATCATTGAGGGCCATTATAGAGGAACAATTACCCAACATTATGGTATGTGTGCACCTGCTTCTCGGAGGTCAAAAGGTGACTGGAGAGAGCAGTGGATAAAGGAAGAGAAACTGTAAGAAAATGAATCACAGCACAGTCAAATGTAAACCTTAATAAGTGTAAGTGAAAGTGAAGATCTGGATTTTTTTCAGTATTTTCACAGTCCATTCAAATTAAGGATCTGTAAAGGTTTTGAGTTTATGGTAGAGGTTGGACAAGACATGAGATTTGGTCCCTGAGAAAAGATTTTGGCACCAAAATTTAACTTGGGTTTGGAGTAGGGTTAGTTTTAGGAACAGATAATTTGGTTAATCTAAAAAAAAAGTATAGTAATAAAGTTTTGTTTATTTGCAAAAGTGTTCATGTGCTCTCTCTCAGGCTTTTGGTCTTTTCCAGACCTCAAACATACTTTAAGGTACCACTTTATATTAACTACACCTTAATTGGCCTTAGTAAACATGAATAAAGCATAAATAAAGCCTTAATTATGCATGAACTAATGGTGAATTAATTAATGAAAAAGTTTATTATGCTTAGTAACTGCTTAACTAAGAAGCTAAGGTTAGGATGTAGGGTTAGGGGGCAGGATTCGGAGTAATTAAGTAGTTACTAAGCATTAATAAGCTTTTTCATATATTAAGTAATCATTTGTTCAAATTGAACGAAGTATTTATTAAGGTGTTATTAATGATTTACTAAACCGAAATATTCTGTGGTTATTCTAAAGTGTTACCTACTTTAATATGCAAACAAACATTGCTAAACATTTGCTACGTATGTTCTGTACTGAGGAGGAGCTAAAAACATTATTGGCACAACATCCACAACAAATAATGTAGCTATTTTTATATAACGTGGTGTAGCTGATAATCATGGAAGTAGGCATTTATTTCTGTACAACTATAGCTCTTACAAATCCTTCAGCGCATGCAATTATGGGTTTAGAACAGCTTTTTACCAATCAGAGCGGTGCTTTTGGCTACGTCTGATGACTAAAATGCTTTATATTTGGATTGAAAAACTACACAGCGATCTGATTTAGTCACAATGTGTTGTTACAATATATTTTTAGGTGGGAAAGACAAAGTTCACTAATTTACAACTGAAAGGTTAGGTAACCAATTTTTAAGTCAAATTTGCTCTGATAATATTTTGTTGTTACTTTTGTTTGTGGAGGAAGCAGAAAAAAGTTTTATGTGTCTAAGTATGAATTTCCCTTTGTAATAGGCTGCTCAAAACAAACAAAAGAATCTAACTGGAGCCAAATTCAGCATTGGAAACCCATTGCCCAAAAAAAAAACGCTAAACTGCTAAATTATATACAAATAATTAGAAAAAAAAGTTGATGCCTGACTGAGATTGGTATCAGGGAACTACAAACTATACAAAATTGGGATCTGATCTGATTATTTATACCTAAATAATTCTGAAACTTTATTCTTCTAAAAATAAAAGATAACATTTGCTCATCAATACCATCTCAAGCATCTATTGGCAGCACACAAAAAATACAATAAACTTAAATTGAACTTTTCATGACACCCAACGACGAAGCTGCCATTTTGCACCATCAGCTCCTCCAACCACCATCAACCATTCATGCACACACCAGATCCAAACTATAAGGACACAACAAAGAGTTTTTTCTGTTCGCCCCACTGTAGCACCTAAGTATCCTCCAGAGGTCTCAATTCAAATCCACAATCTGCTCAGGCCCAACATGCTTAGCTTCTGAGATCTGACAGGATCAGGCGTTAGCAACCTGGTATGGCCACAAAAAAAAATCCAGCATACTCCTATGTTTCTTCATCAGACCAACTAATAGATCATCCACTCAACACCCAGGAAATTAGCACAGAATGGCTCTCTCCTTTGCCAGGCGTGATTAATTGATCCAAAGTGGCAGATAGGAGGAGGAGCGGCTGCAGGAAAAGTGCTGATGTGCTTTAGAAGAGAGGGCGGAAGATTGGAAAACGCAGCGGGGATCGGAAAGACTGCTCTGACCTTTTTGACTATTAATGAGTGCGGAATGCGGTAACGCAGGAAAATGTCCTTGGTTTTTTCGAATGCGAGGACCGAAGCAGAACTGACACCGGCGCACTACCTGGATTCAATCTATCAGCGTCCACAACAGAGCGGGGAGGCAGAAAGGAAAAGGGTAAGAGAGGGGGATTAATGGACGACTTTGGAAACTTACAAGTAAAGTTACACACTGGTGGCGCAACTACAAGTCAAGAGCAAAAGAAAGTGATTATGCCCTAACATTTAGTATTCAGTATACAGGGCGTTATTTTATATTCTGTACATCGACAACATTGTTCAGCGTTGTTCTGTCCAGCAATTGGTTCATTTTCAGCATTTCCAGCAAATCTTCCAACGTGAAAAAAAAAATTTGGTTAAACTGTCCTTATGTCTGGGCCTCTTCTTTCTTTGGCACGTCAAAAAAATCGCAAAAGATCCTAAACTCCTGTAGTGTGCAGTCGGCTTAAGGCTCAATTTGAACTATAGAAGATTGTGACTTGAGACAACCTTTGGAACTCTTATACTCCAGCAGCTAACCAAACATATTCTGCGTTCATGAAATCATACAATAAATCACTTTACCAGGCTTGTAGTTCTTGTTCTGCCTTGGCTCTGTCCTTCTCCAGACCTTACTCAACTCTTCTGTGATCTTCTTCTTCAAAGCCTCTTCATCAACTGGAACAATTCATGGAAAAACAGGCAAAAGAAGAAAATGTTTTAATTAACCAAAAGCAAGAAAGAGATTCAAACACATGCATGGTAAAGGTAGTTTTAAAAGAGATGATTTAAAATTGACTTTCGTGAGCTTTTTTTCTTGTTAGAATAGTGTTTCCTTGCTAGTTTACTATGAGTCTTTGTACTTTTATGTGTATTTAATTGTCCTGACAAAGACGTGTCAAAACATGTAAGCTGTCGATGTTTTTTTTTTTTTTTGACCACACCAAAAAAAAATGTATTTACATTGCAAGTCATTTTATCTTTTAACTCAAAGCATCAGTCTCCTCTTCAAAGAGCATCTGATTGCCTACTGCAGAGCTTTGAAGTACTCATACGTTTTTTCATGAGAGAATCTACATGTGTTTTCATTCAATAAGAAATATCTAGAAAAAGGCTTTAACCTTTTGGTGTCGAGTCAGCCAATTGCACGTCTCTGTGAAGTTTATAGCATCACTTGGAATGTTTCATAGTATAAGAATCAATGCAATAACTGTGTGTGTATTAGATTGCCGGTGCATAAGTATAAAATGTCAACAAATCCTCTGAAAAGGTCTGCTCACACCTCTCCACAGATGTGATTTGTAACTTGGTCTGTTCTCATTTGCTAACTGAGCTCTACAAGATGGATTCTTGTGATATTTGTGATTTTTCAGAATCTAGAGAATCAATCTGGAGAGACTTCAATGTATGGTTGAACACTGCCTCGGTGAACCAGACTAGTGATGCGTGAGTGGCCAATGGGTCGGGCAGGGAGGCATGAGAAACAGATACTTCATTGCGATGCAGTATGAGGCAGGTCATTTTTTGACATAATCATTTTTGTTGCCTGTAATTCTGTGATCGAATTCACAACATAAATTGAAGCAGACTCTGTTAAGACGCTATATTACAGAATCACACAAGGACACATGAGGAAGAGAATCTGCTCCTCCATTTGTCAGTGGTGTTGCTGTAGCAGGAACTACCCGATTAGCATCACATCAAACAAACAGAGTGGGACCAAAGCGCTGCAGGACTTTATTTCGTGTGTGAGTTTTATCGGATCTTTTCCACGACTTGCCCAGATGTGCGCCTCAGTGCGGGTAAGACCTAAAGAAATCATATAATCAATGTTATTTTTGTTTACACCAAAAAACAACAGCTGTGATATTATTATGTTAGATACAGTAGCTCTCAAAGAATAACAGCAAACATGTGCTTTTACATTTAGTGATTTAGCATATTATCTATTCTTTCTAAACAAAGTCTTCAGTCAAACAAACTTCAAAGATGTATCGCTGGTAAAAAATGTTCAAAAGACATAAATCAACCATCAAAAACATCCTTCATATTTAAGCGAAACATTACTGGTGTCCAAACCATCATCCTATCCTGTTTTTATTCACGACATGTGTGACTGCATGTCCTCAGCGTTCTATCTTGGCAGGTAATTAAGCATGAAAGTAAAGATGCCATGGCCAAAACGTGCTCTGAACACACAAGGAGGCAGCAGAGGCGCTCGCTAGAGGGAGTGTCTGCTGGTGTCAAGATTACTCTGTCAATGCATTTGTTAGATGGGATAATCCCTATTGTCAGTGCCTATTATTAACTGGTAATGCTTGATAACTGCAGGTCCAGCCGAAAGGGGTTGTAAACGCCAGCCCCAAAACCTAATTCCTGGTAAATGACATTAACAATAGGTGTACAAAAAGCAATGCATTTCTTAGCAGACACATTAACACCAAAATAGCGCATGCCAAGACTCATTATAACTGTTATATCTCCTAACATCACGTGTCTTCAAATCGCCAAATAACACATAGAACTCAAGTTCTTTTTCCTCTTTCCACGTGAAATTCTTTGTATTCTGAACAGGCCAATGGCTTACTGTTGTGGTTACTTAATCCACAGCTAGCGCTTACTCTACATTATATTATACCCATCGTGTTCAATCTTCTTGGGGTAGTGTGTGTTAAGGTATTTTGTTGAGAGTGTTTAGGTTGTGGTGATTATTGTGTTATAAGTCTTGTGTTTGGTGTTGCATATTTTAATCTCAGCATCCAACAACTTCAAAATCTCATATTAACAAGGAATCTAGATGTGTCCTGTGTAATAGCGGACCTCTCTCTCCATTAATCCTAGATTACTATGACTTTGGAACACTGTGAATGAATGTAATTCTTTATATTTCATTCATAGCTCTAAGGATACATGATTCTTCCTTCTAATCACTCTCGGCAGCAAGCGATATACTACGTATCACATTATAAGAATATAATGTTCTGATTTATTGCTACACTATATATTGTAACCATACGGGGATTAACGTCGCCTTAGAATGCTCACTCGGGTTTGCCAGCAGCTGCTAGCTGTTTTGCCTGGCAGCAGTAGAGGCTTCTCCAGAGTGCTATAGGGTAAATACAAACACTGCGTATTGTGTTAGTGTGTGCTTTGATCTCGTAATTACTTGTTTAGATTAATATGATTAATATTTTTCTATCTTCTAGTTCCTCATGACAGTGAGTTTTCACCTATTCTCGAGTACTACCCTTTGGATTTCAAAACTGATTTAAATGGAAAGCAACAGGAGTGGGAGGCTGTGGTGCTCATACCCTTTATAGATGAGGTACCAGCCAGGACTAACGACAGCACAAATAATTTCACTTTGCCTGATTGAAATTTATATGTATTGTGTTGTACTGTATTTAACGAAACAATTATTAGCAGCCATGGAACCATGCAATGAGAAGCTGACCAAAGCGAGAAAGCCAGGAACGCCATACGAATGTGCCGTTACATGTACGACAAGGAGAGCGAGTTTACATACCCCTCCAGCTTGCCACAAATGTTTCCAGATATAATCCATTGTCGTGTGAGGTACTAAAAGCATAAATGTGGCGAGTATTCAATTGCTCACCTTTCCTCTTAGAGTTCTAACGATTTTGTATTTATTTTGTACAGGCAAATAACTATTCCTATGGATGCCTGGCATGTAGCACTAGACCATGTCAGCAGGCGTGTGGACCGCTCTGCACTTTATTTCTGTGGCTTCCCAACACTACAGCATATCCCACATAGGTAGGAATAATTTTTTTCTGCTAGAGCAAATATTCAATGTAATTTCTTTGTCATTTTGTGGACTTTAACCATGAAGAATAATGCATTCTCAAAGCTTTTTGAGTAAAAGTTCTTCCATTAAGATCCCAATATTTATTCTAGATTTTACCCTTTAGTAAGATGTTTGGTGCTGAAGTTGTTCTTTTGAATACAGTCAAATAAGTATAGACAATAGATACTTGAAAGAGTTAATAAATATTGCTGATAAAACCTTGCAAGTAAGAAAAACGGTAATTCAAACATAACAGGTTGTAACTAGAGAGTTTCTACACTAGACATAACCTTGTTGTAGAGATTACAATGATTAAGCTAGGCATTTATTTTAATTGTGGATAAGAACCATCAATCGCTGAAGCCCTTTTTTAAATTATGCAGTTAATTATTGCATGTATTTTTTTTAGTTTTACAAGAAGAAGAGTGGGGTGGTTGTCTTCCAGCAGAGCAGCAGAGGGGAGAACATGATGCTGGAAATCCTCTCAAACAAAGATGGAGAAGCAGTGAGACACACTTGCTGGTGCTTTAACAACTAGTACTCAGTCTATATCTTATGTCTGTTTTCTAAACTTTTTCAGATCTGTGACAATGTTGCGGCTGATTTATTGGGCAAGGCCATATTTGTGAACTGGCCCATCTAGAGGAAGCCCGAATTGTTGCTGTATCAGATGGAGAGACAAGTATGTAGATGCCTCCAAATTATTACTGAAACAATTGCAGTTTTAGAGTTGTTCTGACAGTATTTCACTTTTTTTTCAAGAAGCCAAAAAATAAACAGTTTATAAACAAAATTTTACACGATGTTGTTTTGTTTTTAGGTTTTCCTTGGAGGAACCTCATGGTATCCAGAAGGTGTATAACTGGCCCTCAACTCCACCACCACTAAAGTGTCACGTCTGTCTGACAAGAGCAGAAAGACTGGGTCAAAGATATCCAGGGAATCACTGAACAGTAAGCCAAACATGTGCTTTGTGTGCTTGTCATGTCAGCTGTTATGCTTTTTTTTGTTTGTTTTTATGACCACAATGTTTCTTTTTCTGTAGCTATTGAAGAGAAAGGCATCGTGACAAATGAGATTGATGTAGTTGTGTACGGCCAACTTCTGACAGGAAGAAAGTTTGTCCTAAAGCCAGTGGCATTGTTGAGCTGGAGAAACAGTGGGCCAAGCAGGTTTTGCCTTTTCCATATCAAGCTGTTGTCAAGGTAACCCATGTTTTCACTGTTTTTGTTTTATTAATAATATTATTGTTATTATTATGTTGTTGCATCATATAGCATTAACAGTTTTTTATTAATCAATTTGTAGGAGATAAGGGCTTTCTATTCATCTTTAACTAACTTCACCAGCCTGGATGAGCTCTTTCCTCCTTCTACAGCTGTCTTCATGGTTGGAAATCCCTATTATGGCGCTATGGGAGAGGTTAATAACCAAGTTTCTATGATCTTTTATAGATATTTCATAGAATAGTATATATATTTATTTTTTAATGTCTATTAAAGGTGCAAGACTCCAGCGATGTCATCAAAGATGGACGTGTGCGAGTGGTTTTCAGTCTGCCCCATGAACCACAGCTTGACACTTTAATACAAACCAGCATGTTTGTAATCTCATCCTTTCTCACAGCTTGAATACATATTTAAGAGTTAAAGTTTTCATACATTTTTTTTCCTTTATAGAAATACTGTGTGAAGTACAGTCCTGGTTACATCTGGCCTCTCGTCTTGGCATCAGCAGCTACCTTGTCTCTCGCTTTTCTGGGAGCATCTTCATTGGCAGGGGTTCAAAGAAAAAGTAAGTGCATTTGTTGCATGCCTTATTGTTTATGATGAATTGTATGACTGGATTTTTTTCAAGTTTCTCTTTTATCTCGCGCAGTCCGTGTGGAGAGCAGAGAGCTAATATTGGTCTAAACCTCAAGTTCAACAAGAAGAATGAGGAAGTGCCCGCTACACTAAAAAGACAGAGAAAGAGTGGCTGTACTCTGTTGCTGTGGAGGAATTACTGGCTGAATACCTAGAGCGGTAAAAAACACAGTTTCTTTATAACAAAGTTTTATTCAGACTATAAATGTCTAAGTATGAATATACACTATTCTTGTCTAGATTTTCTGAGGTTTTCACTACAGTATCAAGAAACTCTCACGATGATGTGTTCTATGAGGACGACATCTGGCCCGGCGAGGATCAGAATGGGTAAAACCACATCCATTTTTATTGTATTTGTATACAGTAATCTAAATTTAAGTCTTGTCCAAATTTACTGTGATCAAATATTTTTCCCCTGCACAGAGCTGAGAAAGTAGCAGAAATCACAGCTTGGTTAAAGAGCCACCCTGTGAGCTCCATTAGCAGAGCATCATGTGATCTTCAGGTGCTGGACTCGGCAATTGTTGAAAAGATTGAAGAGGCAGTGGAAAAGGCCAAAGTAAGAACTTTTGTTGTGGCTTTATGTTGAGCTCTGTTGAGTCTCTCAATATTTAGATTTGTTTTTCATTTAGGTAAAAAAGAGCACTCGCAAAGTCCGTGTGACAGTGAAACCTCATCTGCTCTTTAGGGTAGGCCACTTATGATTGCATTTGTTTATGCACAGTAGACATGGTTCGTAATTAAATTGTAACCTTTTCTTAGCCACTGGAACAGCAACAGGGTGTGGTGCCTGATCCCGAGGCAGAGTATCGGTTGTTTGATCGAGTTGTAAATGTTAGGGAAGGTTTTTCAGTGCCACTTGGACTTAGAGGAACTGTTATTGGCATCAAAGGAGGTTAGTACAAAGACATAAACTTATCAAATTAAAAACTATGAATAGCTTACAAATCTATGTTTGAATAAATTCTATGCACAGCTGAAAAGGAGGCAGATGTTCTTTATGAAGTGTTATTTGATGAAGAATTCGCTGGAGGTCTTACCCTCAGGTAAGGTTTTAGTTGGGTGTCTAGATAACCCAAATGAATTTCAATTCCCTATTACACATGTATGCTTGTCCATTCAGAACTACATCACCTCGGGGGTATCGGCTTCCTCCCTGTGCCCTCATAAACCTGTCCCATGGAGCTCGAGTAGACCATACTTCGGGCAAACTCACCGCCATTGTCAAACCTCAACCCTCATCTACTCCCAACAACAACAGGCAGCTTGGGGGACTCAACCACTCCCCACGATCTCCCTTCATACCCACACAAGTAAGGCCTAGCTCAAATATACAGCTCCTCTTCAGAAGTAGTATTTATTTATTATAATTTTTTTTTTTGATTAGCACAACAACAAACACGGCATGAGAGGTTCACCTCAAGGCAAAAGGGACTCACCAAAACTTCTCCAAAAGCAAGCAAGGTGATTTGACTCAAATACAGAGATGGAATATGAATACTGAATATATTTTGTGTAGCTATTGTAAATATTATTACTTTTCCATAGAACAAGGATGAGTACAGCAATGTGTGGCAGTCTTTGCAGAATTCAGGCCCACCAAACAAACCACCTGCTCATTGGCAAAATGATGTAAGTCTGTTAAAAAATCTATAATGTAACTTATTTATTAAGTCTACATATTTAAGGTGATTAAACATCTGATGGCATTTGCAGGCCCGAGCTGGTGGTATCAGATTGTTAAAGAAAAATGAAGATGCTACCTCTATTTTGCCCACACAAAACACAAACAAGGTATTCTCTCCCACTTTTACTGCATAATTAGATTTTAGTTTTGGGTGCTATTAATTTCTTTTCAATGTAGACCACTAGTGACTTTGAGAACCTCTTGGCCAATCTCAAGATTTCAACTTCAAAAGAGATGCCTGCACCTCACCTGCTCCTTCTCAACCATCCACGAGCCAATCAAATGAGCCTTTATCTCCGCAGTCATTTGCAATGGTAAAAATTCAGATGTTGTTGAAGTGGTTCATGTCTAAAAATTCAACTATTGTTGAAGTGTCTCAGTTCTATGTGTAAACTGTTGCACGCTTGTGTTTTATAGAAAGGTACCATGGTGTTGAAGGAGATGCTAAAGATTGACACTGAAGGAACAAGAAGCTCCTCAACACCAGATTCTGCCCAGTCAGAAGGACACCCGAACAGGAGACGATCATCCAAGAAACTAGGTAAAAAGGACAACATTTATCAAGAGAAACATCACCATCAAGAGGACAAGAAACTGTAGTAGTATTTTATTTAGTAATATATTTTCTAAACTAAGTAAACAGGTAAGATGTCGTTTTAAATAGAATCACGTTTTACTTAATAATGTAGTCAAACCTGTTTATATGCACTTTAAGCTAAAAATGTAGGCTTCTGGTGGTATTTGGGTCGTCAAATATGATATTAGTTGGCGCTTTTGTACAGGTTTAATTCCAGGTTCAGTCTAATTGTTGTACTAACATGTACAAAATTATATTTTTAGCAGCAAAAATCAATGCCCCTCATGTGGAGGGTCCCCCAACCACAGCCCCTGCCATGCCTAACCAACACCCAGTCCTGAACAGTAAAGTGTCTGAGCTGGCTTGCGTCTGTGTGGGGCTTGGCATGGCACCTCCCGAATTCAGCTTCATTGGCAACAGACAGGTACAGCAATTTAAATACACAGAGCACTACTCTAGTGTTGTCTCATATGAATGCTTTGATTGCTGAAGCATTTAATTCAACAGGGTGTAGTATGTCAGGTGAAGCTGTCGAATGGTTTGATGGTGCATGGACCCCAATGCCAGTCAGAAAACGATGCCAAGGAGAATGCAGCATTTTTTGCTCTTCAAAGATTGGTACTTGCAAATTGACAGCAGTAATACAGCAATAACTAGCATATTTGGGACTAATAATGTCTTTTGGATTTGCATTTCATTTTCTTCAGAACTCAGTGGGCTCAGGGTTACCTCTTCCTCCTCCTGCTCTGTACCCTGGAATACCACCAATCAGACCACCTTCTTTAGGTCCCATGAATCCAATGTTCAATAAACCAGGTTAGTGTTGTGAAATGTTAAAACAAATGGCTTTTTTGGTATGTACGGTTGATATATATGTCTTAATGAACAACACTGCTTACTTTATTTTTTTTTTTCTTTACATCTAGTTCTGAATACATGTCTCCTTAAAGTGTTTTCTTTTGTGTAGGCTTGCTGTTGCCTCCACAGGGCTATGGTCCCCCTCCTCTGTGGGGGATGACCATGCCGCCTCATCATCCACAAAACCCACAGTTTTATGGAGCAACAGGAACTTATCCTGGAGCTATACGCCCTCCACCTCCAGCTGCTGCACCTATTGGATCTCACAACCAGTTTATCCCACTACAGGTAACTAAAGAAACCAAATATTTTCTAATCTCCTGAAGTATTTCAAAATCAAGGCCCTACATGTTATGTGTTCAAAAGTAAAAATTACAACATTTTATATTGTGAATTTTGCACAAATATTACAGGCAAACAAGCAAATGTTTGAAAAAGCACTTGTGGACACATTTTTACCTTCTATTTCTCTTTCAGGTCACTAAAAAGAGAGTGTCAGCAAGTAAGAAAAACCAAGACAGAGAGTTTTACAGTGCAGCACAAACAGTTGCCAGAAACCAAGTTCAGAAATCTCCAAATCCAACTGTAGACCAGTCACAGGGCCAAAGAAACGTCATGGTAGAGAACAGCCAGTCCCATTCGTCTGACCTCGTTCTGTCTACAGCAGCACCACAAACTCCTCCCAAACAGCAACCTCCAGCCACTGGCCACACCCCCGGCTCCGCTTCCAAGAGGAAACACCGAAAACTGGCGGTAAACTTTGAGGCAGCAAAAGTAGCTGAGCAGTAAGTTCTGGTGCGATGGCTTTGGGAGAGGTGCTGCTCAGTGTAGAGTTACAGTATTTAAGAGTGAACTCAGATTTGTGTGATTGTCCATAGCCTATTGTCAGTATATGGCACATATTATGGTAAATGTGCAGAAGGAAAATATTCCTGATAGAAAGATGTTTTTATCCAAAGATTCTTAGCACATGTGGAAAACTGCTTAATGACCCAATTGCTTGCTGATTAACAATTATATAAATTACATTTGTGGTGTACAGTATGGTGATATGTGAACTCAGAGTAAGGTAATAAGTTACGTGTCTTTGTGCTTTTGAACATATAACTAAATGCACTATATAATATTGGCTGTTTTTACCTTCTATGGAAATTTCTCAGAGCAACTCTGGACTTGGCTGACACCACTATAAAGTGGCAAAAATCATCTTGATTGTGTATACGATTTTTTTTTTCCCCCATGTTGCCTCGCGATTTTTCACAGGTGTCAAAAAAGCTGATTTATTATTTAGCAAGGTTGATGCATATTGCAACACTTGGCAGGTTATTTAGTTGAAGGCATTTTCAGCTTTATAGAATTACACTGCCATTGTTTTTAGGGGCTATATTATGCAAAAGTAAGCAGAGTGTTTGCATTACTATGGTAATCTTTAACGAAAGTGGAGTGGACAGAGCTAAACATTAAAAATATTGATAAGCGAGCATGCAATTATTTAGTTGTCGGCTCTGTTTGGTTTATTTATTCGTCCATGTAATTGTAATTGTTTGGCATCTCTTGTTCAAAGTTACTGCCTTTTTAATGTGTCACAAACGGCACTGTTTCAGTTTGGTGCTTCTCAGGGACTTGTTAAAAGCCTCATCATGAAATCGCGTGAAGTTGAAGTGAATTGTCATTTGTGCATAAACTCTGAAAGATTCTCTACACTTCATGTTCAGGGAATTATTCAGTCTTATTCTCTGCCTTCTGTTGGCTAGGATGGATTCATACATTTGTAGTTTTAGTTTTTACTGCATATGATAAGCAGAGAATTTTTTGTGAATTAAATGGGCCTTGTATGATGACTAAAATGTGTCATTATGATCATAGTTGGCAGACTGGCCTTGAGTTGTAGACTTTTTCATTTGATTGTTTTTTTCCTGAGACACCTGCCTTTGATGCATTTGTGCTAAAATATTTTACTAAAAGAAGCACATAAGACACCTCTCTTATTCCAATTCAAGTTCCATAAGTGCTGTTTTAGCTTGTTTGATCTAAATTTGAAAAACTGCTAGAATTTTGGCTAGTTAGCCGGCCGATATTACACAGGTGCAGAAATGAGATTAGACTTTTTATTTTTATTTTAAATATTTTATGTCTATTCATTGGGCTTTTTTGTAAAATGGTTCATAAATATTAAATCAGGAGTTAAATAAATGATTTTTATCAAGTCATTTTAAAGAAGATTATACTCTGATTTTTTAGTCTTACTAGGAGTTCAACTATATTTTTGTATCTGTGTAAATGAAGCCAAAGATGACAAATAATGTACATTATGTCACAAATAAAAACACTTGGCACCACAATGTATTTAATCCTTTTTTCCTTTGAAAATATTGTTTTTTTTCTCCCCTTTATAAATTGCCTTCAGATCTTTTAAGTACTGTTTCAATTATGTTTGATTGAAGCTACAGATACGCTGTAGCAGGAAGTGTTGTACTATACATTTTAATTTGTCCTCATTTAGAGAGACTCAAAATGTTGATGTTTTTTTAAACTTATTATCCAATGTCCTTTGCTCTGTGGGGCTCTGGTGCAATAAGGGGAGATTTTAATGATTTTTTTTTTTTTTAGTAGAAGCAGCACACAAAGAGAATATGATTGTTTTCCAGTGTCTGAGTAAATGACTTGATGTTCTGAAACAGGATTGTGCTGTATATATCCACTAATAAATTGATTTTGTTTTGTTATTATGTTTGTATTTCCATTTTTTACTTTTTTGTGTGTGCCTTGGCTAGATCCTAGTTACAACAGACTTGGATCGCTGTAATGACTGAAATTAACTGTAAATAGTGTCGTTCTCGCAACTTTGAAGCATTCCTCTAATAAAAAGTTAGATTTAAACTACAAAACTGTCCTCCATTGACCACAAAGTCTTGTAAGCTTACATTTGGCACAAAACATCTTAACAATACAACAGAATTGGAATGTGTGTTAAAGAATTCCATTTGCTTAAAAAAAAAAACACAAAATAAAACATTTATTCATAGAGCACCATCGAAAGTTTTGTGTGGGAGAAAAAGTCAGTAACCGTGCATTACAAAACCTATATAGTACAAAAAACAACAGACGGTATGTACATGGTCAAAATTTCTCAACAATGTCATGTTTTGGGAACATGATCAAACTGTTAAATTAAACCTAAACCGTTTCTTTACTAAATATGTTTGTTAGTGTAAGCAGCAGGACAGTTCAGCAGATTTTGTCAGCTAGATCACTTTTTCCATGTAATACTTTGGGACATAAAGGACAACAGTGTTAATAAAATGGGAGATGGTCTTGTTTTTACGGTGAAAAATAGAGTTTACATCAGACAACCCAGCTGTCAGAATTTTTCATTACACTCATTACATACTTCTATGAAAAAGTTCACATATGTCTGTATTAGATCAATGTTTATCCAAAAAATACAAATAATGACTGATTGTTTGCGTAGTAAACCAAAACAAAAGAATTAAAAAAACATACAGCTGCTTTTTTGTTTTGAATGAAACTGATTTACAGCTACCAGGTACAGTGGACCACATTAATAAACTAAATGTAGACAATAAGGTTTGATTAGGTTAAACCATGTTAGCTTTTCCCAATTATTCCAATATTGCAGTTAGACCCTGTGCATGTTTAGTCACATAAGAAACTGGGAGAGGTAATGTATTTTCCAATTAACATCATTAGTTGACAAAACAAACAGAAAGGAAAATCTAGCTGCACCAACAAGACAGTGTGGCTTTTAATACTGATCACATAAGAAAAAAATAGAACTAGATTTGTCTAAAAACAAAACAAAAATTGCATTAAAATTTACAAGCCATCATAAATCTGCAATACTATATTTCTAAGTTAGTAGCCATCTTGAGAAGTGCCCTTTCGCTTTGTCCTAAGTTGACAGTGTAATTTTATATGGTGTATGTGCCTACAATTGTTGAATTAATGTTGTTTGCTTCATCAAACCCCATTCTCTGTGCATTTCAGTTTTCAGGTCCTTTTGGGTTATTGTGCCCCACATAGGTGTTCTCTATACACAGCACAATGTAGTGGTTGGAGCAAGCGCGCGTGTGTTGTCCCAGGAGTCGCCCCGACTGGAGAAGCGCAGCTTGTCCTGTCACCGCCATGTCCGCTGTCCTCCATGCCTCGCAGTAGTTTGTGGTGAGCCTGATGCCAACTGGACTCGAGCCGTGCCATATCAGCTTCTCTGGCCTGGTTAGACATAAAGAGATAATTGAAACAATGTTGCTAAATGCTCCATTTAAACTGAATAATTACTGAGACAAAGTATATTCAGTTCATTAAAGGTTTTGTTTAGCTCAGTAGAAAAGTATGCATACTGTTGTTTATAGATAGGACCTAAACAAGAATTTTGGGAGAAAATGTTCAGTGATATTAAACAGATGTGCATGGTCTAATAATTCAGCTAAATGTCTTGTCCTCTTGTCATGGACTATCTAGTCACAATTTAGTTCTCATTTTGATGTAGTGTCTCGTGTGTTACATATTATACCAAACAGCCACTGATGCACTCATAATTTATTTTTATAAAGAACAACTATTTCATTTTCAGGGGTGTCCTAGCCCCAGAAGAAAAGCATATTTAATAGTCAAAAAGTCAGTAGGTAACCTGGACTAACAGAGAGCGAGCAACCTCCAATCCTTCATTTATTCAGTTACAGTTGTTTTAATGCTAAAATATATACCTTAAAAATATATATTTATAACTGTGAAACATTCTAGGCAATGCACTGCACACCTTAAAAAACAAACAAACAAACAAAAACACAATCACCTCAGACCAACCTTATGATAGCTAATAATAATAATGGACTCATACACTAACCATGCGGGGTCAGTCAGAACGTTGCGTCCATCAAAGGAGTAAATGGGAACAGAAGGGTTGAAGATACCGCCGTTCCCAGAGAAAATGGACATCCAGCTGTCGAATAAGACCTCGCCCTGAACAGAGACAGACAGGAGAACTTAACAGACACGTCAGACATATCATCCATCAGCATAGCCCAATGTACTGGAACACATTACATACACTTGTCAGAGGAGAGTTACTGCCTCTGAGGTCGGCGCCAAGAATCAGACAAGCCTCATGCTTAGGCCTATATAACATATGTACTTATTTAAGAATTTATTTCATATCTACTGACTTTACATTACAATTTGTTTATGATAATGTCAAAAAAGTGATTTCTTTAAACAAGAAATTTGGAGAGATGAAGATGGAGAAATAAATGTTGCTAAGATAGTACCCATAATATTTTGTACAAAAAACCCCAAAATAAATAAATAAAAAAAAAAAATGTGTCATTCTCTCACTGCAAAAATAAAAAATAAAAATCATAGCGCGTGAATAAAAAAGAGGAGAGTGGTTATGTCAATGTCAGTAAGAGTTGAGCCTTGCATTTTGAGTGGCTTTTTTTTTTTTGCTTTGCCTTTATTATTTACACAAATGCAATAATTGTAGCTCACCCTCATGTTGACTACTGGCATGTCATCACGGTCAGTCTTTCTAACTATAGTAGCCAAGTCCTGGAGGTGTGAGGAGAGGAAAGCCCTGTATGTGGAGGTCAGCCCCATGGAGCGAGCCTGCTGGTAGCACTGGAAGTCTGCCCTCTGATGCCCCGCATGTCTCCCTTCAGCGGCGTATTCAAAGCGACCAGATGAAGCTAAAAGAGAATAAATGAAACAAAAACTGAATGAACTCAGCAGTCCAAGTCTTACAGCTAATTCATCACAGGACGAGGTCAAACTGAAAATCATCTGCTTTGGTTTACTAATGTTTCTGCACTCACCCCTGGGACAGCATTAAAAGTCTGTGGCAGGACATTATAGCTGGGCTGGTAACCCCTGCTGCTCTCCTGCAGCTCCTGTGGAGGATATATTAGTTATAATATGCTACAATGGTGTTGTCTTTCATATTATGGGCATTATTGTGTATTTTCAATGTGTGTGTGTGCGTGTGTGTGAACCTGGCTGTGGATCCTGTGAGGTCTGCCCCAGTCCCCAGGTCGACTCAAAGCCTGAGAAGCAGCTGAAGATGATTGGATCAACTCTCCAAGCTGAAAAGTAAACATGCATGCATAGAATTGCATAATAATAATAATAATAATAATAATAATAATAATAATAATATAATAATAATAATAATAATAATAACAATAACAATAATAATAATAAAGACAAATATTTTTATTAAAGTTATTCATGCCTGTATTTTTTTCCAACCATGGCGTGTCCTGATGTACAGTTCTCCACCCCGCTCTGACACATAAGCCAATGTTCCCTCTGCTACTCGTTGTGTTTCTCTGCTCAAAGCGTGGAGGGTCTTATAGGTTGTGATCTAAATACAGAATTACACACAAAATGTTTACTGGATTATGTTCAATTTCAAGTTTGCATTTAATATAGTTCTTTGATATCAGTCTTGAAAAACAGAAGTCTCCGTACCGGGCTGGTATATCCTGGAGTCCCGGGAGGGCCAGGGGGACCGGGTGGGCCAGGAACTGTGACTGAAGAATGAGCGTGAGTTAAATTTTTTCCACAGAAATGTTGACTCTCATGTGTTTGGCACCATAACGTAACAGTTCTGTTTCATTACCTGATCCATAGGTGAAGGCAGACCCTGGAGGTCCAGGAGGCCCTGGGGACCTCTCGCGCCTGGACGTCCAGTCCCATCTGCACCAGGCAGTCCAGGAGGACCAACAGGACCTGGAGGCCCCACCACTGATTCACCCTTTGGACCCTATGATCATATTTGTATTGACAGTGGCAAAAAATTTCACACAAACTTGCTATGCCATGTTATGTTGTGTGCATCCACAAAGACTTACCACCAGCCCTGATCGTCCAGGCATCCCAGGAGGACCAGGAGAACCTGTGTCACCCTTCTCTCCTTTCTCCCTTTGTAGCCCTCTGCACCTTTTTCACCTTGATGGAACTGAGGACCAAAATGTTGTACGTACTAAGTAACACTTTTTGTAATATTGCTAGAAAATATCACAAAGAACTCACCTCCTTGCCTTCTGGAAGACCTGTTGTGCATAGGAATAGATTGACACAATATTTTATTCAGTGATGACATTCTTCGTAAATATAATAAAATAATCACCAAATACTGCAGTCTCCCCAGGTAATCCAGCTTCTCCTTTGTCCCCTTTGGCACCAAATGAATATGAGCCCTTTAGAAAGAAGATATATGTAACTTGTTCTATCTGAGGCACAAAACAAGTCTCATAAATAACCATCATTATTAATAACTATTAACTGAGCAGGAGTTTAGTGTTTAAACATGTTACACAAATGTTTATTACCACATGCTCAAAACAAATACAATTGCACATGCTACGTTTAAAAACAGGGTTGGGGCAGATTTATTATAGCTGTTTTAATCAAATGAAATTGCAATAGATCTTACCGCAGTTGGCTTATACATATACAAGCATAAAATCTATCAGTTTGTTAAGTATATTGTTACTGAAAGGCCACAAAAATAAAGTTTTGAGAAATTGTTGACATTTACATAGGCAATAAACTTGACTATACAAAAGCAAGAAAACAGTGAAGACACCACACCCCACTAGCCCATCACCAAAGAATATACTGTATAGAAGAAAGTACAAGGCAATAGATCTGTACTCTTCACTACAGAGTACATATGAATCTGTTTTCTTGGTAAATTAACTTGATGCAGATAATACATGTTGTACATACAAGTGTAGTACTTAATTGCATTTGCTGCATGCATTGCACCTTTTGTAATGACACAAGACCAAGGAAATTGGCATTAAACAAACAGATGCACCATTTCTAAACTGTATTAATGCCTTTGTTGTCTATTGACAAAAGGCAAGGGCAACAGAAACAGGTAAAGAAGCATTAGAAGTAAAAGTTAAAGCTGGGACAATGCTGTATGGGACTGTTAACTACCATGCGATTGCACCCACACACCAACAGAGCCACACTGACTAGTGTTCCTCAATTAAGGTCCAGTCAGGTGGTCTGGTCTAGACTTACTCGACCCAGTTTGCAGTGTGGTCGGGGCTGGACCGGGAAGACTGTCTTTAGGATTAAAAGAAGAGCAGTGCATTCAGTCTCTCAACTATAAAAATAACAATTCATATTTGAATGACTGCTAAAATGACTTTTATTATTGTTTCTGTCGATTGTTAAATATATTTTATAGCGAACTAATTAAGAGGACATTACATTTCCACAACTACAACTACTATTACTAATGACAGCAGCATTACACAACGCTCATAATTGTTTATGTACCGTAATTTCTGCCCTATTGAGCACACCTGAACATAAGCCGCACCCACTAGATTTAAGTAAGAAAATGATAAAGTACACGTATAGGGCTGCACTTTTAATAGTAAGTCTATGAGAATCTATAATTTTGCTGCATTGCCTTATAAGCCGCATAGTTCAAAGTTTCTGAAAAAAGTAGCGGCTTATAGGCCAGAAAGTACGGTATTACAACAGAGTAAAACATACCCCATTCAGCCCCAAAATCCTTCCTGGGGGTCCAGGTGGGCCAGGAGGACCAGGCGGGCCCTAGAAATAAAAATCAGGCAATAACTCGACTCAACGACTAAACAAATATATTCAACATAACTAATCAAATGAGCACAGCCTGTATGTTCTTTACCTGTGGACCGGCAGAATCCCTTTCTCTCCTTTTCTCCCAGGCACACCAGGTCGTCCCTTTAAAGAAATACAAAATTCATTTGAAAGTCTATTCTTATTTATTATTTTTGCAAGTATATTGTAAACTAAGCAAAGCTATGCCACAAATAGTTTTCACTGAGCTCTAAAGTGCAAGAATATGACAAACAAGTGCATGTGGTACTTACTGAACGACCTGGGAATCCATATTCTCCTTTTTGTCCTGTTGGTCCGATTGGTCCCTGAAATATGTATAATAATATAATACATACATACACATACATACATTCATACAAACAAACATACATAGATAAATACATAAATAAAACATATGCTACTTTCTAAATGATTAAATGGACTCACCATAAGTCCAGTGGGGCCTGGCAATCCACGGTCACCCTGAACAATAAAAAAGTGTGAGTATTTTATTTATTTAGTTTTTCAGTAATAAAACAACAATACATAAAGTAAACTTTTATCCTGCCTTTACTCCTTTGGGCCCAATAGGACCTCTTGGTGATGAAATAATAGACCATCAGCAGCAATTGTCACTCCTGGTTCTCCTTTATCTCCCTGAGAGAGGGACAAAGACTTGTCATTGAAATGAAACACTTTAACAGGGTATAAGAGACTGTTTGGTACCTTAAGCCCAGGTAAACCCTGATCTCCTCGACTGCCCATGTCTCCCTTTGGTCCCCGAGGTCCCTGAGAAGAAATACAATCTTTACATAGTGTACGTTTATACAAATAATATGTTCCCATTCATTACTTACAGGAAATCCAGCTCTGCCAGGCAAACCCTCAGGTCCCTGCAAAATTACATTTAGTTAGGTGCATCAATGTAAATATATAAGCTGGTGATTTATGTTTGTCCGTACCATGGGGCCTGGTGGTCCTTTGATCACAGTGAAGTTAAAAAGCCCATCAGTAACATTAAGGAGTAACTGTACACACAGAAAGACACAATGAAACATGTTACCATAATAGAAAATGACTACAGGTCATATTTGTAACTGTACATTGACTCCAAACAAGCTTACATCTTCCATATTTATGATTGGCCCAGGAGGTCCAGGAGGCCCAGGGGGTCCTGTGATACTGAGTCCATTATTTCCAGGCTCTCCCTGTAAGAACAAAAGTTTCAATGCAACAGTGTGTAAGCAAATGATTTGTAGCCCTGCCTGGGGGGTGGGGTTATTATTTCTAATTTCCATTTCAAATGGATTTACCTTTAACCCTGAACTGCCCTTTTCTCCTTTAGCTCCCTACAAAACATAGAGGTTGTTAAATAACGGAACATTATCCTAAAGCAATGATTGATTTTGACATCTTACCCTTGCGCCTGGTAGTCCTGCCAGACCTTGTATTCCTGGTGCTCCTGGGTCTCCTGGCTCTCCCTGGGTTACATAAAGTGTAATATTAATTTCATTGTTCATTGTTTGTGAAAATTAAATTAAAGTGTTAAAAATAATACATAAGTAGACAAACAAAATAGCATCAGACCTTTACTGAGACTCCTGGGACACCTGGGGCTCCATCTTCTCCCTGACAAACAAAATAAATTCAGATTTTTTTATTTTTAATTTGAAGCTTTAAGCTTAACTGTAGAGACAAGACGACTGTGTCAATCGCACAATGCTGATGTTAGCTGAAGCCTAAACCACCAAGTACTCAACAGTGCTTTAAGTGGGCAAAAAGAACTGTCAGTGCAGAGTGTCTGTATTGTTTTAATTATGGTAAATTTGAGATGAACGCTCAGAGAAGTGGGTTAGGATAGGGTTAGGAAGTTCTCATGAGCTGTCCACCCCAATCGAGACCTGCAACTCCAAAGTTAGTGCTAGAAAATAGGTGCATTTGTTTTACTTTTTAAATTACTGTTGCTAATGCTCACCCTAGCCTCAATCCTCAACTCAGCCATAAAATGTTCTTAAACTTAGCCACTTATTAATCAACATTAACAATTTCCTGTGGTAAGATTGATACATCAGTAACGAAAGCAAGGGAAGGACACACATCTCGAAAGTAGTCAAATGGGTAATTTTTAGAAGTTGTGGAACTGAGTATCGGTGTATGCCGGCCCTCTTAAAGTGATGTTATACAGACAAAGTAAGCGGCACTATTGATTCATTGAATACTAATTTCATACCTTTGGTCCTTTGGGGCCAGGTAGACCTGAAGACCCTAAAAAGGAAAAAAAAAACTCTTTGTGAGACAAGTTCTAAAGCAGCAAACCTAAGGATGAGGTAAGAGCTTTTTTTATCTGACTTGAGGTCCTCTGAATCCAGCACCAATCAACATGTCGCTCTTTCCTGATCCCTCCATATCCTGAAAGGTATGAAAAGAATATATAATACTTTTGATCTACTGTATTTCATAATTCACTGGCGCCAGAGTTACCTCCACGAAGAACTTGGATCCTGGTAGTCCAGGGGGCCCTGGTGGTCCTGGGGGGCCTGATGGTCCTCTCTGTCCAGGGGAACCTCTGGGGCCTTCAGGCCCAGGGGCACCAGTAGTGCCTATTAACCCACATTCACCCTGATAACAGAACAAAAATACTGTACATTTACAAACAACATTTTCAACACAATAATTTTCCTACAAAGCCTTCGAAGCATATACTAATACATTTATTTACCTTAGGCCCAGGTAAGCCAGTCAATCCTTGATCACCCTAGGAAAGTGTCACACACAAAGCAACATTATTTTTGAACAAAAAAGAAGAGCTTCATGTACAAAAACTGTGGTTCACAAACAGTGTGGCTATGCCAAAGCTCATGTCTTATGTGTTATTAGATTTGTGATGAAATTACTTTTTGTCCCTTTTGTCCTGGCACACCCGGAGCACCATCTTTTCCTGCTGGCCCCTGGAAAAAGATTCAAGTCATTCCACAAAAAATCTACGCCAGACCAAGCATTGTGTGCATAACCAAGCATTAGTAAGAGGCTCATTCCGAAATGCAAAGTTTCAAGGGACATTGTATCTGTCAGTATTTCTGATACATGTTTGTCGACAATCTTCGAAGCTTTGCTTTTCATTTAGCAGAACTTATAAACTTATTAACATAAAAAAAGGCAGATCAGTTCCTTGGCCATGTTGGTTGTAAGCTTAAGACCAGCTCGAGCTGCAATAAACAAGATGTTCAGTTCAGCTGAGTCTCTTAATAAAATAAACATGATTCACATAAGTTGGACCAAACATGAACTGAATTGAAAATTAAAGCAATATCAACAGTAAAAAGAAGCAAATTATATTAGCACATAAAGAAGCAAGTGGCAGCAAGTGAAACAACATGGCCACAGTTGTACAGCCCAAAGCTGAGCATCAAGGCAAAATGTTTTTGTCTTATCAACAATGATATTCCTGCCTCAATGCTACTTTTGACTGTAACCTGCCTTTTGTGTTTGCTGAAAACAGCAAACCAGGGCATTATACCTCGCCTGAACCTGAAGTGGACCCAAAGTCAAATTCAGAACTCAAGTCAAAAGAAGATTCAGAGCTGAATCCAGAACTGAACCCAGATCCCAAGTCTGAGTCCAGTCTGGGAGCAACCCCTGAACTCAGGCCTGACTCTCCAGAGCCAGAGCCACTAAACCAATCCTCCACAATCTGCAATAAAGCGGGAAAGTAAAGAGACACTGAGAAAAACTGACGGGTAAAGAAAATACAGATGAGAGAAAAAAACTTCAATTGAATATTTACTGAAAATCAATTACATTCTTTTTTCTATTCGAGAAACTTACTGGTATACCAGGTCTTCCTTGTAAACCGTCTTTTCCAGGAGCCCCCGGGGGCCCACTGTGGGATAGTACCTCTGCATTAGGATTTGTGAGGGGAGCAGGAGGGCCAGGAGGACCAGGGGGACCAGGTGGACCAGGAGGTCCCTATAAGAGAAACCAAATTAACATGAATGTGCAGATACAGACAGAATGAAGCCAACAAAGACCTTACCCTAATGACTTCAGTGTCTATGTCCAGGTCTCCAAACCCAGAGCCCAGCGCGTCATTTCCATACTATAACACAAAACAGCGTGACTCTAAATCAAAATATGATGTTATTGTTTATGATACATACTGGTACACTGCGTGATCTTGGTGGTCCTGGAGGCCCTGGAAGGCCAGGTGGACCTGGCAAACCCACTCCTGGATCTCCCTTTTGTAGAGAATATATAGGACATCATACAGACTACTTCAGTGAATGCAAAAAATAATTGCTCTTCAATATTTGCAAATTCATACTTTTTCTCCTTTCATCCCAGTTTCTCCAGGTAAACCTGATGTCCCCTGATGTCCTCTCTGACCCTGAAGTTAAAGGTAAAGTTATACATTAATTAAAAAAAACAAAACAAAAACAAAATAAACTGTAGAAAACGTACTGGATCTCCTTTTTCTCCTTTGGTTCCCTGGATTTAGGACATAAAAAAAAAAAACATTAAACCATTAAAGGAGTCCTATTATGTAAAATGTATATTTCAAAGATTTTAACCTTGTTATAATGGCATCTTCATTATTAGTTTACTTAAAATTATTTTTGAATTGATTCATGCATGTTTGAGTCATCTTATATTGTTCTTTGGCTTGAGCTCAGCTGCTCAGAGAATCCTTGTTCTTACCTACCACCTACCCCCCCTCCCACTTGTCTGTATTGACTTATAATTAAAATTTATAATACTCAAAATTAGGGATGGACAATCGATCGAAAACATCAAAAATCGATCGAAGTTCGCAGAAATCGAATCGTAAGGCCAGAATCAATCAGTTTTTCATGCAGCTACTGACATACACACACACTCTGTATTGTATAATACACACAATAATACAAAAATAGTCACAATGTTTGAAGAAACAAAGCCTGAACTTGTGCCAGATCTGACTGAATGTGCATTATTATGTTGAGTTAACAACTGATGGGTTAACGACTCTAAATATGAACACTAAATATTACTGTTTACTATTTGAATGTTGACAAAAAACACTAGTTCTAAGCTCTAACAACAGTGGTTTTGTTTTAAATGTCATGTATTATGGTTTATTTTGTGTCTTAAGAAAAAAAAAAGTTAATATAGATAAACTAACAAAATCGAACAAAATCGAAAATCGTGGCTACAAAATCGAAAACTGAATCGAATCGTGACTTAAGTGAATCGTCCCATCCCTACTCAAAATGAAGCATATATGGTTCAAAACTGTCTTATAGTCACTTTTCCAACAATAATAATTAGTTATTTAAAATCTGTTGCTTCTTACAGTTAAATTTTAAAATGAAGAGGCGGGCTTATTAGTTCTGCAGTTTTGAACAGGAAGTCAGAGCAGTTTCTATGTTCAAGCTATTTTAGATAATTTTGTGTTTTACAATGAACAAAAGGTAAATTACTGATCTGCATATGTTCTAGTTTCTTACTAAATAGTTGGAAAAAACACAATAGGTCTCCTTTAAACAACCATACAACAGAGTGTACTTCTACACACAGCACCTGCACACCATCTCTCCCCGGAAACCCTGGTAGTCCTGGGGCCCCTGTCGGTCCTTGAGGGCCTCGAGGTCCTGACTGGCCTTTGACTGGAGGCAAAGATGAACCTGGCGGGCCAGGTGGACCAGGTGGACCTCGTGGCCCCGGATGACCCCTCTCACCCTTCAGTCTGTGGCCTCCCTCTGCTGCCTCTTCAGTTTTTGAGACTCTAGAAAATGCAAAGCAAAAAATGAAGTTTGTCCAATAATAACAAAAGCCATATGATGTGACCACCGACAAAGTCAAGTCAAAGATGTATTGTTAATTGTATTATAATGAATCACAGGCAGCAGCAGCAGCAGCAATAGTTTACCTCTCACATGTTCAGCACTCTCAGTGGGAGTCAGCTGACCCAAGTATCCATCAAGCTCAGTCTCCAAGGCCTCGGTCGGTGGAGCACTCACTGGAACTCTGTCCTCCTGTTTGAAAGAAGAAGAAGTCAGTTTGAAAGGTTATGTAAATTAGGGGTCCCCAACACCGGGCTAAGGACCAAAGCTGGGCTGCAGGTTAGGGCTGGGTATTGCCAAGAGCCTTCCAATATGATATGCATCCTGATACAGGGATCACAATACAACTGATACAATTTCCTTAATACGTGACGTACCAAGATATATATATATATTTTAAAATTGTTAAAAATCTACCAAATTTTTATTTTTTTTCATGCAGAAAAAATATTGTACATTGATATTTATTTTTTATCTACAATGTGGAAAAGGTATTGTATTTTAGCTGTAAAAATGCTTCAACATGTTTTGGTGTATGACCCTCTCTAAAATCTGTGTTAAAAATGTAACTTTGATTATGTAGAATAACAAAAAGCAGAAGCAGTGCATTTTCACACTGCTCTTTATCTTAGATACAAGTGTCCTATGAATAAGTATTTTTTCAGCTCAATAGTTCCATCCTTAAAGCAGCAGTCCAGGTCCATAAGTTTAAATTATATGAGTTTAAGTGGGCTGATGCGTATCCCGATACGCCTCCCCGTGTTGCCAATGAGTTTGTCACGATATATCCCGATACTGATACATTCATTACAGCCCTACTGCAGGTCATCTGCAACTGAAGAAAACTATATTTATAATAAAAATTGTTCTACTTAATTGTTATACGATATGCTCCGGTATTATGTAGAATAAATTAATCTATTAAATGGCAAACATGATTGATACATTTTTTTAAAAATAAAAAATTAAGAGTTGTACGTGTTTTCGGCTCCTGTTAATAACTCAACTATCATCAACCAGTCCTTGAAAAAAAGTGATTGCACCAGTGACTAAGAGAAAAAAGTATGGGGACCGCTTCTGAAGATGATATAATATACGTAGATTACCAAAAAACACCAGCTGTTCAATGTGAAACTGTATTTGAAAAATGAACGTGTGTGTTATGGAAAATGAAATTTACTATCATTTACTATCAGTAAGGTTGACAATACAAAAAATATTCACACAAACTGAAGGATCATTATCTTTCTGAACTAGACATCAACCTAAATGGTTACGTTTGTACAATGGTGCATAAAATCGCATGGACTTGAGAGAAATGTGACTTTGAATTCTCAATATCTGGGAACATTTATTTTGTTTATGGAGACCTTTTCTTTTGAAGCTTCAAAGACACAAATGATTGTGTGATGTAGGGTCAGACTGACTTCCTCAATGAAGGAGGATAAAAGGCCTAAAAACATTTGAAGATGGGAGTGCTTGGGTCTATCTGGTGAACACAGGACTAAGCATCAAACAGACCTATTATGAAATCTCTAATATAAAATACACATCTGTTTGAACTGGTTAGTAGCTATATACAATATATTATAGTAGCTATATATATTCCTTTTGAAAACTGCACAGCTCCAACTGAACTGAAGTAGGTAATAAAAATGTTTACAGTTTAAACAAGTAACAAGTACAATGACATTATTGCTGTCAATACCATAGAATGTAATATTGATATTTCCGATGTAAAAATTTCCAATGTAAGGAGCATATGTGTAGTCATTGAGCCTACCTGTCTTGAACTGGGTTTCCTTTTTTGCGAGTTCTTCATCACTTCCTCCTCTGTCTCCCTGTCATACAATGAATCATCTCCACTGGAGTATCCTGAAGCCTGGTATAATAAACAAATACATTGAATCAAAAGTATCCTTTGCAAAATAAAACAATACACATCTTAAAGCACACACACACATGTTGTGTTTTCATAACATTGACTTATATTCATTTCATGGACTCTACCCTAACCTTAACCTTAGTGACTACTTGCCTAAACTTAACCTAACCCTCACCCTACTGCAAACCTTAACCCTATTTGAACTTAAAACCATGTTGCTGATCTCATATGAAGGATTTCTCCCCATGAAGTATGGGTGTATACAACTTTTGGTTCTCACAATGTGATGCACACTCACCCACAATTCAAAGTGGAAGACAAGTGAAAAGTATGAAATGCAAAGTACAGTATAATTTCCTTTGACCACAAAATGCATAGTTGCCCTTATATTTGGAGCATCATTTTCTATGAGATTTAGGCAAATTACTGTATAACTGTAATCAGTACTGGGGGAGTAGCTCATTACAAAAGTATTTTTCACCACTTTTACAGTAAGTTGTCCAACACTGATCTTAATACACAATAGTTGCAGAGATAACAATTTGATATATGTTTTTATTACAAATGTATTACTGTGTCTGGAATTAACTGAGTTACACTACTATGAGTTACATTTGAAGAACCCCAAGCAAAAACTACTCCTATTACATTTATACTTAAATGAATAAACATTTTCATTTATATGAATGTAAAGCCTGATTAACCTTTGAATCAAGTCAACAGTCACCATGGAAACTCTTCTGCGCTAAAGTCAGGGTGTTTAAATGAACAGGAAAATCCGACTGCATTAAAAAAGCTGACTATATTCAGTTTTGCTTGGGTTTACATGTGGGAGAATAAAAACTATTTTTTCTGGAGAGACTTCCAGAACGTGGTTCCGCTGTGTCAGGTGCACTCCTGCATGATCCAGGCTGTACTATAATGAATTATGTAAACATTGTTAATACTGGTTAATATTCTTTACTGTAATATATTTTGGGAAATTACTTACTATGACATGTAGGACTGTGTTTAGCGTAAGACTGCATGCAACTTTGTGCAGGGTGCTGTTTACTCTGAACTTCTTAATTTTATTGCTGAGATGTGGATTTGTTTCCAGCATGCTCAATTACATTTGTCCAGTTTTAGTTATGATTATTTCTTTACATTTATTATATGCATTATATGTTTCAGTAGGTTCTCTGAAAACTAATTAATGGCTCCCCAATCTGTGTGTCTGGGTTTACATGTGCTATGGACAATCAATTTGAATTGGACTAAGGTACTTTTATGTAAGCTACCTGAATGGTGTCAAAGTCTGTTTCTTCCTGAAGTATCGTTTTCATTGGAAAATAAAAAGAATTCATTTAAATTTGCAAGTAACTTGTGTTACTTTCATTGTAATTACTAATATGTCAACTTTTCAAAGCGTGTTTTATAACTGCGTTGCTGAAAAAAGGGATATATTACAGTAACTTGTTATTAGTTAAAGCTAAGGTCTCAAATGTTTTATGTGAAAAACTTACATAAGGATCGTCGTCTTCACACTGCTCCTCTGCGGCTCTGGGATCGTCTCTTATCACGAGCTGCTGAATAGACCCCTGAGAGAAAATGTAACACATTGTTAACCCTTTAAACTCTAAAGTAGCAATGCTGCATCAAGTCCATCCAGGTTTTCTATCTCTAGACTTCAGACTCCAGGCTCACTATTTCTGGTTAGTTTCAAAAGCTTGGAAATTTCCAAACTCAGCTTTGCACCTGTTCAGAGTAAATTTCAAGTAAACAACCCTGGCCCCCAAAGGGTTACAAAAATCAAACAATTCTTTTAACTGCACAATTTTTCATACGTAATTTTAACCAACTGAGTTACATGAACTTATAGTGACAGAGATTTTTATAATGGCAAAGAGACTCACCAGGTTAATGAGTTGATCAAGAAATCACAAAACTAATCATTAAACTTTAACAAGATCTGTAAATCTGTAATTTTATATCTTTGATCTGCTACTACATTTTCTTCTGCTGTTCATTTTGAGTTGATTTATGTCAAAGCTTCATAATGATACTTAATATACTTACCACAAACTTGTCAAGGCCAGTGCTTCCTGCATTTCCCACAAAAATACCAGAATTGTGTGAAAATGTGAGTCTGTCAGGTTTGCGCTGGAAGGTGGTCCTTTCTGCTTCTCCGCAGTCCATGTAGAGACGTATCTCTTCATGCTCCACAACCAACTACAAGCAGCATCATATGGCTTATTGTTTTTTTTTTTTTTTTAAATTGGATTCTTTGTGAATGTATTAGAATTGATTGTTTCCTCACTGTGAATCTTGTCCACTGATCCGTCATGTCTGTCACTGTGAAGGCAGCAGCTTTGTGGCTGTGAGAGGCCTGCTCTCTGTCAGTGTAGTACAGCAGAATGCTCTGGAGACCCTCGCGCACCGGAGTGAGGGCCAGCCCCAACTCCACCACCTTCTGATGGGCATCTGTGATGGCAAACAACACCCCTCCTCTTGAAGTTGCTGGTCGAACCTAAGTTAATACAACACATAAAAACAGAACTTGTGTCCACATGCAGTATTTCATTTAACCACAAGATGGAAGCAGAGTGTACTGAACGACAGTATATATTTTGCATTTCCTCACTGCAGTAACCTGCCCATTTCACTGCACAAATGACAAAAATGGATATACTTTTTGTTCTCTCAATTACCATAATTAAATCATCCCTCAAAATATGTGTGCATGGTTTAATTATATATAAAAAATTGACTGTAAAAGTAAACACTGTCACAGTGAAGTTGTTATAATATTAATTATTGCATTTTAGTGTATTTTATTAGTATTCTGTATATTAGACTATTTTAATGGTTAAAATGCATAGTTACCGTAACAATGATGGCAAAGTTCCTGTAAAATGGGCCAGGAATGAAAGTCTTTGTGAGCCGGCCAATGTTAGCTTCAGGCTCAAAGTTGTAGGCTGGAAAACCCTCAAAACCAGGAGCAAAGGAGACAGCAGGAGGAAGAGGAACTCCTATTAGCTCAGTCAGGTCCAAGTGTCTTCCTGAGCCACGCTCTGACAGAGAAAGAGAAAACAACAAATTCTTAGATTCTTTCACTAAAGAAATTAGGAAAACAAAACAAAAAAACTCCTATCCATAAAGACAAACCATTAGAGCAGAGATGCTTGTGGATCCACCTGTCATGATTCTAATTGAATAGATTTGAAACTGGCTACAGTTCACTGCACTGGTCCACGTGGACTTAATCCTTAATAACAGACACAACTCCTGACACAGTGAGTGTGGGCAGCAGACTTTATGTTGTCCTTATCATGCTCTATAGACCTTCAACTTTAACTATTTGTCCTCACAAGCCATTAGAAAGCATAACAAATTAAGTAGCTTGCTGGCCATGAACTGGTTTTGGTTTGGTTTTGAAGAAAGTTGGTGAAACAGATCTCTCAAATCAAACTACAATGTCACTCATGCTTATTTACATCAAATGAAGCAGATAAATTTCTTTACAATAGAGTATGTCGTAACCTTAATTTACAGTGATGTGAATAGAAGCAACATCTTTGAATTAGAACACATGATGATGGTTAGAAGATTAGATAGAGCATTTCCTCTGATCAAACAAATGTGTCCAAAAAATGTTGCAATAAAAGTGTGCAGGTTGCAAAATGGTCTCAATGGTTCTTCTGGTTTGGCTCCAGTCTGTAATTAAGAGTGATCAGAAATAAAACAGGCAGCTGTGTAAATAAAACAGTGCAAAGGAAGTTTATTCATGGCCTGCTACAGTTCACAGACAGAGGCAAAAGTGCAAAGTCATCACTTTTTAATTTCACCAAGATGAGAAAAATGACTTATGACTACAGGTTTTTAGTAATCACAATAATATAACCGGAATACCTACCAGGATAATAACTTCATACTTTTACCATTGAAAGTAATTCAGGTCATGGTATCATACAATACCTAAGCATGAACCACATTAGCATTTCTCTGTAGTGTTGCATTTCAATCTATTAAACCTACCCAAGTTCTGTCATTCCCACTAACCAGCTTGGATTTAGTGGAAAGGACATCTGGCGACATCTGTGCTGCATACCATACCACCAGCAGGAACAGAAATAGACAATCATTTTGCTCTTCTTTCTTTGCAGAGATATGCCAGCACATCAAAGAGTTACACTTAAGATACAGAAGTGCAGTCAGATAATAGAAGACAACCACAGACAAAATACCATTGTGATGTACCATAGTTCTTCACTGATTTGAAATCATAGGTACTACAATACAACCTGACTTTTCCTGCAACTCAAGGCCTAGACAGCACTTAAAATCAGTCAAAAATGAGAATCTAAGAACATAGACAAAAAATTGTTTATAACATGTATTCCCTAACATAGTGTCAGAAAGTGGTTTTGTGTGCTGCTCATGACCTCCTGGCCAAATTGCCTTTGCAGAAGAGAATTGTCTTTTACAGGTTAAATTGAGGTATAATAAATACATTTATTAAACGTTAAGAATAAACATGTTTGTTTTAGCAAAGAGCAGGAGTATGCTTAAGAAGGACTAAAATGAGAATACAATGCCTTGACAAGTGCAAGTCACTTATATGACCAGAACTCTAAAAACAGTTTTGATCATACAGGAGCAGATCAGTGCTGTTAATGATACTGCATCATGACTCACCACTTTTCCAGTGCTTTAGTTGTTTGAAACTGTTCTTGGATTTACGACTTCCATTGCCCACTGGAGGTGAGCGCCAAGATTGAGTAGTACTCTGCTCGGCCTTTGAAACTTCAAGGACAGCCGGACTCTCTGTTTGCATGCTGGTCCACACCTCCCCACCGGTCACCTGCTCTTCTCCCACATCAACAGATGTCCCATTTGGAGCATCCAAGGTGGTATTGGATGGAGAGATGGTGTAGGTGGAAGCAGAAGGAGGTGAGGTGGTAGATTTGGCTTTAGGGTTGGCCCATATGAAGGTCCACCACTGAGTATGTACCGGTAAACAGAGTATGGAGAAGATAGCCAATAATAAGCTGATTGACGCCATCTTTCGAGTCAAAAAACTCCTTATTTAGCTCAAATTCAGACAACCAAAAGCAAGCAACGGGAGCTTGAGGATGCGTCCAAGTTCTCCAAAGTTCTTCAGATGTCACTCCAAAGCAAATACACATCAGTAAGTGTCAAAATTCTCCAAGTCTTGAGTTTCTATGTTTCCTATAGCTTTATTGTCCCTTTCCCCATTTGGTGTTGGTAGCTGCCTGCCATCTCATTCCCGCCTCTGCCCATGTATAATTACTGACTCCCCCTCCAGCCACAGCACACTTGATTTTCTCTCCCTCTATAGCCTCAGACAGCAGATTAGAGAGACCATTCACCACTCCTCCCTTGTCTTCCTCTTCTCACACCTCCTACCATGTACCATAAGGCCAGCCCACTTTGTCTGTGCTTATCATAAACTACGTACATTCTATGGTGAACATAAAATAAATACATATCTCTAAGCATAAAATAGCCTGTCAAACTCATTACATTTTAGTATTTCTGATTATACCTTGGTTATCAAACTTTACAACATGTATCTGGAGGATACAGACTTCTACAGTTTTGATTAATCCTTGAGGGGCTTAATTAGTTTGAATGTATCTTTAGATAAAAAATGGGCAGCCTAATTGCCAGTTTATTGAAATTAATGAGTAGCCCTATGGAGATATTTATAAAATGATTTATAAATGGTGAATGTTCTCCTGAAATTGACAGTAGATGGGGAGACTGGGAGAGAGGCCCCATATGACAAAGAACAGCTTGTTCTGTTGTATTGTGCCTGACTAAATGTTTGGTGAGGGCCAAGAAAAGGGCTGCAGTGCAGCTAAAGATGGGTCAGTGGTGGGAGATTTATTTACATGGGCAATGGCACGGGGAGGCTTATTACAGAAATTATAATAGAGTTTGTATAATAGAGATGGCTAAAACAGGTGCTTTGTAAAAATCCAAAATAACTATCATCATGAATTAAATTCCACTATACCTAGGTGACCTATAGGGATTCATAAACTATAGCTTAGGCCAGTAGATTATTAATTATTTAGGCTACATTTTGTTCATGGTAAATACAAAACTGACCTTAAACAATTTATACATTTTAACAGATCAATTGATTTGTTTAAAACTGCAGAACTGAGAAGCAAATCAGCTCGTTTAATGTTGAAAAATGGACACATGACATTAAACTCTTTTATAGCCGATAATTCATTCAGACTTGTTTTGAGCATTTCTGCAGCATTACAATATCAGGCAGGATCGGTTTGATTATTTTCCTTGTGTACACCCCTTTACAGGCAGTAACTAGAGCTCTAATTTAGTTTCTGATGTGGGAAACACACGACTTGCTTCACTGCACTTTTTTATTAGTTCTGGTGCCTAGGGTTCTAAAGTGGAGGTGCACAGGAGCATGTTTGAAGGACAAAAACAAACATCATGTTGCAGACAAGTTGGTGGGGTAAGGTAAGACTGATTTGTGATGAACTGATGAATTCATCCATCTGGCTGGCCAGGTTAGGGAATAGGTGGTAGTTGTTTAAAACAGCACTGGAACTTCTAATGCAGGACGAGGATAACTTATTACTATGAATCAGTCCAACTAGGGCAACTTTGAATATAATGAACAGTTATTATAACATAGTTAGAAAATCAGAAAAGTAGATTTTGCATGGATGTTCAATAGTAATATTTTTCATTCATGAATGTCCACTTTCTGACTACGTGATTATGAATGAAGACAAGAAAGGAAAACTTCACAGACGTTCCTGCTATTAGCTTAGCACTTCCACACATTTACTACAATCGAGTGCCGCTTTTACCAGCAACTTATCAACATTAACTTTAAATATATCTTGTAACAGTTACTTACAAATGACCACTGATGCCAGCCATGAAGCCTGCTATTTGAGAAAAAATGAATGCGTCAGACAAAACTCAAGCCGCGAGCTACGGACAGGCTTGACAAATGTCCGGAGCTCAATGTTAACGATATTTACAATGTTTTACAATGTTAACGATATTTTTAAATTTACCAGTTCCCTGTCAAATAGGTTCAACTATCCTATATAATTACATTTAATTTTTGTGAGTGTGTCATATATAACATTTTATTTTTTGCAGCATTTCTCAAACTGCGGTGCATGCACCATTGGTGGTTGGGGTCGTGGCCTGCCGAGGGGGAAAGCTTCCTGTGTCCATAGTTAAGGCAAGAAAAGCTAAACTGTTCTAACCTCTTTTAAGACATTTTCATTTAAGACATTTTTAGCAAAACAAATTCAAGTCAGTCACACCTATGTTTAAATGGAGGTTGTTGATGTGGCGTTATGTCAGAAAAGTAAACTCAAAGGTGCTAAAACAGGTCAGGTGCTAGCATCACTTTAGCATTTAGCTCGCAGCTATCGTTAGCATTGTTAGAAACAATTTCCCACTGTAGGAACCTTTTTCAGTCCCTAGTACTTTTTTTTGTTCCAGTCCCCATTATAGGCGCGTTCACAAAGAGCAGGAACTATGGACTGGGGCCACACTTTGGGGACTTTTTTAGCTCCTGCTTTGGGGCAGGTACTTTCCAGTCAGACCAAGAACCTTTTGGTGACATAATCACTTTTACAATGCTAACTTTGTTGGAAACATGTTTCATATGTTCTCACATTTAGCTTACCTTTCCTTAATCTTAAGAAAAATAACTTTGAGCAATGATTAAAGCAGTGACTCCCAAAATATAGTAATTTAGTTTGTAAAAATTATGAACAATTACAGTAAATACCAGTAATTTTGTTTAGTTGTTAATTCGAATAATGTTTTTACTTTTTGCTAATCATAATTTTATGTGGAATCGAAAAAGACAACTTTTATTTTACTAGCACCAATAAATAGCTTTTTTAAATGTTCTGGACTTTACAGTTGCTAATGCTAAAGCCAGTTAGATCCACTTTCGGGAAGTGTTGCTGTATGAACACGAACATGGGAAAAGGGTAGTTCCTCTGACTAAACAGGAACTGTAGGAATGTTGGGACTAGTTCTTGGTACTTTCATGTGGGAAAACGCCTATTGTTGGACCATGGATGTTCTAATTATACTTCCATGGACCGTTGGATCACTTTGCTCATCTCCATGTCTTAAATCCATAATGATCTTATAGTTGTTGAGCAGTAAGTGATAAAGCTGTTCTGATCCAATGTTAACTTTTCCCTATGGAGTTTGTTAGTGGCCCACTGTCCTGTTTAACGATTGCTTAGAATTGTCTTGTGAACCTGATTTAGTGTCATTTTCAGCAAATATGATGAGCTCTGTTTTAGGCCTGATTCAAGCTCTGGTTGAGATCCGGTGGAACTTGTGGAGAGTCAAATATTATGTTGGTTGCAGCCTACTTAGAAAAGTCTGAGAACTGCTGTATTTTTATGCATATCTTATTTCATGTAGGCCTAGCTCTTGTTAAAATACATTCTGATTTTAGATAGCCCAATTACTGCTTGGCTACACATCAAGAGAAGTGTCAGGAGAAGATAAACTAATGGAGCAGATGATAGGTTTAGGCTTTTGGAAGAGGAAACTACCCCGAGGGAGCATGATTAGTGATGGATTAACCAGGGATGAGTGGTTGTGGGACAGGCCGAGGTGAGGAGCTCAGGGGTCCAGGAAGAGCCACATGGGGGGCAGTCTTAATGCCTCCCCCAAGTGAGAAGTAGCATGTCAGACACACGCAACATCAGCAGTGCAGGTATGTTCGCTATGTGGCCTACTGTAGCTCCATCCTCTGAAGAAACAATGGGACTTCACTTGGCCTGATTAACCCTGATGTGCTGGGGTTCCCTCTGTCCATGGTGATTAGGAATTGTAGATCTTAAAGGTGCTCTGTGTAATTTTCTGGAGGTGAAAGGTTAACCTAATAATTGAACAGAAATAGAAACTTGCTTTTAGTCAAGTCTATTTTACAGTTCTACAGTGCCCATTTAAATACAAATGTGTGTAGAGGCAATTAAGGCACAACAGGAAGTTGCTATTCGTCTAATTGGTGCTGGTTAGCTACACAGGGCAATGGGGATTAAATAATAAAATAAAACCTTTTATTAGTTGTGGGAAAATAATCTACTGGCGAATGATGTTGGCAGACAACAAACCAATTGGCTGAACCCCACGAGGGCCTCTAGATTCCAGGAAAGAGTTACCCCTTCACCCTTCACCTCTCTCACGTCTCGACCTACCAACCAGTCGCTCTGACATACTTTAATTGGTTTACTGTCTATGCCATTAAGCCTGGAGATGCACATGAGCAATCAAAGCTAAGATAAATTACATATTGTGCAAGATAATTGTAATCTGGTGAACTGATCATTTGTGAATTATTGATTGCATACAATGTTTTTTAATGTACAATAATAAAATTATCATTTTATATCATGTTTGTGATAATTTTTTCAGGCCCCCTCAGTCTTCTGCTTCTAGATCCCGAGATTGATGCTAAACATTGTTACTCTGGCTCCACCTCGTGGTGAGTAGTGGTAATACATGCACCATATCCTGACTCTGCAACAGGACCCCACTCTTACCAATCTGAAGATCCTACCGTTCAGCAACTATAAGTAGCAATTTAGCCTGTAGTCCTGTAAGACTTTTATTTTCTGCATTATATTAAGTTTTATTTGTCAGATGATATACTCCAATTGTGTAATGGTGATTACATGTATTAAATAGGCAGAGAGAGTAGTGTGAGAAGAAAACAAATTAAACTTATGGTTAAAAAACAAAAAACTTAAGTTAAAACAAGAATTTTTTGTCGTGCATCATATTGACATGAGAGAATCAGCTTCTGTAATGTACAAAAGCTTCACATTAGCCCTACCGGTACATGTTTTCATTATTGTCACAAGATCAAATTGTTTAAATTGTCAGTATGAGTAAACGTTATGTACAGGGCTTTAAAATAAAATATATTTCACACAAACGTCATCAATGATTTCTTTGATTTATGATTTATTTATTTATATAGCACATTTACACATACAGATGTCTTCCAAAGTGCTTCACAGTGAGATGGAGCCTCCCTCCTCACTCAGAGATGGCAAGCAGCCTTGGGGCAGACGATTAATGCTCTAAGAAGGTTGAAAGTACCTCCTGTAAATCTAATCCGGGCCGCAGAATGGTCACTATAGTTAAATTTGATTTGTTTTTTGAAGTATTATTATTTACAGCCTACTTTGGCGGCACGGTGGCAGAGCACACAGCGCTGTTTGATTCCCGTTTGGCCCTTCCTTTCTGTGTGGAGTTTGCATGTTCCTCGTCATGTCTGGGTGGTTTCCTCTGGACACTCCGGTTTCCCCACCAACCAATAACATACATGTTAGGGAACGCTTGGAGGTAGTCGGAGGTTGAGGCGCCAGGTGTTTAGGTGAATTGCCTCTGCTGAGCTGCTCCAGGGCTGAGGCTATCACTGAGTGGGGAGGGTTCATCTCACTGTGAAGTGCTTTGTGACTGGCTGTGAAAAGCTCTATACAAATAAAGCTTACTTACTTACTTACTTACTTACTTACTTACTTACTTACTTACTTACTTACTTACTTTATGGCAAAGATAAACTACAGGAGCTAAATTTCAGTCTTGTTTCCAGATCCAAGTTTTACTCATTTTGCTATTGAAACTGTAAAGATTTTTTTTGTTGTTTGTTTGTTTGTGCGTTTGTTTAACATTTTTACAAAGTTGATTTCAAACAACATTTTCTGTCATGTGTTCGTTGTGAGGACAAGCCAGGGGCTTCAGACTAGGCCAATGGCAAATTAATTTTGCCATATCTATGAGCAGCATAATATGTATCTAACATTTGCTTTATGTGACTTTAAACATGATTATATACTAATATTTGTCTACTTATTAAAAACACTCTGGCCCTCAAGAGCAAAGAGAAAAAGAAAAAAAAAACAAAAAAAAAAAAAAAAAAAAAAAAAAAAAAAAAAAAAAAAAAAAAAAAAAAAAAAAAATTTTTTTTTTTTTTTTTTAAAAGGTCAAAAAAAAAAAAAAAAAATCACCCATTTTACATTTAGGTCACACAGTTGCCAAGCATTTTTCTTTTGTAGGACTTCTGCTTATTAAAAATGCTTGCACCCCTCTGATTGTATGACATACATTTTGCTTTCCCACAGTGATGCTGAGTGACCTATCTTCTGATCTGTCTGCCTTGACATGGTGGGCGGGCGGCAGGGGTCAACAGAGCAGAGCTGTTCTCATCTCAGGTAAAGCCCAAACCGGCAAAAGCCTCAAGGCTCGAATTCTCAATGAAGTCAGTGTTTGTGAGTAGTTGATTTATGCACCTCCCCCAGTCCTCTTCATGTACCCCTCCTTGCCCCTGCTCCAAAGGTTTGTTTTTATTTCATATTTGTAGGTCATGTTCACTCAGGAAATGCAACATTTAGGGGTTGGTGAAGGCACCCAGTCATTTGAGCATGTTTAGGTTCATCTATAGATTTAAGGTTCTTGCTTGATCTCGTTTGTAGTTACTGACCTTTACATGATTAATTTAAAGGATTTGGAGCATGTGACAGGAACTAGTTTAATTTCCCCCAGAAATCAACATAAGTGTCAGTTAAAAAAAAAATCCCACCTATTGGTTTACAAGTATACATTTTTTATTTGGCACCGTTTTTAGGTAGAAACTTGTTGGTTAAATGATATGGTAGATAAGGAATGCAAGGAATCCCAAAAAAAACTATGTTGAGTGGACATAGGGACAAATAGAAAGAAGCAAAAAAGCAGAATGACTCATAATCATAGAAAATTTGCCCTAAACAATCTACTTTTAGAAACGGTTAAAACAAGACATTAGGAAAGAAAGCAAGGGGCAATTAGTGGCCTTAGAGGTTATCCAAGTGACTTGACCTCAAGGCAAGGATTATTCAAAAGGAGCTGACCCATCCCGGGAACAGCATTGCTTCCCACATTGCCTGAAGGAAAGATAAAAGGATTTGTGTTTGCATTAAAAAAAAGACCAATGAATGGAATCTAAATGAGATACATTTCAATAAGCAAAAGAGATAAATCAGGCAGGTGATGCTCTACTTGATTAAACTGTTAGTCCCCTGCACAAAATGTAAGTTGTATTAACTTAACTTTAGCATAATGATGGTGGTTGGCTTCCAATAGAGAAGTCACGGGGCTGATGTTTACATAGCTTCAGGTGGACATACAGCTGAGAGGCCATAATCAAGAATGTATCCTCTTCACTTAAATAATTTCCCTTATCTGAAGATCCTGTGTAGACTTCAAAACATGTGTGCTGCTGCCCTCAGTTTAAAATGCCTTATGCTAACCAGACACATACATTAGATTAAGCAAAAGTACTAAACATGATTGTGTCAGTAAATTCAAAAAATGCACATCACATTAAGGAAAAAAAAAATATATATATATATATATATATTTTTTTTTTTCTGTTGCTTTGTACTGTAACATAAGTAGTTATTCACTTTAGAGTTTTGCATTGGAAACTGCAATATTGATGTACAACAGTAAAGCTAGGGTATGTTGTAGAACATTTGTAAATTTTAACTTTCTGCAGCTGTAGATGCAAAATCAGACCACAGTTTACTGTCTGAATAAGATTATAACATATTTTAATTCTCATAGTTAGCCGTGAAGCCGTTCTCTCTTTGAGTGTGTTTGGAGGGTCCACTCTTAACTTTGCAGTCTGAAAAAGATATTCAAAACAAAATAGACAAAATTTCAACCAAAATTAAAGTGAATCTACTTTTTTGAGAATTTAACCATGTTCTAACAATGTTCCCTCACTATTAGTTAACTCAAAGTTGTATTTTGATTTGTGTTTGAGTAATCCTGCAGCTGATAATTGCATGCTCAGAAAATCCACGTTTTCACCTAACACTTATGCCCGCCCCCTGGTCTGTATTTACTTGTGATGACTCAAAAATTGTTATTCTGAGAAAAATGAAGGTTGTTCAAATTGTCATGTTGCTACTTTACAACACCAAAAAAATTTAATTTAAAAATTGCTGCTTAGTAAAGGTAAAACTTAAAGTGAAGAGGCGGAGCTTATCAGTTCTGAAGTTTTGAACAGGAAGTCCATTTATAATTCTAAGCTGTGTTTTACAATAAACAAAATGGAAATTATTGATCTGCATATGTCAAAAAACTCTTTTTTATACATGTGAATATTTACTATGTGCTGAGGGATTTGTGAGAGTGAGGAAGTAATTGGACAAATGTAAATATACTTCCAGGTTTGCTGCGTGAAAACCAGATACTTCTGCTTCAATGGGATTAGAAATGTGACCTGAGCTGAGATACTGATGTCATTTCAAGTAAGTAGCAAATGTAAACATCTGAAAATGTTACACAACATTTTTGACCTCTATATCTATGAATATTATTCTAAACACAACCAAGTACAGGAATGTGGATAAGGGCAGGGAGTAGTTGAAACCTGCAGTAACAAATGAATCACTTTTTACGTTGAAGAAAATAATGACTTATTTCGGTTTTATTGCCAAACTGTAAGAGCTGTGACTGAAAAAAAGCTGCTTCCCTCAATAACGTAGTAGCTCTTCATTTTAAGATCAATAAAGTTTGATCTTATCCACAATCTACAGTAATTCACGGTTATTTGGGCTAAAGCCATCTGAGAGCAACAGATGAACTCTTGACTCAGAGCACACACACACATCTCAGTGACTGACACACAGCTCAGATAAAAGAGGATACTGTGTGGAGCTGAGAGAGGTCAGAGGTGGACATCTGCAGCGGGACAGTTTCCATTACAGCAAGTGTCTCTGGGCCTGGATCCATCCAGGGGACAGCCCTTTACCTAAGGATCCTTGTCACGCCTGAGGGAATCAGACTCACAGCTATAATTTAAGGACAACACAAGTGCGTACGTATGGCAGTTAGAGATAGAAATAGAAAAGAAAACCATCCTTTCTACCTTGCTTTATCAAAATTTACTTCGATTCAATGCAAGTATAATTTCTTGATTAAAAAAGTCATAAAAAAGTCATAAAATGTTTGTAGATGTCTACCAGAGTTATCCATAAAGTCAGCCATAGAACATACTTTTTCTCTTCTGCAATAGAGATGCCGTGATCATTCCAATTATCAAACACTGTGAATATTCAACATTTAATTGTGAAGACTGAAACCTAAATATTGTTTGTATTGTAGAAGCAAAAATATATCATTTTAAGGTCAATGTATTCTCCACAGTTAAACCAAAATGCAATTTAAATTAACATTTTAATTTGTCTGATTACTTGGTACCACTTTATATTAACTACACCTTAATTGGCCTTAGTAAACCATTAATAAAGCATGAATAAATCCCCAATTATTCATGAACTAATAGTGATTTAATGAATGAAAACGTTTAACGTATTAATGCTTAATAACTACTTAACTAAGGAACTAAGGTTAGGATTTAGGGTTAAGGGGCATGATTCGGAGTAAGCTTTTTTCTTCTATTAATTAATCATTTGTACATATTGAATTAAGTCTTTATTAAGGTGTTATTAATGTTTTATTAAGCCTAATTATTTTGTAGTTATTCTAAAGTGTTACCGATTACTTTGTTTCATCATTCAGAAAGTCTACATAAGAAATGATAGAGCAAAGGAAATGATAAGTATTTTTTTTTATTCAGCATTTTTGGTTTCAATTGTCAAAGAGTGTTTCAATTTTACAATATTTACATTAACAGTAAGATTAATTAAATCTCTATCAGTCAATTTATAACCATACTTTGCAAATACCTTTACATTTTAGGTAACACATTTTTAAAGTTGAGTATCTCTTTTCCCAACCTCCTTTGTCAGTGCACTCTGCATGCTTAGGCGTCCTACTGGATGTGTTTGCCCAGCTGCAAGTGTCACCCTGAGAATAAACAACCCCCCAAACTCTTTCTCTTTCTCCAAATGAATAATAATGACGCCATAGTAAAGAGCGAATCCATTTCCTCACATGATTCCCACTAAATGACGCCTAAGTTCATGCGATGTCCCACTGGCCTATGATGTCATCCCAGTTTGTCTAGTGCGAGTGGGTTGTATTGTGTTTGACATTTGATGTGAACTGGGACAGGAAAATGTAACCTCATATTTACTGTTGGTTTGGCAGACGACCATCCTCCCACCAGAGTAGCACAACAAAAACCGCTACTGTGCAAAATTGTTTGAGCAAAGCACACTTTAAATATGGCTGTTAAAAATGTAGCATGTTTGTGAATAGAAGAAGTAACAAGAAGTTTATATTATGTGTAATGAATGGTTTTTAATCAATAACTTTATAAGAATGTATTTATTGGCCTCAGAATCTAAAAAAAGTAATCTATGCTTTACACTAATTGTTACTGTCCAATCTGTTTGTAGTTTACTAACCACACTTACTATTTTTACTCAAAGATTTAGTCTGTATGGCCCTTGTTAAGGAACGTTATCCAGCTATTAACCTATACTTCAATGCTGCTGGTGAATGTGGTTTTGAAGATATGAAAAAAAAAAAAAAGATATTGTGTGTATTAGTACAGTTAAAATGCTCCAAAAAGGATGTATTAACAAACAAACAAAAATAAATTATTAACTGCTATAAGCAAAGAAGGATATAATGAGATATTTTTGTGTGTTTTTTTTTAGTAATTTTAATCTTTTGTTATATTGATCTAATTGTCAAAATATTGTTCTTACGATAAGCCAGAAAAACAATGCACTATTCATTTTTGTCAATATTTGTCGATAGCTACACGACTCATTTTCTGATTCTATAATGCAAAAAAAAAAACTTCTGGTACTACTACTAAAGTTACTGCAAAAAACTAAAAATAAAATACTATATTACTACATTTATTGTTATGAAATCATGACATAACAAGTTATGGCTGCAAGATTAATTGCAATCAAATCTGCAATTTGTGAAGTACCATGTTTTCACCTTTGTCTTCGGTTTATTTTACAAAAAAAAAAAAAGATTTGTGCGTAGACATTTTAAAATACATGAAATTCTTGTATGAATGTTGATTCATGTATCAATGAATCTTCTTTTATTGTATTCTTGTATTTTTGTTGTGTCTTTATCTGTGTACCTGCCTAGGGACTACAGATCGAAATTAGCATCTTTGCTATAATCTGGCATATTTACACTGTAACTGTTACAGATGTTCATTAATATGCACTGTCCCTATCAAATAAATAAATAAAATAAATTATTTTGTTTCCAGGCAGAAAATGATTTGCAATAATTTTCCATAAACAGCAAATCCTGTTGCAATCCATTGTATGAAAAATCACAATTACATATTTTTTCTTTCCAAAGCCCTACAATCAATACGGTTTGTTGTTATTGTGCTACTCCAATCACTTCTTGCCAAAACCCACCGCTATATTAACTAAAGACAGTGTTGATATTGAGTCAAATTGCATAAACTGTCAATAACAAACAAACAAACAAAAAAGAATAAAAATAAATACATGAATAAACAAAACACACTCTGACTGTTCTTTATCTAAATCAATGAGCTAAGAATTATATTTTTGTATTGAAAATGATATTTAGTTGAAATAAATAGTTAATAATACAATCTACTATTGCAACACCACCAATTATTCACTATTTGATTTCTTCTCTTCCAGATGCACTGAAATTTCTTCTTCTACTATGTTGTGTATTCATTCATTCATTCATTCATTTTTTTTATATAATATAAATAGATAATATAGCCTATAGATAATTTTTAGCTCATCATAAAGAAAGGACATAAAATACGAGATAACATTGCTGTAAAACGAGGTTTGTTGTCCTGTATTTTGGTCTAACAAAGTCTCCTTGTTCAATCATCACACTGATATCACACAGATGATCAACACAATAGTTTTGATTCATTCTCAGCTTTTTAACGAGTTACCATGGCAATGATGAACCCAAACATCAACAGCCAAAAGCCGGGATTGTTTCAAAGGACCTCTTACACCAGGTCAATGCAGTAACGTTTGCTGGATATTACTTGAATTTCCCATGGCTATATAACACTAGTTTCTTTCTTTGCAAAATTATAAACTCAGAGTTTACAGTTGGGAGAAGAACATGATCTCAATGACATCACGGAAAACATTACAAATAAAATTCTAAAGAAACACTTTTTTTGTGGTCAGATTTCCGCTGACTGGCATTTTTCCTATTGCTGCCCCTTAAGAGCTGTTGGTTATGCACTCACGTCTATGACACCTTCTTACAGTCGCTTCATTGTGCCTAACTTTGTTCAAATCAAAGACAGTGTATCATTCAATGGGCACATTCCAGACAGGACACGATGGCTGCAGTGAGAGGGCAGCCAAACCTCTAATGTAGTGTTCGTGAGACAGTTAGGTACGGGCTCTTTCGTACACCTCTCATCAGAGCGAACATCTGTCGTAAACTCAGCTGTTTTTGTTTGTTTTTTATATTGGAAACAGCAGGATATACTGAGGCCAAAAAAGATTAATTGTTGGATCGACCAGTATGTTTTTTTCTTTGGCGATGGCGATATCAATTTTTAAGGCCAATTTTTTTTTAGGTTGATTTTCTTATTTTAGTTTTAAACAAGCATAGCAGGAAGAGAAAGCATAGATTTTTTAAAATAAGTTAAATCTAGTTAAACTATTACAGTATTTTTCGGACTATAAGTTGCACTTTTTTCCACAGTCTGACTGGGGGTACGACTTGTATTAATATTTATAGAACTACAGACCCAGACACTGCTGACAAACGCGAGTGTTTATCTGGGATGTACGCAACAAAAACTCTGCCTGCATTTCCTTGTTTCAGCACGTTTCTGATGCATCTTGTAGTTTTGCCTCATGTCATCTCCGTGTAAACTCTGTGTCACAAAAAGGCAGGAGCTCGGGCAGGAGCGGGACTGAATACCGATAAGGTCAAGTTTATTTCGCCCAAAAGTTCGACTTATAGTCTGGTGCGCCTTAGGAATGTTTTTTTCTACTAATACAGTATATACTCTGGAGTGACTTATTGTCTGGAAAATACAGTAATTTATCTATTAATTTATATAATTGTTTAATGAATAAAACATGTTTGTGCACATTGCATAACATTTCAAGGAGCAATTCAAGAATGTGCTCCCTTTTCAACACTGTGACACAAAGGGTTTATCATCACACTCTATACACCAGTGCAGACACGAGCTTCTTCTATATTTAACTACATGAGTTCATACTGACAAACAAACAAGCACTTATCAAAGCTTGGGCCTTCTCCCCAAAAATGGGAGCACAGCTGATCACTGCCTGATCAAATATCGCCCAAAAAGTAAGGCCGATAGCCAGTATGCAAAAAAATCTAAATATCGGCTCCAAAATAACTGCCAGTCTATAAATAATTTTCTCTCTAAATGACACAGAATTTTCTAGTGGGAATCTTTTTTGCTAAAGCGAATTCCATGCCGGCCAGACTGTCACGATACCAACATGATAGTGTTTAAGTTATGTGATGATGTTATAGGGCCATGTGGTAGGCAAGAGCTAGATTTTCCGCAAAGCATTTTGTCATGAAAAATTGTATCTATTTCACAAATTTTCATTATTCTTCATTCTTTATTAACCCATGTGATCTTTCAGTAGTACTAATCTACTCGATTTTTCTATTGTGTCATGTAATAATCATCAACAAAAAGTACTGGTATCTGGTATCAGTACTTTCTCAACTAAGTATAGCTTCAATACTAGTTTTAGTAGTTTTTTTGTTTGATTTTTTTTTTTATATACTTTTGACAACACTTAATTACATTGTGGTAATTTTATGTTTGGTTTAATGATTTGATCAAAATGCAAATTGATGCTGCCAAATGTATTGGAATAACAAAAGTAGTTTGAATTGTGTGTCCTGATTCCTTATATATATTTAGTCCTCTTTCATTTCTGTAATTGCCAATAGATGTTCAAAAACTGTGACTTAAATTGTAACTGGTTGTAGTTTTTGTGTTTTGGCTTCCTGTTATATGCGTCATTTCGAGGAATTCTGGTTTGAGCGATGAGTAACATATTTACGTCCATCAGACATGCATCTCACACTGCTGGTGCAAATTGTTCGAGCCAGATCAGACTTGATTCTAATATGAGAGATTCCTGCACTTGCGATTTGCTGCTGAGTTTACGACTGCTACTGCTTTGGTGTAAATTGGGGATAACTCAACAAAATATTGTGTTTTGTTTTGAGTTGTTAATTCTTGTTGTTGCTATTACAAAGTTGCCAATTGTTTTATCACTCCAACATTAATGCTAGTAGTAAATACAGTATGTAAAAAAGTAGAAAAAAAGTATTTTTTACTTTAATGTTCATGCAGATGGTCTACATCTATATGAATTTTAAACCATCTACATGAACATTAAAGACAGTAAATTATGCATTCTTGTAAGTGTCTTGTTTTTCAGCCCTACTTCCGTCTTCAATTTAGACCAGGATACAGTAGACAGGACAGTTCTCTAAAACCAGCCAGGCACCCACTGAGCTCCCTTCACAATCCTTTATATTGGCTAAACATGGGACCTTTTCAGAGCTACTCATGCAACAGCAAATACAAAGCGAAAGCTCCAGGGGACAGAAACATTAAGTATGTCTTTTATGACGGGGTGAAGCTTGGAGCATGGAAATATTAGGAGGTCTCACTTTTAGCAGTGGCTTTGGGAGTGATCAAAAACGGCTGCAACAGGAAGGAAGGTGGGCAGACTGGTGTTTTCTCATCAAATAGTACAGACAAAGTTGCTGTGCTGCTTTTGAGATAAACTTGGCCCTCAAATATACATTTTTGTTTTCTTTTGTTGTTCTTGTACATTGCAACAGTGGAATTTCCAAGATGGGAACCAAAAAATGTCTTATCTTAATATTTTATTTTATTATTATATATTTTAGCCCTAACATGATGTGAACACATAAGATATCACTGAACAAACTAAAAGAATGTTTTGATTAAAAATTGTGATAATTTGGTGAAAATGCGTTTGTAAATTAGTTTGTAAATGGAATGTTACAAAGTTACTGGCTTACATGAAGCATTCTTTCAAAATGTCTGATTGGCTTAAAGTTAAAGGGCTGAAAAGATGCCAAAAAAAATCACATTACACTTTTATTTTAGGGCCAAGATTATATATTTTTGATTATATCGTGATTAACAGGAGTTAGTATTATTTTATCTTCAAGAGCTTACAAAAGCCATCTGCTTCCTCTATGAAAATCTTGCTAATGTTTTTAATGCCACATTACCATTGAGTCAAATATTAGCCCTATGTCAATATCACTTTGCACTTTTATTAGTCATGTAAATATCAAATCAAACCATTTTATTTTTGCATAGCCCAAAATCACAACAACAAAGGTCATCTCTGGGGACTTTCAGCGAACATCAATGTTCGAAAAAATCAAACAATGTTGGTCAAAATATCTGCATCTGTTTGACAGTTTGCAATATTGTTCTGATCACTGTAAATATTTTGTAATTGTAAGTAAGCATATTTTATTTTGTATCATGGTATTATATTTTTATCATAGTTGATATTTATTCATTTATTATTATCATCAGTGTTCGGTGTTGCATATTATCACTGAAGCAAATTCTTTGACAATGGAAATAAAAAAAATCAGATTATACTGTAAATATATAGACTTGAGAATTCAGACTGATACAGTATTTCTCTATATTATTTTATTCAACTGCTGTTACAGATTTGAAGCTGGAATTTTCCGAACTACTGAAACTTAACAGAAATGGAAAACTGGAATTTTGGAGAATAAGAACCTGGAATTGTTACTTTGCTACTTTAAAGGGATATTTTTTGTGCATTGATTTTTTTTTATCCTTGTGTCAAATAAAAAGTGATAAAGAAATTGCCATTGCTAATTTTTCACTTCCATTACATAACTTTTTTTATTAGCTTGACACAAAAGGGGCAGCGAGAACAACCATGTGTACCCTGGCGCTTCATAGCCACACCTCCACCGCCCCGACTGTCCATCCCTAAATCTCAGTCGCACCCAAACAACAAGTGAAGAGTGGAGAGGAAACATTAGCATACAAACCAAACAGTGCACTTCTCACCCTGGTGCAGCGTTTGACTAGTCTGCCTCCATCTGTCCCACACACTCACGACCACACAGCATATAAAAGAGACAAGGAGGATGCGTTACTAAATAAACAACTCCACTGCTGTCCTGCCCTCCTATAGAGCTGAATGAGAAAGGCACCACAGCGGGAAGCGGCTGACCACAGCTGAGGTGTGAAAATGGAAATGATGGAGGATTTATGGTTCTTAACGGGAGGGCATGACCAATGAGATTCAGGGCATGTCCGCCTATTGTTATTCAAATGGTTAATTGATGGGAAGGAGTATTTCACTGTAAGATGTGACCTGTGGATGTCCCGGGAAATTGTTTTCAAATGTTGATTTGTATTTTCAGAAAGCCTAATATACCTGTTTTGATCCTACAACACAGTGATTCATCCTCTTATGAGTGTTGTCATATTTTGCCATTTCAACCTATTTACTGTCATCTAAATGCACTTATAAAGCCGATTTGTACTGCTCTTTCATAGCAATACAAAGCAATAAATGTCACATCATGTCATTCATCTACAATTATAAAATTATGTAAAACACGATAATGGTACACGTTTGCCAGAGTTTTTTTAATTTGAGAAATCTAAAATTACTGCCGTCTGTCATGTAAGGACAACCTGTTTCAAAGTTCAAATCTAATCTGTCTGCTGCAGTACCTCACATGATAGAACATGGGCACATGTGAACATTTGTCAGATGTTGAATTAAATCATTAACGTAATTCCTCATTTGGATTTTTATTTCAAAATAACATTTGCCAAAAGACTAGCTTTGAAACTTTTTCTTCCATTGTCATAATAAGTTCAAACTATTTCTTTACCATGCTTGTAAATCAACATCTAAAAATATAAATAAACCACCAAATGCCATCCATGTACCTAATTTTGCTATGCAGTCTCAATAAATTGTAACCATCAGTTCAGAACTTAAAACAAACGCCATTTAAAAGCAAAAACAGCATGTGTCTACCTTCAATAACCTGCAGGGCAGTCCCCAGGGAGCACAGCAGGACGAGGTGCAGGGCGTGGGACCACCTGAGAAACAGCATATCACAGAAACAACTTTTAAACCTCTATTAATCCAACTTCATTCATAAATATTTTGTAGTATTGACAGCAAGACATCAGATATATTAGATGTGAGACTATCAAACTCAGTGTAATGATAAAACATAGAAAAGAAAAGTATTTTTGACTTACCCCTGATCATTCATTTTCACAAGTAGAGATGGTATAATCCAAATTTAAGATCCAAGTGCATGAGTTTATGATGGACTTGCAAACCGAGCCTGTACAGACCTGAAGTCAGACTAAACTCTCTCTCTCCTCTCTCTCTCCTCTCTCTCTCTCTCTCTCTCACTCACTCACTCACTCTCTCTCTCTGTCTCTCTCCTCTCTCTCTCTCTAGATGTGTGCCTGTGTCCCAGTACAAAGACCTCCTCAGTTTGGAGCTGGGTGACTCTCAGGCCCACGACGTTTGGGGAAATTGGAGTCTCTTGAAGGAAAAAAAGCCACCCCCCTTTGCTGCCCTGAGTAGAGTCTCTCTCCCAATTTGCTGCTGCACGAAGGTGATTTAAATACATGTTTAATAATGAAGCCTGAGGTAATGTCATGAGGAACTCAGTATATTAAAAGACATAGAACATTGCCTATTGCATACAGCACAAAACCAAACAAGGAACTGCCTTATCTTCACATTAGTTTTAGGGGCAACAGATAAATCTGTGAAAGAGCAATTGAAACAACTGCCTCAACCAATTGTAAACAGGTAGACTGAGATGTTCTTCTTGCATTAGTCTCTGCCCATTAAAGTCTATTACCTTTACTAGCAATTCAAACGCCATTAGATCATCATACATTACTGGCATTAATTGTAATATTATCCTTGCATTTCACCAAATTAAGAACAATGTCCAATTGTATATAGAAACAAAAAGTTAATATGACAGCAGCAATGCTGCAATCACTTTATTATTAGATCCAGAAGTAGCATTAAAACTAATAATGGTACTGAAGATTGTTTTAAAGGTGGGATAGCTAACTTTTTAGTACATTAGTAAAGTGTGTGCTTTCCACTAAAAAGTAAATACAGCACTTTGTGAAAAAATGAGACCTCTGAGTACTGTCTGAATTGAACAATAAAGAAATTTAGTTCTAATCAGGAGCTAAATGCTGCGCTCTGATTGGCTGAGCTTGAGATTTAGGAAAGGAAGTTGTTTGCTGTGTAAAAATCAGCTACCCCACCTTTAACAAGGATTTTTTGCGACTACAATATATCAGATTCTTCCTATCTTTTACCCTTTACTGCTCACAATAAGGCCACATATTTTAGTCATTTGGTCATAGGGGGAGTAATCTTCAGAGAACCCTTTTATGTCCAGAACATATAATTTTCCCATCAATTGTTAACTGCTTTGGTGACTAGATCTTTAATTTGTCCGACAGCAAAATTAACCTTGTCCCACTCTATCCTACACCCAGACAGACGGGTGAAGAGCTCAGTGGAGTTAGGTTTCTCAAATAAGAATTTTATGGCCAGGCCAAGAGCAACACAATATATTTGGTCCACTCAATGGTGTAATCAGGAGCACATTTACATTCCGCTTGAAGTTCAACAAAACAATAATAGATGTGAGAAAAGACAAGGAAACTGCTCGATATTGAAAACAGCCCCTTCCAATATCAGCAAATACATGTACTCAGTAAAATATGTCTAGTGATGATTATTAGAGGTCACAATCACATTAATTTGTTTGCTTAGACAGTTGTTTACAACCAGATTAAGTTCATAACCCTAACTCCTACCTGAATAGCTTGAGGATGGTCTTAATATATTTACTATAAGTATCTTTACAGTATCAAAATCACACGCAAAGCATTTTAGCACTATAACTTTAGTTTGTTATTTTAGCATTGTGCCAAAAATGTGCAAGTCAGAGATATATTTCTCAAGTCTCAAACTTTATCAAGTTGCATCAGGGAAACCACTGATGACTTGAGACTCAATTCTGACTTTCTAAGAGGCAGTGACTTGGAGAGGACTTGGACGTTAATAGATTCATTTGGCATGAAGTGCTCAGATCCGATCTCTGGGGCGATCAATGATGATCGAGAGTTGCGAGTCTAAGGGAAGTGCAAAAAAGAGTGGAACACGTGAAATCATGTCAACATTGATTGACACAATTAGTTCTGCGCAGACCTTCCTCGTGTTGAACCAGCCTAACGACATGACTTGACCGTAAACTTCATTTAATGACTCAGTCTTGCACATGGAGATATAAGGAGTTGAAAACAAAAAATGAGAACTTGAGCATGATTTGAACGTGAAAATCTATGACTTGCCCCCTTGTTTTATACAAAAAAAAGACTCATAATATTTCTTAAGTTAAGTAAAATATACCTCTTGTGCATGTATACTCTGTATTTCCTTTTACCGCTTGAAGAAGGCATGGGGACTGGATAAATTCAATACACATACACACTTGGAATGTGTTTATCCAAATTTAACTCTGCCCCACTAAAATTCATCTTAATCATCAAGAGGGCACCCACATTGTCTCAGAAATCCCCAAATCCTCTACAAAAACAGGCTTCCTAATCCAGAGGACTAAAACATGCAGAGGTCACTAAGGTCGTCGGACAACCCAGTGAAATTGTGCATGTTGAGATGTTAACACCCGTCCATTAGATCCAGGAATGATGAGTTGGAGTAAAAGAAAGGGCGGGCCTTTTCCTCACTCTCTCTTCCTCTCCTCAGCCACATCCGTTTCCCGACACATCTTTCAGATTGCGTGCTGAATATAGAAATAGTGGAGTATGTGCAGTTTTTCTTAAAAAAAAAAAGTCCAGAAGAATACATCTTTACAGGCTAATGATTTTGTACAAACTCTATATTTTTATACTACCTCTAAAACACAATGAATGTGTGAGATGAAGCACCTAAACGAGGCAACAAACTTCTTAGTTTATTGCCATAAGCTGTAAGAAATAGACAGTTGCTTCAGTTCACGTAGTTTGAATACATTTTCTATAAAGTTATATAGACTGATACCACCTTCATCCACAGGGGGAAGTAGTTTATTTCTTTGTTAAAAAAGAACGGTTTGTGTAACGAGGAGGATCCTAGTTTGAAGGTTATTAGGTCAAAGCTTTGGTAGACATACTTCAACTGACTTAAGCAGTTGAAGATTAACTACAGATAATTACCCCCCCCCTCCCTAATAACATGATTATGTAATGTAAGTTTTGCGATCGCATTTTTTCACTAGACAGGATTTGTTTAATTTATTTGACACACAAAACCTCAATCTCCTGCCAAGCTGCCCTGTAAATCTTCTGTTCAGTTTCCTTTGTAATTTGTACAAACACATGTCTTTTGTATTGGTTTTGGCTACAAGTTAGGCTTACAATAGGAGGAAACTGTAAAGTGGCAGTAAAGATGTGTTGTGTTTTCGTCTGGGCAGAAACAGAGCATTGCAGACAGCTCAGTGTAACTCCTACAGTGATTGGATCCTCTGTGTGTGCTGACCCAGCTACAATGCTCTGTGGGAGAAACAGGAAGGCATTTATCCACAGCCAAGTATCTCCAACAACTTATGTTAGGATCTAATTTAAACATCCACCATGTAACTATTTAGCAAAATGTAAGAGACTTGAACAAAAGCATGTTTTGTTTTTATTTGATGTTTTCGGACTAAAAAGAATAAAATATGTGTCTTTTCTCTGAGCAGGGCCTTTTCCTGCTTGTTTCCACAGAATTCTTGCTCATTTAGCTTTAATATTTTACAGTAAGGCATGAAACTAATGCAAACTGTTTTAGCTTTCTATTTCAATAGAATGACGCGTTACAGTACGTTACATGGTGTCACTTTAAAATACACTTTTTAGAGTTATTGTGCAAAGGTTGTATCAAATTATTTATAAACATGACAAGTAGTAATTGTGTTAGTATAAAATGGGTTTGTTATCTACAAAGGCAGTCTACAAAATGATGAAATACTTGGCACTAATTACAAAGTAGGTCAGAAGAACGGGAAGGGAAATAACAATGAAATGAACCGACACTAATCAGAGAAATTACATCGGAATCAATCAAGACTAACTGTAATTGCAGTGAGCAAATTTCTTTGGTCATGTAATAGAACATTTTGTGGGAACTTCAGACAAATTAGACTACTTGATTTTATCAACATGACTTAAATGAGAAAAAAAAAAAAAAATACAAATTTTAAGCCACAAGGTGTCAGCAAAGAGTCAAAGCTACCAAATGTAAATAAACCATAAATACTACCTTGTGTAAGTCCTACTTATCCTCTTTCTTATCATACTACATGTAGATTTAAGTGAATTTATAAAAGTTTATCCTGGCAACAAAAACAATACCTGTGGAATCTCTGTAGCTTCGTTTGGATTATTACACAAACTAAAACGAGACACAAATGGCTTGACTCAAAAGTAAATTTACTCATAAAAAACAGTTACCAGCACTATTTTATAACTCTACCTAAAAAAGTGACAGAGAGAGATTGGATAAAAAGTGGCACAAAAACATGCTTGAACTCTATGATACACTGGACATAAAGTGATTTGAATCAGCTATACTAAAATAAATAGTGTTCTCCTAACATTCCTTATTGAAAAAAGAACTAACATAAAAAGTACACACAGGAAAACATTGAAAGTTATCCTTTGTTCTTGGAAGACGTTTCAGTCCCATTAAAGACGTCTTTTGTCACATTTACACTTGCATCTTCAGCCAAACACATTTATTTCTTGAAAGTTCACGCTGAATTGGCCTGTGCAATATTATATCTGTCCATAGGAAGGCGCTATGGCACTATGAATAGATGGTAATAACCTCTCGACCTCCTCCTCGAACCAACAAGACCTTGTCCAGACCTTCTGTAAGAACCTCAAGAAACTCCATATCTGAGCAGTTTGATTAAGTAAAGTAGTACAGAAAAGTAAAATTCACACAAATATACATTCAACATTATAGTTTGGTTTGAAAAGTCTTTTAGATTGATGAGCTTTTGTGATATTACAGCAATTTCAGTTTTATGCCTTTTGACACATTTGTTTTTATGCAGGTATTATTTGTCCAAAGGTGAGTAGATTAGCTAAAGAAATTATAAAGTAAGAGTAAAACAAATATTTGAGAAAACAAGTACTTAAGTAATAATAACTGTATGAATAATTTTGTCCAAATTCAAAAACAAAATAGTGTTTGAAACGATGATGCAGTAAACACAAATGTTCAAACCATTTTATACTGTGAACATACGTTTTTTGTTATTTAAATTTACTCACAATGAGTAACCAAAACAATTACTCACGTAAGAATTCTGTTAAGAAAATTAAAGTAAAACGGAGCTGCTATAAAAGAAAGTAAAAGTAAAATGTATCAATAAGTTTACTCAAGTAAATCTAACTGAGCATGTTATTATAATCGGTCGTCATTCAAGTTGGCTTTAGCTCTGGTATAGGACTGCAATTGTCTTGATATGCATCCACTCAATTTAATTAGTCTAAATGCAAATTTTTGCTACCAACCCCATTCAGAGGTCAGACATTTTTTTTATTATTTGATCATGTTTTTTCCTGGATTCTTTCCTGGTTACAATTTTTGTCTATGTCGATCCCCATTATGGTTGTAGATTTTATTTTTTAGTAGACCAAATGCTTTATTGGGTGACTGTTTATTTTATAAGGAATTATGAAGACATTGGTGAAAGGAAAAGCAATTTTAAAATGTATCTTGTAATTTTTTACCCCAGTCTTTTTTCGCGCATTTACTGTGCCCAGTTTACTAGCATGAAAAGCATGTTTTTGTGGGAACTGTGGATTTGTGGTCTTTTGAGTGTCCTGGATACACAATCTAATCTCAGAGATGCCAAATGCTGTTGAGATCGATATTGTCACATTATCTAGTCTAAATGGGAGTGCACGGTAGCAGAGTGGTTAGAGCTCTGGCTTGCCAATAAGGAGGTCGCCATATCAACATCTCACGATCTCTCTGGGTGAAGCTTGCATGTTCTCCCCGTGTCACCGTGGGTTTTCTCCGGGTACTCCGGTTTCCTCCCACCTCCAAAAACATGCATGTTTAGGTTAATTGGGCATCACTGTAAATTACCCTTAGTGAGTGACTGAGAGAGTGAATGGTTGTCTGTCTAAACCCTGCGGCAAGTTGGCCACTGTCCAGGGTGTTCCCCGCCTAAGGCCCAAAGTCACTGGGATAGGCTCAGTCACCCGCGACCCCTAACAGGATTAAGCGGTAGAAAATGAATGAATGAATCTAGTCTAAATGTTCAAACATACTGTTTACTGCAAAAGGATACAATTCTCGTCTCCTTTCTTGTTCTTAGGAGGGCCCGGCATGTTTAGAAGGACCAGCTGTGATTCTTTGGATTTCTTTTTCACAACTTCATTGAGCTTGACTGCTGTATGCATCCTCCGCACATTAGACTGGTTTCTGCATCAAAAAAGTTGAATCAGTAAATTACAGAACATGCATGTCAGTTCATCTACTCATCTTTAGGCTTAAATGCATTATCCAAAAGCTAAAAAAAGACATTGCAAGCTCATGCAGAACTGGCTTTAGCTACAAACATGCAGGTACATGCAGATACAGCAGCGACACGGAGGTTACTTACAAATTTTCCCATTCACTGGAAATAGGAGCAAAGAAAAGATATATCAATACCATTTCAGTCTTGAGCAGAAAACTTGCTGTAGAAATGGTATCATTTCAAGTCAATAATGTCAGTTTAAAGAGAATGTTTCACTTTCTGATATTAAAGCGCTAGTTGTTCCTAGCAATACATTTTATTTATATTTGCTTTTCTTAACATGCACTTTGTTATAAGCAACTTAAAATTCAGTGACAGCGTCATGATGGCCCCTACTTATCTATGCTTAAGGTGTATTGTGTAACTTTTCTGGTGGAGCTTGTCACCTGCTTGTCTCCACCAGGTCAAAATATATCAATCTAATTTTATCACATTAGATGCTTTTTTTAATTTTATTTTTTTATAGCTGCTCATACGTTTTGAAAGTGCAGTCTATCATTTGTGGTCATAATAGTTTTAAAAATACTTACGGTCTCATATTGAACATATCTTTGACTGCCATGCCCTCTTTGTGCTTGGCTCGTTCACTGATTAGTTTGTCTTTGGTCCAGGTCATGTGGACTCGGTCTGGAGGGGGTGAGTTTGCGGTTTTATCTGAATGAGACGCAGTGTTTCGGTCATGAATCAACTGTGCCTGAAAGATAAATAATATTTAGTCATTTGTAAGCAGAGTTTTTCTTGTTTTTTTGTTTTGTTTCTTTTGTTAAGAGTGCAATGGCTAATGGTGGATTAATGATCAAATGGTAGAAAATAATTACTGAAATCAAGATGACATTACTGAAATCAAGATGACATTTTACCAAATTAATAAAAGGTAAGTTTTATGTGGATGTTTTATATCAAGATACACTATTTTAGTTGTATTAAACATTAGTTTTTCAGTCATTATAACATTGTACTACATTGTAAGACTGAAAGCAAAAAAAAAAATGAGTATGAGAATATGAGAATGGATGACAATGGCTTTGCATTAATGTATAATGAATTACTTATTTTGGCCTTGACTACCTCACTCTCAGGGATACACAGGATGGTAACAGGATGGATTTGATAAGGGGCTTTAAAAGCTGATGGTTTTTTCCTCTTTATGGAGCCACGCGACACATCTGTGATGCTCTGAATCTAAGTGAGTCATTGCATAAAACCAACAATTAACAATGAAGATATTGTTGATAGAAATGACTCAACACAGGTCCATCTGAAAGTAATTATTTATAGTTCTAAGGAACTAGTAATAATTCAATCTTAAGCATTTTTTGTTATTCTTTTATAGTACTAAACCTGACTATACCTCTCGCTCCCTTTCTGTCCGAGATAGTTGCATCTGTTTTAACATCTGTGTCCTTTGCTCCATCACTAGAGTCTTCTCATAGGTGAAGGCAGATATATCGCTGTCATGCTGGAAAAAAACAGCAACAAATTATTGTATTATAATTTTACTAACAATGACATACTATTTAATTAAAGTTTTATTTTTACCATTTCCACCACCTCTACCACGGCATCTATTCGGAGGTGATACAAAAACATCTGGAGGTCTTTCTTCATTTGAATGGAATTGTCGTCCATTTGGGCTACAGTGAATATTCTCATTCTGCACTTTCTCCAAACCTACAGTTAATTAAGTTACATATTATAATAAAGCACAAGAAAGAAATTAAATGCTACTTGTTATAGTAAATGTCAATATTAAGTCATAAATACTATGCCTTGTGTTGTCGCAGTAGAAATGGAAGCAGCATGAGCAGTCCGCCATCATGGACTATCCACCACACATCTATGTTACCCTCCTTCAGCCGCTGGCTGTTGTCTGGGAAACTGTCAATGTTTTTAGCAACCAGCAAAGCCTGATGTGCTGACGTTGTCTCTCGGACAGTCTCTAATGAAACAATGATAATACGTTTCATATAATACAATTTAAAATATCTGCTGGTATTCTTTCTCTAACTCAACTATGATAAGTATATCTTAATATATTGAGTTGTAAGGTAGATTAATGCAACAAATGCAATTTCTGACCTATGAAGTTTTTCCTTGATTCTGGCTCCCTGGCCTGTTGCCATCCTTCAGGCCAGGCCAACAAGACTGCATTATGTTTCATTCCTCCAAGTCCAGCTGATTGAATAAGCACAGAAAAACCATCTCTGAGGCTTGAAGACACAACCACATGATGGAAACCTTTGGTTTTCTCTGCCACCATTGCAGCTTTCAGATTCTAAGCATAGAAAGCGTGGTATTATTTTTTTATGTAAGAAATAAAAAGATTAAATGCTCATCTAATAACCCTGACTTTCTCTGCTGTTTTAACGTCCTGTCCTCTGGCCATAAAGGTCCCCTGAAGCACAGAGCAGACGATAGTCAGCCCTTTTCCTGCTTTAAGCTGTGAGGTGAACGACAGGAGCCGAGGATGTTTTACTGACAGATCTGAGTCAGGCTTACACAGCACCAACAGCTGTGGCCTGAAAAACAAAGACTATTTTAAGCATATAACTGTAATATATAGTAGAGATAGTCTCGAATGAAAATTATTCACCTCCAATTTTTGGTATGTAATGGGGACTCCTCCAGGCGAATGAGAGCATAACGTGCTGCATTCAAAGACAGACCCCTGATGCCATCTCCCCACTCTTTCTCTGCCCTAAACAAACAGAATTACTTTGTCATAACACTATGATTTAGTTGTAAATCATAAATAACTAATCATACCCTCTGTACTCGATGTACTTGTAAATACAGCCAGCAATGACCATGGCAACCAGAGCATAGTACCAGGATGAAACAAACATAAGGGAGAGACTGAGGCTCATTCCCAGGAAAGACAAGGTCCTATAACACAATGCAATATTAACATAATCATAGTATGAGATTCCTGCTGGTAAAGTTGAAAAAGTGCATTTTACAAATGTGATCTCACCAGTGGTAGAACTTGAAGCGTGGTCTCCAGTTTGGAGTGCGTAGTAAAGTCTGAACAGCACAGGCCAGATTCACAAACAGATAACACATCAGGAAGAACCTAAGAGTAAAAACTGACTTGATAAATGCCATTCATTCTAAATCAGTGTATGATGTACTTGGTTAGGTCATTTACATGGAGAGAATGGGAGCAACAGCATCAAGAGACGCTATAAGGATTCCAATCTCACAGATGCCAATGGTCAACAAAAGAGCCCAGGTTGGTTCACCATTAGATTTTCCATGACCAAATACCTGTCGCAAGCACAACATTAAATATACTGTATATAGAAAATAAACAGTATGTAATGCAATTGAGAAAATCCTAGGAAGAAGACAGACTTGCTTTTGCCGCTAATGGGGATTTTTGTAGACAAAAACAAATATGTATACAAACTCATACCCCACCCACACAAACTTCAATGAACTCTCATTAACAAAAAATGATATATATTGTAAGTAGGTGAGTTAGGACTACAGATAGAAATTAGCTGTAAAGCTAGAATCTGGTAGAAGCATCTCTGCCATTGTGCTTAATGTAATTGTACCTCTGCTTAATAAACATTACCTTACCTTACATATATTCATATTCATATAAATATAGTATTTATAATCACATACTTGTAAGAAAGGGATGATGCCGTCCCGAGCAATAGCTTGCAGAAGACGCGGGGCACCTGTGAGACTCTGAAGCCCCGCCCCACAACAGGAGAAAAACGATCCAATCACAATAACCCATGGGGAGGGCCAAGCAAGGATCCCAATCACAGGTATTTGTCCTATAGAATCACCAAACCTTAAAATATTGAAACATTTAGACTTATAGTCTCAATAACAAAAGTATTATTAAAAATGTGTGTAGCAAAATAAGATATACTTGTCTCTTAATACGACTCCTTCAACGCAGGCTCCAAAAAATACAACACAAGAAATATCTGATGATGATGTAAAGGCAGTGTTTTAACAGTAATATTATGTAGCTGTGTAAAGCATAAATCAGTTTCTGATTATGAAAGGATACAGATAAAAGAGGTTGTCAAGATGGCCATGATAGTTCCTACTGGGATTGACCTCTGGGCATCTCTTAGGTCTCCCGATCGATTTGATCCAGCCATTATTCCTAAGGTCAAATTAACAATTAATGTACTTTTTTTTTTTTTTTTTCAAATAAGATTTTTAACAATATCATTACCTGTAACTGAGGGAAAGTATATTCCCACTAGCAGAGTAAAGTATGTTGTCATATCATTGAAGACATAAGGTCTGTAAATGTCTTTGGACATGTCTTTGGCCGGGACAGAGAGAAGGGTTTTCTTCTCCAGCACTGTACCAGCTGGACCATAGTCTCCCCATAGATTATCTAGCACAAAAATATAATATAAGTCAAGAAATATAAAAGAGTGTGTAAAAAGAAAGACAGAACAGGTCAGTATTATTCAGAATGCACCTGGCAACACACTCATATCACAGAACGATCATACTTAAGAAGACTGTACAATACATTTGATAATAAAATGTAATTGTTCTTACCTTTGATAACTCCACTGAGCAGTCCTGGTATGGCCCGTATCTGAGTGAGATTGTTGAGCTCAAAATATTCATCACACGTCTCGTTGGAACAAAAAAGACTCCACAGCTGCGTCATGACTGTTACATTTTCTACCATCTCCGTCTTAGAGCAGGTTTCAAACAATTCGTTGTTAAGAGATCGGTTCCCCAGAAGACACACACTGGTCAAGACAATATCAATAATTTTCATTATAATACCTTTTCTCTTCTATTTATAATTACAGTTGTAGTTGTCCACATGCAATAAACCTCAAAAATCACTTCAATAATTTCATGCATAATGATTGTTTCTTGATCGGAAGTCCTGAATTACTGCAATGGCACAATTTGAATCTAAATGTGATATATTTTGAAGGAGAAAAAGTCCTTAATAATTGGCTGAATATGTTTATATTTTTTGCAAGAACATTAAACACCTATAAACTAAATTATAGCAGTACTACAAGACATAATGATACATGGTCAATACACCTATCAGAGTTTGCAGCCTCATACATATCTTAACAGAAGTTGTAACTACTGAATGAACCATTTCCGTTCTTGTCATGTACAGTGTACCACAAATCTGATAAATGTGCTGACTTACGTAAAGAGTATGTGTAATTATTTTAGTCAATAGCATTAGACCAAAGGCTCTTTGTAAAGTCAGATAACAAGGAACAGTGTTTGAACAGTAGGAGCACTTTAATGGAAAACTCACTTGACTTCTGGTGGTTCGAGGAGCGTTTTGATGACTCCAGCATAAGTGGCCATAATGGAGAGAATCACACAGGACAGAAACACCAAGGCGAGTTTGTTTACATATCTACAGATAAAAGGAACACATACAGTGTATTTATTGTTTTATGCAAATGGAAAAACTCAAAAACAATTGAGCAAAATCAACTTCAGCAAAGTCTAGTTAACTCTAGTAATTAGACATACACAAATGAATGAATGAATGAAAAACTTTTACTTTTAATTTTACTTTATTATTTACTAAAACCTAACACACACAGTACACACAGTAATAAATATATAAAATGTAATTGTTTTTTTATAGTAGGCTTTCAAAAGGAGGGCCAATTTTCTTACCACTGACTGAACCTTACTTTTCTTCTTTTTTTTTTTTTTTAAACTTATGAATCCACTTAAAGTTTTTTCTGGTTATTGAGTGAAGTTAGTATCTCTGTAAAGCTTAATGTGAAGTGCATGTGTTTATGATGTTAAACTAGATAAAGCTGTCTTTAGTCTTTTTTTTTTTTATATATATATTTATATAAAACTTATTATAGCATACTTTTTTGTGACATTTCAGTATAAGGGATTTGTGTTTGTCATTTCACCCAGTCTTATCCCTAATGGTTAAATTGATTTGTGTTTTCATCGTAGAAATAGCTGACTAATATCTTCAAATAGATGTAATACTTACTTGACTCCAACAAAGACGACCAGTGACATAAGAAGCAGGCAGCCTGTACCAAAGATTCGCATGTTGTTGGCCCACGCAGCAGCTTCTCCTTCTTTTGTTTCTGATTCGAATGCTCGTGTTTCCGGGACAATGTAGGTCTTAAATACAGCAGAGTTGGTAGAACAAAGTAAGGTACTGTATTTCAAAATGTTTTTTTTTTATAATATTATCATACCAGCAGGATCTCAATGGTGCCTAAAATGTACATGGATCCAGCAAAGGTTGTCCCAAGATAGAAGCACAAACCCACGGCTCCTCCAAATTCCGGACCCAAAGATCGGAGATCATGTAGTAGGAACCACCAGCTAAATATATATGAAAAAATTATTTATATAAAACTTTTTTTTCCCCAGGTAAATGTTTTTTGTTACTATTTTTATTTTAAAAAGAGGATATCAACAAGCTAGAACATGCCTATATCCTATAGACAGTGTTAGAGATACAGAGATACAATGTTGACTACTGCAAACAAATTACAAAAGTAAGCAGGATCAGAATTTATGATAAATAAAAGTGACTGATAAATTACAATTTAATGTGCCAAACATTTCTTGTGACAATTGACAAATACAAAATAAATGTTATATTAGACAAACCTGGGACAACTCCATTTGTTGCAATAGCACTCATTGAGATTGCTGTTAGCAAAGTCTGAAAAAAAAAAAAAAATTAATTAATGAGAAAATATATTTTTCTGTACTATATTACTGTAGTAAAAATACACTGAAGCGGCCAGATAAAACCGGTCAACTTTTACCCACTCACACAACTTTCTTTTCTTTTTATTTTATAGAAATTGTTTCGACATTTAAAGGTTGTCTGGAGGATTTTCAAAAATTGTTTGTTGTCAGTCTTGGTCAAAAACAGTTGCATAGATTTGTAACAGCCTTGTACTTATGCTAAACAAAAAAGAAATATAAAAATATATTAACTATGGACATGATGAGGCCAGTAAAACGTTGACCAATTGGCCTGTTAACCTGTCAAGCAAACCCTCAGTGTTCCTAAGTAACTCATTGGCCCAGTTGCAGTGAAGGGCGTGGCCCTGGGAGGAGAAACACTGTGCATATTTGAAAAACAGCAAGGAGTTGTTGGATTTGAAAAATCCTCCATACAACCTTAAATGTTTGCATGTGTAAATTTGATGAAAGCAAACAAAAACACGCACATCCAAATGCTAAATACGTGCAGGACACAGAGGGCAAACGTACAAGAAAAGAGAGAGATGGTCCGCACAGCAAATGTAGCTCCCAAAGTCATTTATTTGCTTTACCCAAATAAATGACTTTGGGAGTTGCATTTGCTGTGCGGATCGTCTCTCTCTTTTCTTGCATGTGTAAATCTTCCTAATTGTCCTGGTGGGGAAGGGCGGGTGTCTACTGTAGTTTGTGGGGGTCATTGGTCTTGATATCACATGAGCTCTGAGCATTTAAGTTCAGGCCTTTCCAACAGTTGCCTCTCTGTTTTACCATCTGCTTTCAGTGACGTCGGAAAAGTGGCTGTAAGTAAAACACTAATTATATGATTTTTAAAGAATTCCTCCTTTCAGCTCATGCCCAAAGATATATTGTCACTGATACAAGTGACTTTAAACAACCAATGTAAAATGTCATGTAGTAGGCTATACTTTGATTGGCTCATGTTGCAAGTTAGCTTAAGCATCCTGTAAAAATCAAATTGCACTGAACCACAGAAGCTTCTCAGGGTTTAATTACGTTTCACAAATGTACAAGAAAAACAAATCAAACTTCTCAATTTGGTTTCCAGTGTTTTCATTTTTGACAAATATGTGACTCTATAATTTAGAGCAAGAAATTCAAAAGAAAAAATCATATAAATAAAGTAAAATCTTACTGAAAGCTGGATAAATATAACTTAATGTAATTTTTAAAAAGATGAAAACCGTGGGATAAAGATTGTAAATGACCCAACTTGAAGACAAGAATAAAGGCTTTAAATTAAACTAAAACAAAAACAAAAACTAAAAAAGAACAATTTTTCTAATAAGTTGAAATCTATTTGACTATAACACAGCTGCATTTGTGTTTTTTTGATAAGAAAGTTCTGTGACTGTTGTAGTGTTAATTGTTTTGCCAAGAACACATTAAAGGAAGTACTGTATATACTTATGTCTTACACAGATGCAGCACATGGAGACGATGGCGAACGAGCCCAGGATCCCTGCTGTCCCGACGATCCAGGCCAGTCGGATGAAGAGGATGACTCCCAGGATGTTCTGCATACAGGGCAGGTAGACGCCAATAAACGTGCCCATCGGAGGAATCTGCAAAAACATACAGCAAATATATACAGTTTTAGTATTAAGACAATCAGGCAATATTTACTAGAGTTACTGTTTGATATCACAGTACTCAGACTCAGAATGAGTTTACATAATTTTCACAGCTTTCAACAAACCACATTTTTTCATAATAAGTTACACATGTATTTATCTACAATAAATACAAGCACTTGAATGATAAAGTACATTTTAATCTGCCCTGATGTTGTGTTGACGTCTGGGGCAGTAATGAAACAACAGCAACTTCAAAACAGATAATTTTCAGTAGTTATGTAAAATATCAATATGAACTGCATTTGGAAATTCAGTAGTGAAAGTAACATTGTTCTTGAGGCTGCGAGAAGAGAATATAATAGACAACGCTTTTTTCTTTCCTGTGTCTGAAAGGCAATATTGTATTGCATTACCACAAATCCATGCTTATTAGTGTTATAAATAATGTGCGTGCCTTTTGACTCAAATCTAGCAGATCTCTCATAAAGCACTTAAAAAGTTTACAGTTACTCAGACGAAAATTTAAAGCTGCTAATTCTGCCTATGTTACCTACCCTTTTTTGTTTAAGATCCTTTTTGTCCTGCATTTGTCCCCTTTGCAGCTGCGCGTCGATACTTTGGGACGTCCCATATGAGGATCTCCATATATCCCACATTTTGTTGCTGTGATCTTCTCTGTTGCAGTTCTTTTATATTTTTGCTCACTGTATCCTCTGTGCGACTGATTTTATAGTGTCACGCTTTTGATCGCTTTAAGAATCAAGCATCTCAGAGGGGCTGGCTTAAAATGAAACTACATTGCTTCGCTTTCTCCTCGACCCAACTTTCATTCATTCAGTGGCTTCAGACACAGGAAGAAGGCAAAGTAAGTGATGCCATTTTTTTTTTTTTACGAAGAGCATTATCCATGGTAATTTTGATTTGTCTAAATTTAGAGGGGGATTTCACAAGTTTAGACCAATGCTGCGATTTTTCAGTGACATAAATCATAAATCACCTTGTTTTTTTTTAAAGTTTGTTGACTTGCCAGTAGATCTGACTGTTGTCTACTGATCTGACAACAGTATATGAATAAGAAAGGTTCCATACCTCTAAAGGCAAATCAGTACTATCTCCATGGAAACAAGTATTGTCAGACCTTACAGTTGTGAAGTTGCATTATGCTGAGATTTTGAGTAAGAATTTACTTTTATCACTCATTGTTTTTTTTGTACATGTTTGAGATATAACATTTTCTTGCATTAACTAATGATTGTATGTAAAACTTTTATTTAAATAACAGGATCATGCACATTATATTATAGGTGTCACTGATTCCGATTTTTGATTAGTCAAATACAGACCCATGTATATTCCTATTTGAAAAAAAATAATATTCAAGTCTTATCATTCGAAGGTGAATTTTAAAATTGTAAAAATTGTACCATGCTTACAAAAATCTTGTTTGTAAGCATTGTTTTTTGTTTGTTTGTTTTTTTTATAACTGGCCTCACTGTACGACTTTGGCAATACCATTTTTAGAGAAGAAACTGCCGACGATTCCTTCTACTAGGCAAAGGCAATATAGTGAGTTCGTTAAATTTATTTGTTTGGCAAATTTCTTATTTTTATAATTTTTATGCTTGAGGTTCGTTTTGTCCCGGTTTGTTAGATTTGCTTGTGTGCATGGTATTTTTGCACATAATTAAGTCTTTTTTTAACGCTGTAAACCACATTGATATCTGAATCAAATGCTGGCTTTTAGTTTATCCTGAGGCAGAGAAAGTCCTGTTTGCAGCACATTCAGATATTTAGGTCAAACACAAATCTCTTCTGTCTTTGAGGAACATGTTTATGCCACAGTACTCTCTTCTTTACATATTTTACAAGTTGCTTTATCTCTATGTGCTAATCTTCAAGAACAAAGTCTACATTAAAACAACTCAGTCAAGTACAGCTTTTAGTTTGAAATGCTTATGAATAGAGAACGTTTTATCTTGGTCAAAGTTCATACAACAAAACTACAGTAGGACATGATTCACTTAGAACAATATAAAACTCCAGACAGCATTTACTACATAAGAGATAACCAATAACTTAGCGGTCGATTTAATGTTAGACCAACCCAAATTAAAATCTGTAAGCTAGAATTTTGTTTATTTGGTTTATTTATTTAGTTTACAGAGACCCATCGCACCCTGGACATGGACTATTCACTGCTCTTCCTTCTGGTAAACACTTCAGGCTGTTGAAGACAAGGACCAACAGACTGAAGAACAGCTTTTGTCCGCAAGCTGTTAAAGCAATCACTCCACTATGTAATGTACTGTATGAATGCACTGCCTTAGTGTAGAGCGGCTAACTGTATTTCATTGTTTTTACCTGACAATGACTAATTAATTATATTCTATAACACAAAAGACTAACAGATCTTAAAAAGGACTAAGTCCAAGTTTAATGTCAGAATAAAAGGTTATTTTATGTAGAGTTTCTGCAGGGATCGAGAAGTCAAATTTAAGACTTTTTAAGACCACAAAACAGAAAATACTTGTCGTGTTTCACAATGCTGCTTCTTTACCAGAGGGATTTTTTAAGATATAATTTTATCTTTTGCTACAATTAAAAAAAAAATCTAATGAATTAACAAAAAATAATGTCATCAACTTTTCCATCAACTCAAAAATAGAAAGTTACACATCAATTGTGTTAGAATATTATTGAAATTTTCCGACAAAGTTGCAGTAGTGTGAAATAGATCGGGAAATTTGACAGAATTTGCTTCTATCAAGAAAAAAAAGTTAAGACGTGTGCAAACATTTCATAGACCTACAATGGCAATTTTGAGTCTTTTTAGGCTTTTTCAGGCCTGGCAAAACCCCGTTTAGCGGAGTCAACAAATTATCAGAAAACGTGCACCATTGTAATGCATAAAGTTTGGTTACCGTGACAGTGACTTTCCTGACTCCATCTTCATACTCCTCGTGCTCACGGACCCCCTGTGTGAGGTTGGTGTAGTTGGCCAGTTTACTGAGAAGAGAAGACACCATGGGGGCACTATCCATCTCTTCCTGTACAGAGACACAGCACAACATGCTTTACCAGTGAAAACAGTTGTAATTAATTTCCTATTATTATCCATTTTATTAGCCACAGTATGTACAAAAGAATGTGCTACTGGCCGTCAATCCACAAATGTTGAACTTTTTAGTTATTAGTTGCAGACACTGTTGTATTTATCAGAGCTAATCTTACAATCTGCAGAGTCCCTATTTGAGATTTCATATGAGACTAAAACAGTAGCCATTTTTACACATGTCTAATAAAAAAGAAATAAAATGTCTTAACAACAAAATCTAAAAGTGTTGAACATGGGCTACGTTTCTCTTGTCTCACCTCAAACAGAGCCATGTTTTTGCCATCGTAGTCTGGTTCACTGGCATTGTCTGCATGGAGAAACGGAGTGGACTCCTTCTGGCCTTCATCATCATCTGTGAGAACCAAAAACAATGATGCGTCATTGAGCTAAAATTAAACTTGCATTTAATCTTATGCAATATGTCCTCCTGTAAAACCTCAAAGGGGGCTTATCACAAAAGTTATATGCGGCCCATACTGTGAGTTATGGCTTTTATTTTGATTTTATTTTTCTTTCAGATCCAGTGAATTGTCAATAATGCCAATAAGTAGTACATCTGGTAAAGTGGTAAGTATTATTAAATTAACAACAGCAAACACAAATTTCTTGATAATGCTATTAATATACATGTCCTTATCAATACTAGGGAAAGTTATCTTTGTGTGCCAATAAAGTCAGAGATATTCATACTGTACCTGGAAAACCACACAGACGAACAATAGAAAATATCAGTAAAAAATAGTGCTTGTCGAGTGACTAAATATAAACTTCCTTTAAAGGCGTTTGTTTTGTTGGTTGGCAGGTCAGTTGGAAGCGGGTCCAACTTACTCTGGGAACAATGAACACAAAGACAAACATCATAGTAAGTACACATATGATGATATATGATAGCTTAATTGATAGATAAACTTTAGATGCACTTGTGCATATTAAGTTAAAAGAAAGTTTATGAGAGACCAAGACATTATTCTTTATTAACTTTTCTTCTTAACTTTTTTTTAAACTTAACTTTTATTTTTTATTAATGTAAGGCTACATACAGTACATTTGACCTATATTTTTGAGGATATACAGTTTTTCCCATTGCAAGAGAGAGAGGCTGTAGGTCTGATGCTGGTCATACGATGCCACTTTGGAAAATGACACAAAGATAGCAGTGTTTATAGAGATAAAATCTAGTCTAATCAGCTGTGGATGCTCGACCTGTACATCTATGAGTTCTGTATGAAAATAGAATAGTTATCTGTGTGTAGTAAAAATCAAACAAAAAAACAAGGCACTCTCCATTTGTAAAACTTCTTTGTTCCATCATGATTACACATTAAAAGTTCCACACCAACGTGCCAAACAAGGCCTTAATGGATCACAAAGACTAACCCAGGCAGAAGGTGTGCACTAAATACTGTATATAAGGGAAGGTGTGGCGGGGGCATTTACACAAACATCATAAACAGGCAAACAATCCAAATATGGTCCACAAACATATTAGCAGCAAATATTATGAATAAGTACCATCTAATAGCCAGTGTTTTGACCAGTAAATGTAGAATATTTAGGAAAAGAAAGATAGGCCTGACACCAACCTACCTATATGACTGCATAAATAGTACTACATATCCTAGAAGCAAAAATCAACAGCATATAATAAATATACAAATAAAGTGATGAAGTAAATCGACCTTGTCTTTCAAACCAGGGAATATATTAGCTCTGCTTATTGGAACTACTGGCATTGCAGCACTTCTTTTTAATATATTTTGTTATGTAGTTCTTTGTCTGACAGAAATCTGACATTTTTAACCACTGACAAACATGTCTGTCAATAAATCAGATTTAGGAGGTTTTTTTTAATGTGTATTTGGTGTTGTATCTTTAGAAACTATACTAAATGTAATTCTGATATGAGTCCATATACAGTGCATTGTTATTATAGATTTAAATGAGGAAGCAAAGAGGAAGATAGAAAGAGGAAACACCGCAGAGCAACGTATGTTACAAAAAAAAGTATTGATTGCATTTTCACAAGATATCTTTTTTTGAATGATCTACTAATCCTCATATTCAATGAACTCTTTAGCCTAGTGTAACTTCATCAACATTACCACTTGAGACTGGCTCTTGTGATGCATCGCCGTGCTTCATGTGTAGGATGTCATTTCCATGGAATAAGTATAATTAGTGAGTCAACAGGAAACAGTGGGTTTTGAGGGAATGAAGGCACTTTGGCAAAACAAAAGTATAACCAACTTCAGTGCCAAGTAGAATGCATTATAAGTTTTAAATATTAAATTTTTTTAAATTACATGTTTTAAAATGGAATGGTTGCTTCTTCAGTAGAGCCAAAGGTCTGAGCTGACACATTCTTTTGGGCAATAAACTGACTGGTGAGGAATACTGACCTAAACCTTGTTAATCCTTGACTAGAAAGGCTTCAGCTAAGAGTGTCTGTATTTTAATTTTTATAATGACTCAGAAACCATGTTAGCAAGAAAAAATAGCTTTAGTCAGTATTCAAATGTTTCTAGTTTCCTCTTATTATGTTATTCCAAATTGAAAACAACAACTACTACTAATGTGACATTCCTTTGAAGTGGCTTGATGCTAAACTGAGTTGATATGTTCATGCCCTTGATTTATTCCTATTCATTTATTTATTTTAACGTTTGTTTTACATTGGTGTTTTGGGAGTTGAATGCTTTCTAAATATGGATACAACATGGGAAGTTAATTGCTCAAGGGCATTTTAGCACACACCCTACCTAATCCAACCAGAATTTAGAAGCCACTCAGTTGCTTTACTAAGAGACTTTACATTTTAAATAGTTACTTAATGTTTATTTTAGAAAAGAATATTGAGTAGATAAAGTTCACAATTAGAAATATGAAGTACCAACACACTACTAATGCACTAGTAAAAAAAAAAAAAATTTTTTTACAACAAATCCCTGGAGTCATCATTCATGATTATATAGGCTTTATTTCTGTTTTTCTGATCCATTCTACAAGTTTTCCTGCAAGTCTCAGCGTGCACAATGACGTCACATTGAAACATTTTGACTCCATAATTGAGTGAGTGAAGCAAGCACCTGCCACAACATGTATCTTTGCAAGGTAAGTATTGTACATTGTGCATAATATTAGTTTTACAGTGCAGCATTACATAAGTTGAACCCTTATTTTTCACTTTCATGCCTCATTGCACTGCACTGTTAGCATTCATACCTGTTTGGGCTCCTTGCTGGTCGTCCACTGTTGTTTCTGGTCCACTTCTTTCAAATATTTGTCCTAAACTAACAGGTTTAGCCTCTGGAGAACTGGGAGCATTACTGCTACTTGGAGCTTCTGCATCTTCTACTGGAACTACTGTGAAATTAGTCGGCATTTTGGAACTTTTCCCCCACCAAGAAGACAAAAACAAGGAGTCACAAGCTGACAGTGGCTGCCTGTACTTTCACTCTGTAGTTGGAAGAAGTATCAAAGTAAGTAAAATCCAGGAGTTTGAAATGGTTTGAAAGCGGAAATTCCACATGGTATTCACATCTGAGGTATTCTGGTTAGATTTTGTGGTTCTTGTTTTGTTTGTGTAGTAATCCAATGCCTTCCAAAAGTAGAGAAAGGTACCGCCTCTCACACATGGGCCAAAGTCTTCCTGTGTCTTGTGTTTTTTGTTCCTTTCCCTCCCTTTGCCCCCACAACCAGCCTGAAGATTATTACCCCATGTGACCTACTCTTTACCATATGAACAGAACAGCAGCAGCCCATAGAAGGACATAAGCTCCTCCCACCTCTCCAAGGCACACCCTCAACTCAATAAAAGCAGCAAGTCCAGCTTTAAAACTCCAGAAAAGTAAGTTAGACTCACAGGAACAGACTATTCAACACATGTTTTCCATAAACAGTTTCCGTATTGCCTCACGTCAGCTCTCTTGCTCATTTCATTTCCTTTTCTTACAGGCTGGCATGCTCCTCAACTTCAGCTTCCTCCAGGTAAACACAGTGGGCGTCACCGTTCCCACATTGCATTATGGGTATTTGAAAGAGACAGTAAAGTTAAAAGCACACACACACATATATCCACACTTACATTGTGTCACTGCCAGCAATTCAAAGAAAAGGAAGCACCTTGAATGGATTAGACAACTTTCCCTTGAGCTTTCAACCTTTTAGTACAAGGAAATGTCAGGAGCTGGAGACAATAGTGAGAAAAACCTCAGTGTGTGGGAATAAACATTTTATTGACACTTACATCTTATCATTGGGCTAGGATTTGTAAAAACAAAGACCCATCCTACTGTAATTGAGTCGATTATTGGCAAATTGTATTTTTTAAATAGATTTTTAAGTATGTGCTTGTACTTAATTTTAATATTTTGCTGTGCTGCATTTTAGATTACAGTGGGCACCGAATACTACCTAGTCCAACTCGTTACAAATGTCACCATTGTTTGTTCTCTTCTCTACAAACACACCTTACAAAACTATCGCTTTGAGCTGAAGCTTAAATAACAGAATGTGGTTTAAAAGTACATACAAGTTTAGCATAAAGCATATAAAAGTCTGGTGTTACTGCTTGAAAAAGATTGCAATGGCAATAGCTCTGAGACTAAATAGTGGCATTGGTCATTATCCAGTTGCATTTAGTGTGTTAGTGTGAACTCAAATGAGGCATGTCCATGCCACATATTGCTGAATGCAAAGTAACTTTTGTTCTCTTGGCTTATTGTGATAATTCAAAGCAAAAAACAAGAAATAAAAGTTAAAGTTATTTGCACAACAGTATTGTGGTTTCAGATTAAAACCATGATTGATTCTAGCTGTCCAGATGTTGGACCATGTTTCTGGTTTTGACATTCCTTTCAAGCTTTTCTTTTTAAGTGCTGAGTCATATATTATTGTTAAAAAGGAGTGCATACGGTATGTTAGAAAATGTACAGATCACCACTGAAGGGAATTTAAACATTGCCTGCAAAAAAAAAAAAAAAAAAATGCAGCTGCTCTCTATCCCTCTCATCTCCTGACCACGAAAGCCACTCCCAATACCAATGAAGAAAAATAGTATTTGTCCAGCTTTGTTATTAAAGTGCTGACTAATTATTCATCTCCACACATTAAAAAAGAGCCAAAAAGACCACATCTGGAGGTATATGTTTAATACACTAACCAGCAGAGGGCGCCAACAGTTAATAAGATAAACTCTGAGACGTGACCTAACCACTGACCTTCTGGTTTCTAAGGTGACACAAATGAGAAACTACTATACAAAGCAAATACATTTTACACTTTGAGATTGTAATATATTAATTAGGTTTTTTTTATCCATGCTTGAAGTTTAGAACAATTTATTTTGCTTCACTATTTCTATTTGACAACATTTACAACTTCTCGTTTTTGTATTTTAGATTTGATACGAAACCAGGAGGACAGTGGTGAATTGCAAACATATACAAGACAGAAATTTAATGACTTGACTATCCGTGGCTTTGTCAAACAGGTAAGCCAGTATTTCCTTTAACAGAACCACATGCAAAAGAAACATATCTAGATTTTTCCCAACCACACAGTCTGAAATTGCTTGCTTGCTCAGTAGTTCTTTTTCTGTTGCCTGCATGATATACATATTAAGGTATTTGGTTCATCTATAAAAATGCAGAACTGATCAATACATTACATACATTACACTATGGATACAAGGTTGTGCCACAACTATGCCAGGTCAGATCTGATGAGGAGTGGCAACACTACTCACAGTAAGAATAGGTTTTTAAAGTTATGACCAAAAAATTACTAGTTTTTCAAAGAGACATATAATATTTTAGTCAGTTTAGATTTTGTTCATTGTAAACAACAACACTGATCCAATGTGGTTGCTTCACTGTAGAAGGCATGTACAAATTCTTATTTTTATTTTAAATGTGCTATGTGACATTTTAGAACCACACGTGTCAAGAGCCAAATAATCGCACTAAAGCCCAGTGCACACCTGCTTGTCAACTCTGGTTTTTCAAAGTCACTAAGCAGTAGCTCTTTCTGGCTGGCTGGATTGGTTGTTTTAAAATTCCTCACAACTTTCTGAAACAACTTTAAGTGAAGGTAAGCACAAAGTTTTTTTAGCTGTTTAACATGGTGAGTATTTAGACTATTTTTAGCAATTAGTGCAATCCGAGCAAATTAGCAAGTTTCAGGTCAAATCAGTGAGAAACTGATATTGAAAATTCCCTCATGTGCGGAAGGCTTAAGTGAGGTATGTGGGCGGTAACAGGGGGTAGATGAAACCAGGAATTTTTAGCCTTAGTTGCAGGCAATACAAGATTACTTAAAGCTGATGAATACATTTATATAAAACTGGAGTAAATGAAATAAGATACACTGTTGTAAATTTTATTAATTTATCCCTTGCACACAGCTAAGTGCTCCGCCCACCTGCCTCGGCTCTATGTGTGAGCACGTACTGTATGCACCACGTGTGTGCACATACATACATACATACATTCTGCTTATAGAGCCTTTTGACAGGAAGCTCCCACTGGCTTCTACTAAATTCCTCACATTACTCCCCTGGACTTCAGCTTATCGTTGGTGGTGTGATATCACTTGGCCTGTGACTGAACCAGCACGCCGTCTTCTTCTAGGACAAAACTGCCATTTTATATCCCTCGCATGGCTCGAGTGTAAATGTTGAAAAAAGGTGAAAGCGAGAGAAGTAGAGGTGAAATCAAATCCCTTTAGCAAACAGCAAAAAGGTCAGTGCTGACGCAGACCAGGGAACAGGCGGCCCTCCCTCAAGACTATACTCTTAAGTGGTGAATTTCTATTTGTGGCAATTTCACTTGTTTACCAATCACCCAAATCCAAAACCAGGTAGGCAGGCAAACAAACTGGAGGCTTTGGACAACTTCTTGTGTCATCATTAATTTCAACTGCCTCCACTGTGCTGCACAACCACTAAATGCAAAGTAGGGGCAATACCTTCCCCAAAATAAAATTGAATCTGAAACTGCTCACAATATCTCATAACATCTATTTTTCACATTCATAAATCTATGCATAGAACGGCATTGCTACATCTTATTGCAGTTTGGCTGTGGACGTTTTATAGCCGACTGCAGTGTGGCCGCATAAATCCCACAACCAAATAAAAATCATTTTAAGTCTTCATTAAATAATAAATCTAGTTTCAAGGTCAACATGCCCAAAAACCTCATACAGTGCATGCCTTGTCCACACCTTCCCACCTTGTTTCTATTTCTTCCTTGCATACACATACACTTGACAGAAATGTGATGTTCTTTCGTCACAGAGTTAAACAAAAACAAATGTCATAAGCTATAGTGAGATTGAAGAGGGCTTTGGCAAATAAGAGTTACATTATTGTTTGTTTAGACTTGCCAGGATTGCCAAATATGGACAAAATAAATCACTGCTATGATTCAAGAAAATTTTGTAGAGATTCTAACCCATTTTAAGAAGCATTAGCTCATTGTGCATGCACATTTAGATTTATTATTTTTTAGACATCTTATTTTTAGACTCGTGACATTGTATTTGCTTGTCTATAGCACCAAAATGCCACCTGACTGTGGGCGGCAGTATAGAGTTTGCCCACTGACTCAAAAATCAATGGCTCACCCATTCTGTTACGTACAGTCTTCTACATGTCCTAGGGCAAGACTGTTCAGACTATTTCAGCTGCGTGTGGAGCTCCTGATGCTGCTACTACAGCACTTGTAGTGCTGTGTATAAGTATAAATCTGTATGTAAATGGTTTACAGCAAAGCGCTGTAAGTGCTCATTGAGGGATGATCTTTTTTGCTGTTTTATCTTTAGGGAAAGTGGAAAATTTTTCTGGGGATTTCTGGTGAAGGGACCAACAAAATAAATGTGTGAATGCGTTGAGCTGTGGGGTAAAGTGACCCAATGCACCTCTCTTCTGGCTCGGGATGTCCTACTGTGGCTGACCAACAAAACAGGAGGGAGGCGCTGCTGCCAAACCTGCAGCTTGGATTAGGGAGTGTTTTGAGTTGGCGGGTTTGGTGGGTGGGTGGTGTGGAGTTATGGTGAGGCCAAGATTTACTGTCCTTAAAAAGCTTTTGTGAGATAATGGTCCTCGGAGTCTCTGCCTCGATCCAATATAGCCTAGCGTGACATGGGATGAGAGAAGGAAGGACATTCAGCAAGTTGTCAGAGTCAGAATCAAATTGGAAAGAGTTGGACATAGGTTCTATTCACTAGGCTAAAAATGGTTAGAGCCAAAGTTTTTACTTAAAGAAAGTCTTGTCAGTAAGGTAAAACTGACAAGACTAGGTAACCCATCTCATCCCTAAAATTTCAGGAATAGGCACTTTTGTTGTTTTTTTTTACAGTAAAGGTAAACTTATGACCTAATGTTTCGTGCAATGACACTAATATACTTTCCTTTGCTTCCGGGTCTGTGTTGTATCATGAGAAAGTCAACCAAAGCAGCCACAGTTAAAAATACCCCATGTCAAATAGAAACCCCTAAAATGGTGAGATAATTACAATGTTTTTCCCACCAAAAACACAGCTGCTAACTATGCTAAAATAATAGCAATGTCTAAATGTTTGAGCGCAGGAAATTTAACCGCACACTTAAAACACTAACACACGGTTACATTACATTATCCTGTCCGCAGTGACTGTTGGCCCACATGCATGCTGTGTGTCCACCCAGGAGTTAACCACCCGAAGAACCAACTATAGGCCATGAGAATGATTATTTAAGGCATATTTGGAGCTCCACACATCGACTGTAGGTGTTTTTACGTTGAAGCACGCAGTTACATGGCCAGCTGTAGCCAGATTTTTAAACACATCTTGAAACCCTCGAAATTGCTATGTCCCATTTAACATTTCGGTATTCTACTTGCCAACATACACAATCAAAAAGGCTTTATCTCTAAAACAGTGACTGTTGTTAAAACTAAGACTGACTCGATACTCAATTACTATAAAAGAGAGACGCAAATTAACTTTTGGAGGCCTATCGTTTTACTTGGGACCTTGAAGATGACATTTACAAGAGTCCGTTTTAGATGCAAAAGGGGACTAGGTTTGGTTTGAAAGTGGATATTTGAAAAACTTTGTCCAAAATGGTGGATGTAGTTAGTGGTTTGCTGGTAAATGTGGATGAGAAAGGAGAGCGCACATTCTTGACTTCAGTGGGGGGCCTCTTTAGGAGACGCTAAGTTCAGTGCATCAAGGTCATGGGGCCCAGATTCCAGACATGGTTTATATAATGTTGGCTGTGTATAGATGAGAAATTAAGTTAGCGTCTGACAGGGCATTGGTCAGACGAGTCACTAAATTAGAGCTGAGCAGTATTTTATAAATTATTTATAGGAAAAAATTCACACACAAAAAATTATGCTGGAAACTTAGGCAATAAATGTAATATTTCTGCAGTTTTGTGATTCATTTTACAAACATTTTACATTTGTGTGACAATAGGTTGTTTTCACGTGACATCTCTTTTTTCAAACCAATAATATCATTTTTTTAGTTGTTGGTGCAATGCAAAAAGTGAATGGGTCTAGTCTAGTTTATTATAAATCATCTGTATTAAAATGTATCGCTGCTGTTAGCGCAGTTAGTCACATGACTTGCCAGGGCTCTTGGGTATTTACACAGTTGATCTAAAATGTTATATTGGTCATCTTTTTGTCATATTGGGTTATTAAAATAGCTCTAGGAGGAATTTTGTTGTTTTCCTGCCTGGTAGTTGTAAAGGTAGAGTTATTACAGTTCTTACAGTTGCCAACATGATGAGCTTACATTGTGGTCTAATGACTCCTCGTTGCATTAAGTGTGTTTTGTCTTTATTAAAACTGCATTCTTGGGGTCATGCGGTGTAATGGGGCATAAAAATAGCAACCATTCCCATCTCTCTCTTGTCTATATATCTATCTAGTCTGAAAATATCATCTGAAAATTGTATCTGAGATAAGACAAGAAAAAAATAATTGAGATATTCATTTTTGTTAATATCACCCAGGCCCACACTAAATGCATTTTTATCAAATATGTAGCTAAGTTGAAAATGTCTTTATCAATGCCCATATAACAAGCTTAGTCACTTTGGTAAGTTGTACTGAGTGAGTTATGGTCTTATTGATTTATGATATTGATAATTATGAACATCCAATGAAATAGTGTATACTCAGTTGATCATTCTTGATTCATGTGTGAAGTTCTATGTTCATACTAAACATGAGAATCAGCTTCATAGCAGTAAATCTAACATTCAATGATAAACACTCAGTACAATGTTTAATCTACTTTTTTTTTTTTTTTTTTTTTTTTTTTTTTTTTTTTTTTTTTTTTTTTTTTTTTTTTTTTTTTTTTTTTTTTTTTTTTTTTTTTTTTTTTTTTTAACAAAAAAAAAAAAATAATACATAAATCTACTTCATCACTCAGTCTATTTTGTCTGCTTTAGTTCTCTTAAATGCCAACAACTGTTATGTGGGGATTGCAACCACTTACTTTTCCTTTTCCTTGCTGAGAAGTAGGGTCTAAGAACAGGGGATGCTCTGGGACAATTCTTTATTTGCCTATTTGTTGTTGAACAATTTGCGTGCATTTCCTGTTTCAGATTTTCCCAATGTTTCTGTTGGTATTGACCAAATGTTTCATTGTTTGATTTTCTGACAAATTTAGTTTGCTAAATCAACATCATGTAAAGTCCTCTGCGATAACTGCTGTTGTGATTTTGGGCTATACAAATAAATTGAATTCAATTCAATTCAATTGACTTAATACATAAATTATTGCTATTGTCATTGACAAGTAATGTATGGAAAATGACTAACCAAGCAAGTAAAAATCGCTGACGTCAAACCTGCTTTGTAAAATGACATATATTGTTGTAAGAAACATGATAATAGCATAAAAATTATGTCAGATGTATTGGTATCAATAACAATGATTCATGAATGTTGTGAAGCTGTATGATGGCCAAAGTTTTACACTGTGTTACTTTTAACAGCCACTTAACACTCTTATTTTGGGCTAACTTTTTGACAGATGCAATTGGGCACAGATCTGACCCACTGCCCTACATAGCAGCTTAAATCTCACTAGTGTCCAGTTTCTACCAGCCAGTCACCAGTGCCATCATTTAGTTCAGCCAATGTAAAACGTGTTGTGAACATCATTTAACAAATTCAAGAGTGATACATTTGTCTTTTTGGTATAGATAAAAAAAAAAAAGATTTACCACTGGCGATTAGTAACTATAATATGTCATTTATGTAAGTGCTCAATTTGAATATCACACAAATCAACACCTTTAGAAATGGGAAAATTGTTTTTTATCCAAGATTTGCAAGCCTGTTCCAAAAATTGTGGGTTCTAATAATGGTCCTACTTCCGCTTTATAAATAGCACCCGGGAATTATTACACATATTAAGTTTAAGAACCACTATAAGAAAGCACTTTGTTTAACCAATAACCTTTTACTCACAAAGTCTTTACTGGAGTTTGCTATAATGCCACTGAAAAGCGAATGAACATGACTTAATTCAGTCATGTATTCTAGGTTTCTTTGTGAAAAACATGTTTGGGGCCTTTTTCTTGGGTGTTTGTTTGTCAGGTCATGACAGCAGCCTGCGTGACGCCTACTGTGACTTTAACAAGGTTGCTGATGGCTGTCAACTGTAAATGTAGCAAAAAGCCTTGTTTTGACAGGGGCTGATGCCGGACTGGCTGAGTGTTTGTGATTGTCAGATCAGCAGTTCACAGAGCTGCTGTGCCAATGGCCGCCTCTGCAGCAAGACACTGTGAATTTTAACAGAGCGACGATGCTTGGCTTTCATCTCCAGGAAACATGGTCCAAACCCAGCTCGTGTAAATCTAGTGTTACTACTGTATGCCCCATTCAGCACAGTTCAGTCTACTGCCAATACTCAATCCAATCTTACCCTAAAATAAAATAATTTCTTGGCACATTTAAAGTTACAGATTTCTTTTTCTTAATGTATTACCTGGAATTCTGTATGCAAAATTGACTTTCTGAATTTCTGCTACAGCAGAAAAAAAGTATATATAGTACATTTTTTCAAAGGAGCCATATAGAGGTCTATATGGCTCCTTTGTGCATGAGTGTGACTGACAGCGACCCTTCAGCTCAGGCCCACCACATCTGTGCCTGTCCCGGTGCAGCAGAGGAAATGCATCCTGAGAAGTGAGAGATTGAAATCAACAAAACACAAGTTGGTCTTTGTCTGTATTGCTGCTGCCACTGCGAGAGGGCCCGAGTGCTCACAGCCTGCTCAGTAATGAATCCAGCTACAACTCTTAGAACCCATGTGTCAGTTTTTTTAGATTTACGACAAGGTTTTTAAGTTTAATTTCTGAAATGCAAAATTCAACATGCCTGTACTGGGTATTTTTGTGGGCTCTAAGCCACAGCACCTGAAATACTAAAACATAGATTGTGCTTAACAGCTTTGAGTCTTTAGTGGGCAAATTCAGTTGACATGAGTAAATTTGAGTGCATTAGATTAGGTCTATCATTTGGATTCCAAGAAAGCAAGCGTTATTTCCTTTGCATGCTTTAAATTAAAAGTGAAATGTAACTTGAACTTTTGATTTGAAGCCAAATATAAAACGCTGGACATGTCTATTGCCACGATACAGAAGCTACAACCATATATCAATGCTGAATGTGAAATTCCCAATTCAGTGAGGTGGATGGACAGTAAAGTCCCCCTACACAGACAAAAAGGCAATCAGAAATATTCAAGTGCTTTAATAGTAATTGACCATATGTATCCCTGGCCAGCCAGGTCCGTATTATTTATACACACAAGCTTGAAAATACAGCATCAAATAATAAAATAATATACATACAGAATATTTACAATCAAAGAAAACCTTGTGATGCACTTAACATGATTACATGTCATACTTATACTTATTTTATACAGGTAAAGTAAAAAGTGATTCCCTATATACACTATATTACAAAAATCTACATAATTCCCTGCCAGTGTGTTTGCAATAGCAACTTGTAAAACTAGTGGATTTGAGGATGATTTTTTTTCTTTCTATTTAGACACATTTTTAACTTAACAAGACATTACAGTGTATGTATGTTTGTAACAAGTCCTTTAAACATTGTTTCATGTCCAGGTTTAAGAATGCAAATCTGCTGTTTCATTAGCTCAGAGTAAAGGGTTTTCAGATGACAGCAAACACTCTAAATGCCTTTCCAGTTGTAGGATTTAGAAGCCTGTGAAAAGAAAAGCAGAAGATTGTTATGAACAAGCAAAAGTGCTGGGTTTATTTTACAATTTTGCTCATACGTTTCTGAGGTGATGCCATTCTGGTGACTGCCTTTGTACTGCCTCCTCCTGTCCACAGGCATCACGTCCAGGTAACCCCCTGATTCATTTTGGATTACCCCAGCATGCACTCCTGCTCTACAAATACTAGATTTCTGGACACAGCAAAACTATTTTTGTGAAACAGAAAAAAAGTAAAAATGTATAATTTTTTTATCCTTACGTCAGAGTAGTATTTTGTTCCAATCACTCGTATTTGACTTTGATGAAGACAGTTCCTAGGACAGTATAACCTGAAAGAAAAAAAAATATAGCAGGAATAGTTTAGTGTCCAGACATTGTTTTTACCAGAAAAATACTAAATTATATGACTTACCTTGGACAGTGTCTGACAGGTTTCTTGAAAGGGCAGTATAGAGCAACAGTTGTGTCGCAGGTGACGGCCTTGACTGTAAGAAAACAAAAATAGCTCTGGAGTTAGTAGATCTCAGTACCAACAAAAGACAATTACAACATACTTACCAGGCACTTTCTCTACTTTAAATGAATTAGCACTCCTGTTCTTCCTACAAATGAAACATAATAAGTCATCTAACATTCCGATCTACAGACATAGTGTAAACATACCCTATTGACTGAATGCCATTCTTGTATGATTTGGTGAAATGTGGTTTTCTGCCCACTCTGGTCACATCCAGCCATCCACCATCATTGTCAATGACTCCAGCGTGTAGTCCTACTGCACATACACTAGATTGCTGCAAACAGGCATACAAATATTGTATATTGTAGCCTATATAAATATAGTGAATTGCACACTAAAAACTAAAGAAAACGTATTAAAAGAGTGTATTTACCATGTCATAATATCCACTCCCAACAGCTTTACCAGGTCTGTCTAGGCAGCCAGGTGGACATTCATATCTGACAAGAGGATGTACTGTTACATTATTTAATCTATTGTGTGTGCAGCCCTGTTATCTTTAGTTTACCTGTTACAAGTTGTCCCTTTACACTGATCTCTCAATTTTGTGTCACACTCTACCTGCTGACCTGTGGAAGAAAGAGCCCTTCAGAAAAAGGCAGAGCTTCAGGTGTTATGTTGTTAGGCATGTTGTATAATGGGAGCAGTCCTTACTCATCTGCTCAGTGCTGACCACCTGGTTTCTCTGGGGGTTGTCATGACGAGGAGGGTCGGGAGACTGGGCTCGGGGCTCTAGATCTCGCTCTTGGACAGGATCTGGTTCGGGCTCAGGTTCAATGTAGTTGTTTTCTTCAAGCTCTGGAGCAGGTCGTCGGTCAACGCCACCACCTGGGAAAAAAAAACAAAACATTTGCAAGATTCTTAAAAAAAAAAAAATAGATACATAAATAGAATTTTACCTCTGTAACAGAGATTGTCCCTGCAGCCCCCTGCATAACTTGCTGGCATTGGGAGCAGGGAGATCCATATTTGTAAGGGGCATGGCCCCACCAATTCCCACTGTCACATTAAAAGGTAGTTAAATATTTCATAAAATATATTGAAAACTGCTTAAATACTTAAAAGAACTCACGGTGGAGAGTAGTTACAGACAAGGTAGACAGCTTTGGCCCAGATCATTCCCCACACATTCATGTTGTAACAAACATTAATGGCACAGCCAATGCGATTACTAGTGGCCCACACCAACTGTAAAACAAAAAAGAAAAACAAATGCTCTAATTGCACAAACTCTTGTGAGAGTCAAACAAACACATGCATTATATATAAATTCATATAATGAAAGCTGAATCCCCCACCTGAGTATAGTGTGTGCAGACAGGTCCTGAGCACCTAAAGGGACAGTGTGGCTCACACTCCTGGGCATAGGGGTAGCTGTAGTACCTCACCTCGTCATACCAGGCCTGAACATGGAAGGTTGGGGGACGATCCCTGATTCAAACACAAAGTTTTTATAACAGTTACACAAACTGAGTGTCATCCATTCAATCTTTAAATAGTACCTGCCCCAGTGTGCTCCAAGATTTTGTCCTATTTGTGTCAACATGTGACTTGGGCCATGTTCCCACCGACAGGTGTGCGCCCAGTGCTCAGCACTTCGCTCCAACTCATAATCCCAAACCTAAGAAACAATCAGAGACATTGTGTGTATATACTGTGTGTATATGTGTATATATATATATATATATATATATATAATATATATATATATATACACACACACACATACAATATGTCACTTGTTATGCAATGTACACTTTCTTCGCAGCATATAAAAGAAACACCTGATTTAATAACTTTATTTATGTGGTAAATCCCTATGCTGAATTGGCTCCCACCTTCAAGTACAGTATTTGAGTAAGACTTAGGACTTACCCTGAATGACCTGCCACTGACTGAAGCCTGTAAAATGGGTCAGTTTTTTTTTTTTTTTTTTCTGAAGATTAAGTGGCCTCTTCTGGCTTAAATTGTTGCCTATTACATTTTTCTAATAGCCACACACCCCAATCCAGAAAACTAGCTCTCACAATCTCTTTTGTAGCTAATGTGTGCTAACCAAACTCAAATAAACTTACTTGAGGTAACCTGAAACGTGAACCTGCTCTTTAAAGTGCTGTGGTCGTGGACATGCCTTCTGCAAATTTAGCACACTATAGTCAAAACTGGGCCTCTCCTATTAAAAACACACATACATGAGAGAGAAATATCACCATTGCTATAGCTGGCAGCTTTGTGCCACAATTGGTCATGGTGTTTCAAACAGTGTTTCCAGTAAACTATAGACTGATATAAAGAAAGACCAAACTATGTAATGTTAAAATTGCTGTGCATTATTTTTAAGGCCTATGACAATCTTTAATTCAATCTGGAGTTAAATACCCAAACATTTCTCAAGACTGTTTTGAACAAAGTAGCTATGCTTGTTGCACCATCGTCAATGTAGCATGAACTATAAATGAGAGATAAGAGTAGGTCCTGTTGCATTATCGGCTATTGCATAAAAATCACAACACTACTAATTGATTTTTACTTATTTTATAACTCCTTCCACATGTCTTGTGAAAGTAATCAAAAGTAAGTACCCGTAGGAAGTTGCTAGTTCTAAAGTATTTAATGAATGACTTTATGCCTTTTCCACATATAAAAGTATGTATACACAGAACAGTTTCCCATATCTTCACGTTGTTTTTCTTTTTCACCACTTCACAAATGTACATTTAATTGTGCAGGTCATCTGGGGTGTTGGACATTCTGAGAGAAACCTGGAGACAACTCAGACTTCTTTAGCCAATAACAACATGAGTCTAAAGTCCCAAACCCTCCTCGATTATCCTCAAAACAAAAAGGTTATTGGGTATCACCTTTGCTGCTACACTTTTCATAACATCTGCAACTTGGCCACAGTGATACGTTTAAGGATAGTGAACTCCAAAATCTGTTTTTAAGTAGCTGCGGCCAAGAGCACAGGCGGGCCAGCAAAGGTTTAAGCATTTTATAGAAGTCATAAGAAGTGTAAGACTGAAGGTCAACAATTGTAACCTTAAAAAGTTCAAACTCATTAGTCCGTCAGCAGTGCCAAAACAAAATTTTACTTTTAGAAAAAAACTATACCGTAACACTTAAAAAAGCGTTCAGAAGATGCTTGCTGAGTATTTATGTCAAATAAATTGATTGAATGATGGTAGTTCAATCCAATCCAGTTCACTGTATTTATATAGGTCATAACTGTTTTTAAAAGTGCTGTACAGACACAGAGTGATAGCCATAAAAAAGAATAAAGATTAAAACAATGAATGGCTAGGTTCAAATTAGTTTGTTTCTGCAAATTCTTCTGCTACTGACATACCTTAGCTAACAGTGTAGACATGAATTATGAATAATACTGTAGATGCCTTAGTGGTCTAGAAAAAGTCCTTAATGTGATTAATTGTTGTTTTTTAGGTGGTGGTGGGGTAATAAAAACCCAGCAGGGATGGGATATATTTTGTTTTGTTAATTTTGACATTTTTGGCTTTTCAATAATTGTAGGTAGAATATGGCTTTGGGTATGTACTTATTGTGTAAAGTTGTGCTAACAGCATAAGATTGTTTGTCCTAAAAGAATCTGCATTACAAAAATGCTACAATATACTACATAATAGAGAGCAGACATCATTTCAGTCAAATTAAAAAAAAAAAGTTCTCAAGCCCAGACTAGCTTGATGGCAGCATACTTTTGTTTTCTCAATAAAATACATTTTCACTAGCCTATGACACTAAATCCAGTCTTTATTTTTGAAAAGGAGCACAGAGAAAGTAACTCTACCTTCTGTAAAGTCTACAGTAGAGTGGGTGCATGTCATTATGGCTGTTTTAGATGCATTCAAAAGCTGTAGGGTTTTGAGGAGATCTTAACAGAAAAGATTTAAGGTACAATGTTGAATATTTGGGGCCCATCAGTTCCCAGTGTTGCCACATAATTATAATCAGCAATAGTATCCCTTGCTAGAGAAACACAGGATTAGTGTACGTAACAAGCTATTACACTCTAGCGCGCCACACTTCAAACGCTGAGGCCGCTCGTGTTTGAAATAGATTCACCACTGTGGCACCCGAAATGAGATGCATGGAGGATCAAATAAAGCACAACATTGGACTGTGCCAGGAGGTTTGAGTGTGCATGGATGGATGGGGAGCTGCAGGGTGGTGGTGATGAAGAAAAAAAAAGCAAAATCATGGGAGAGAAGAGATGTAGAGTGATGGAGTGGGCAGGAAGAGAGGGAGGGCTGGTGGTTGAGGTAAAGGGCAGGACGCGGCAGGGGTGTGCGCTGGATCAGGCCAGGGTTAGTGAGGACGGACCAAAAGGGCTTCAGCAACATGGTCCCTTCTCCTTATCAGCCCTTTTATGCAAACTTCTAAATGCTTTGAGGTGTCCTTTTAAATCTCAAAATGAGTTCCACAAAAAACTAAATTGGTAAACTTTTTTTTTTTTTTTTACATCAATTTATATTATCATATTTATAGCTTTTATATATTTTTTCACCAATCAACAATTGCAAACAAAGAATTTTAGACTGGGCTAAAAGGCTATGGATCTACTATTTAAATGCTTGGATTTTTTTCTCTATTTCTTACCATAAACTCCATATTGGAAGCCGGAGGATGTACTTGACCGCGAAGTTGTTGTGCAGGTCCAGAATAAGATGCATGTCTCCTTCAGTGATGGCTCTCTTGCCTCTTGAGCGAGCCCTCCACCACTCCTCATCCTTATCCCAGTACTTATCCAGAATAGATTCAAGATGTGAGGAGTTGGTGAGGACCATAGAGCTCACTGTGTGGCTCAAACACAGAAACAAGCTGGCCACTCCAATCCAGCCCTCAAAGAGAAAAGTCATTGTGGAGAACTGCTGGTGCTGATGTTGTAATGCTTCTCTGCAAAAGGATGCAACGGTTTACATAAAGCATGGCTACATTTGTTCAAACGATAAATTATGTGTTTAATTTAGCTTAATTTTAACAATATCTATTTGTTGCATGTGATTTGAGCCACAAATGACTTGCTGATGCTGATGCTGAAATGGCACTAAAATAGGCTAGTTCTCACGTTAATTGCGAATGTGACAAATAAAGCAAAATTAGGTCACATCAACATACTAGGCTATGAAGTTAAATAAGCTAGATAAACGAGTATTATAAACTTACGTTGCAAATCCTTGAGTTCGATGACTGAACACTTCAAAGTTGTCGCCTATTTTATAAAATGTTAGTCTTCAGACAGGATATTATTCCATCCATCACTAATAACGATCCTCTCCGGTTACCTGTTGAATTCCTCCGGTCGCTTGTTGCGCTGAGAGGTGCACATGGGACAGAACCTGCGGCTCATTTGCGTTTATATGCCAAAATTGTGCTTAGCAACGAGCAAAGACCCGAGCCACGCCTCCACGTGGTCGATGCGCACTTTACGCACCCGCACAGTTACCGCGCGGGAAGTGCAGCAGCGGTCAACTCGAACGTGAGGTGACCGTGGACCTATTAGGTAACGCGAGGGATGGCTATGCTTAGCTTTCTTTATCCATAGAATGCAGCATAATATGCTTTAGGAAATAGGCCTACGTTATTAATGTTGATCATTAGAATATTTTTTGCACGTTTTCATTAAATACAGATAGGCTATCTTAAAGAATTTACAAAGACAAAATTACAAAGACAAATAAATAAACGTAACTAAGATAGCATAACTGGAATATAATATTTTAAAAAACAATTTATTTAATACATGTATAAAGTTTATTATTCTATTCGGTAAATGTCATATATTCGTTAATGCAAAATTCAGATCTAAGCTCTACCTTTAATATGTTTTGCCTAAATATCAATATGCACACAAAAAAAAAAAAAAAAAAATCTATAATAAATAAATCGTATATAGGCTACACAAGTAATTCAATTTCCACATGGCTGTTACTGATTGCATCTTGAATGAATTATATTCAACAGTTTTCTATGTACACTCACGTCCGTAATTTAACTATGCATTCTTTTTTTTTTTTTTTTTTTTTTTTTCAGTTCAGAACAACTTGACATGTACAGTACTTGAAGTTCTGCTGCCTTCACCTGGTAAAAAAAAAGCACTGCATGTAAAAAAAAAGGCATTTTAAAAACCGTTAATGATGATAATGATGCTATTTATATTTGTAGTAATAATAATAATCATCATCATAATCCTAATATATTATTTATATTATTGTGATGATGATGATGATGATGATGATGATGATATGATGATGATGATGATGATGATGATGATGATGATGATTAGGATTAGTAGTAGTAGTAGTAGTAGAAGTAGTATTAGTAGTAGAAGTTGTGGTAGTGGTGGTGGTAATAAAAGGAAGATTTCTTTTCTTTTCTAGGCCTATTCTTCTGTAAAGCTGCAAAAAATAAAGACATTGCAGAGGTGACCAAATCCCAAAATATGACTGGTTTCTATCTGTTACCACATGGATCCACAGTTCTATAACGTTTACAGTGCAAGCTAAAACAGTTCCTGATTTCACAGTTTGTTTTGATAAGCAGTATTTCTGTAAATCAAATTAACAATTAAATTAGGTTTTCACTTATTGAACATTTTGTAGCGCAGAGTGGTCACAGATCAATGATGGTGCTGTGGTTCTCTTTGACAACGTGCACATGCTTCAGTTTTTAATCTGCGTTTCTGTTTGGGATCTTACGAGAGGATTAATGCCGAATAAAGGTGGGGCAAAAATGTGAAGGTTTGATTCAGAGTGCTGTGCATGAAGTCAGTCGAGAGGCACGGCAAAAGGAGACTTCATTTAAACTTCCCTTTAAAGAAAGAACTAAATGGCCATACCTGAACACTGGGAACAGAAATGGTGCGCAAACTTCTGCTGCCAGTTGGTAAGTTGAACCTCCTTTTTAAATAGGCCTAAGAAAATAATTTAAAAAAATAATATATTTTTTTTTAATTGTAAAATGTAAATTGTTTCTATGAAAACAAGAATGGTGTGAGGCACACTGTCTTTTATGCTTCTCTAAATTGCTTCTCTTGTTTAGTTTTAGCAGCAAGTTTGATCTCACCAGAATTCTGTGGTTCAACAGCTACAAAGAAGAAATCTCAAGGTAATTACTACAAGAACCTACTATAAAGAGTAGTATTCTGGTCTTTTCTGATGGAGTACACAACAGTCATTGCTTTGACTCAGTAAAACATAAAACATAGTCTATCTCCATGAAGACAATCAAGTGGTCAAGTTACGAGTCAGATCCATGACTAATCTATTGGTGCAGTTTTGTGGAGATGCTGATAATTATAATTGTCTAAATTTTTCCAGTGAAGAACAACTCTGGTGTGACTCCAGCTGGACAGTGTGGCACATGGATAAAGGAGCCAGATGGGGGCTATTTCACATCCCCAAACTACCCCGAAAAATACCCTCCAGAGCGGGAATGTGTCTACATAATAGAGGGTAAGATGCTCATCTGCAAAAAGGCTTGCTTGTAACCTATACTGTATATTTTGTTTACTAAGAATGATTGTTCCTTAGCGGCTCCACGTCAGTGCGTAGACTTGTTTTTTGATGAGAAGTATTCCATTGAGCCATCATGGGAGTGTAAATTTGACCACATTGAGGTGCGAGATGGACCCTTTGGTTTCTCACCCATCATTGGACGTTACTGTGGGCAGGAGAGTCCCAACTATGTCCGCTCCAGTGGCCGCTACCTGTACATCAAGTTTGTGGCTGACGGTGAACTCGAAGCTATTGGTTTTTCTGCACATTACAACTTCACTCAAGGTTAGTGAGGCAGACATACAGACTGCTAAACCAAGTCAGTGTTAAACAACTGTCTGCATTCAATATATTTGATTGGATTATGGCCTTATCTTCTCACAAATCTGTAACTCAAATGTTATTTTTAGAGTTATCTTTGTACTTTTGATTTGCAATGTGATTTTCCAGAAAAAAAATAATAATAATAATACACATTTTCTGTGCTTGGTGGTGTTGGTGGCCACTGCAGACAGGAGGGCAGCTCTCCCTTAAAGCCACAGCATACACACAGATGGACTCGGGACTTAATGAAAGCTTGTCTTCAGGGGAATGTTGCTTGTTACTAGAGGCTTACGTGAGTCCGAGGCAAGGACTTTATGACCACCAGATTTTATTGTAAGCCACCTTCACTGAAGATTAATCTGCATTTCGTGTCTAGATTGCAGTGTTTTCTATTTTCACCACATTTTTCTAACTTAATATAGCCTTATAAAATACAAATTTATACTGTCAATTTGATTAAACATATGACATGTAAGAAATAGTTTAAAATGACATCTAACTAATATGGTATTAATTATAAAACCAATTAATATCACTTACAAAGCTTTGGAGTGGTAACCTAAGGTTTGATTGGGGAGCATTTTTAATTTATCTTGTACAAAGTCATACATGAAGTATATGATATTTAAATATACAGTTGAAATGCCTAGAGCTTTCTATTAACGTCTGAACTGACCTTGGTCAGTAGTCACAATATCAATTGTTAAAATCTCATATTTTACTACCAGGTTGTCTGTGGTGCGGACGACTAATCTCTTCCAGACTAAGCTGCTATAATCCAAGTAGAATAATCTGCACAAAGGTTTTCCACACAATTTTTCAAACGTCGGTCAAGTGTTTTTTTTTTTTATCAAGTCTGGCTGGGTTTCAGAGAAATTTAAATGAGGACAGATTGATGGCATGTAGATTATGTAAGCTTTGACCAGCTGCTTTCATCTTGCCCGGCAATATGTCTCTTTAATATTATTTAAATTCTGGTGGATTAGTTGAGGTAAAGTATTTAGCCAAAATGTCCTCAATCTTTTTTTATAAATACAGATGCAGACTCATTATCACATAGAATGTCAATAGCAGAAGAGCATGCAGTCTGTTAATTTTTGTTGCACTTGTGGCTGTCCTAATTTATTAGTTTTCACTTGGCCCCTTAATACCATTATTAAGGTAAGGTAATGTCCGAGGATGTGAAATTAGGGAGCTGAATTTTAGGAATGTTTATACACAATTTGTTTTTGTTTTTTTTACTTAGATCCAGAGTTTACAGATAAAGGGTCACTGCCATCATTACCTTGTAAGTACATATACCACTTTTCCTCATTATATATTTACGTGCAATATCTAATCTTAATTGTCTTTGTCAGTTTGTGAATTTGAAATGAATGGCCCTGAAGGATTCGTGGAGTCTTATCAAATCACTAGAGATAATCGAGCCTTGCAAACTGAAGCTGTGGACTGCCGGTGGTACATCAGGGCACCACCAAGAGCAAGGGTGAGTTAGAAAGGTTTTGCTCACTGTATTGTAATTTGTATGTATTTATAAGATCATTTTGTTCATTTGTATTTTTTCTGTTCAGATTTACATGAGGTTTTTAGAGTATGAGATGCACAATTCAAACGAATGCAAGCGTAATTTTGTTGCGATCTACGATGGCAGCAGCTCTGTCGAGCACTTGAAGAACAAGTTCTGCTCCACTGTGGCCAATGACGTCATGCTGGAGTCTTCTCTCGGTGTGGTCCGTCTTTGGGCAGATGAGGGAAGTAGGAAGAGCAAATTTAGAATCTTGTTTACACCTTTCATGCACGTAAGACAATCTTTCACTTGCACCTAATTTGTTCAGGTCAGGCATGCTTTTGTGATTTTAATTTTTTTTTTTTTTTCATCTTTTTGTATTTTAGCTCCATGTGATGACAACACTTTCTTCTGTCATAGTAACATGTGCATTAATCACACTCTAGTCTGCAATGGAATCCAAAATTGTGTCTACCCTTGGGATGAGAACCACTGTAAAGGTATAGTAAAGGTATATGGGAGCTCCAAACAGACACAAAACATAGTTCTAATCTTTATTTTCTATGCTAGAAAAGCGAAAACCAAGTATACTGGACTCACTTGATAATACCAATCTGACCATCATTGGAGTAACTTGTAGCTTAGTTGTGATCCTGCTCATCATATCTGCCATCATTCAAATCAAACAACCAAGGAAGAAATACATAATACGCAGGTAAGTTTAATCTCTTTTTGTTGTGGTGTGTCTATACTTGTGGGGCTTTGTATATGGAGTTTTCTTGTTATTAATTAAAAAATGTTTTGTCTCACAAACAAAACGAGATCTCTATTCTTCAGCTGATTATACTTCTAACTAACACAACTCATAGCTGCATTATATATTTTCATAGTAATATTACAACTCCAATCTCCTCTGCAGAGATGACTTTGACCCTGCTCTGCTGCAACCAGGCTTTGAGCCGCCTCACTATGAGCTCTGTACTCTGCGGCGTGCCCCTTCGGGTGAGCTAACCGACGGCGCTCTAGCAGAAGACTTTCAAAAACTGCGACACTCACCTTCCAAATGCATCCGCGATCACCACTGTGGCTCCCAGCAAGGGAGTGTACATGGTAGTCGCAGTAATTTGAGCATCAGAGATGGCACCATAGCACCAGACAGGGGGCTCGGGCCGCTACCTCTACCTCCGCCAATGGTGACCCAGCAGTCTCCACTTCTGTCCCAACACACCACTCCCACAGGCAGAAGAAACATTTTGGTGATGAAGCACAGCTACTCTCAGGATGCTGCAGATGGCTACAGGGGTGAAGAAGAGGACAGTTTAATGATGAGCAATGAACCAACCACTAGCAGTCATCACCATATGCAGCATCAAATTCATCCTAATATGTCCAACATGGATCATGTAGTCCATCGCACTTTGTCCAATGACTTCTAAAGCAGGGATTCCCAAACTTGTAAATTAAAACAACCATGTAACCAACGTACAACCGACAAAGCAAAATTAAATACCAGTAGATGTCTGTAAAAATTTCAAGTTGAAAACTCATTAACATTGTCAATTTATTTTAGTGGTTTATTGCTCTATCTTCAGTCAATCATGATGCTTCCAGTTAAAAAAAAAGACTAAATACATAATTCTAAAATTTTGATTGAAACCATCTCGCAACCACTGTTTTAAGGTATCAGAAGTACTATTTTGTTTTTTTCTTTGCATTAGGAACTGGATAACATGTTTTTAGTCATTTTACTTCACAATCAAATGTTCATACCCATACTCCACAAGGCATACATTTTTTTAAAACTTTATGTTGGATGTAATTATTGCTTCACAACTACGTACATGAAGACTTATGATAGATAGATGAATAATTGTATTATAAAAAAAGGCTAAAGGTCTTGTTTTTTTTTTGTATTCTTGTTTTAAACATGGTCTTGGGTACCTTTTCTATGGCATCTAATAGAACTTAAAAAGGGGAAAAAAGCATAAGAAAGCAAGAATGACAATTATGTAAGAAAAATACATACAGAATATAATCAAACTGATATTGTCTGATATGCTAATGCTACAGAAAGGCTCAACACAAATCTGGATGATTTAAGGATTTTAAAAAAAGTGCAGAGATCTCAAAAACATATGTGGGGAACAAAAAGCATTTCACAGACAGGACATGTGCTGTGTGCTAGCTGTGTTTTTATGAAGACGCAAAGTTAGATCAAGGGCTTAAAAATTAAGATTTGCTCATTGTGTCCATTAAAAGACTAATATGCTTTTAATTTTTGACACTTACAGAGAAACTCATTGAGAGACTGACTGCCTTTATGTTGTGTAATTTTATGTCAATAAGTTCAGTAAAGTTTATTGGTCCCTTCACTCCTAAACCTGATTACTACAGAAGTTAATAAAACATTCAAATCAAGTGTGTACTTGTTGCTGTTTATATTGCTTTCCTAAACGGAACGATTGAGTAGGAACGTTTTGAAAATAAGAGAGGTCTGCTCGGATTTCATTTAATGACGGACGATCGTGCTTAAAAGACATGTTAGAAGTATAAATAGAAGTCATTATCTGTGCTTGCTTTAAGTACCAAAGAACGCTTTTTACTTGATTTTATTAGAAAATATTTGCGAAAAGGGTAATCATCAGTTTTCTTCATTGAGTTTGTTCTTTCTTATTGCCACGCTGAAAATGTTGCAGGATAACAGTTAGGAAAATGGCTCAAGAAGACACATTTTTGGGAGTGCCATGCCATGGGAAAAGCGAAACAAACCAAACACCAAACAGAAGCCGCTTGGCCTGATTGTGACTGGTGTTGTGGGTGGCTCACTAGTGGCTCTTTACGCAGTTACTGCTCCATTTGTAGCTCCTGCGCTAAGAAAAATCTGTCTCCCCTTCGTCCCTGCGACCACGGTCCAAGTGTCCAATGTCCTCAGCGCCCTCCGAGCCCGGACCGGGACTCTGGTGGACATAGGAAGTGGAGACGGACGCATAGTGAGTTATTACAGGCTATTACAAGCTGCTGCCCAAATGTGGCTTAGTCATAGCCTATTGTACATAGGATTTTGTGATTTTATAACCTGTATTTGTGCAGGTTTATTGCATTAAAATGTATGCCTCCAACAACACCCACACACCTAGCCTACTTACTACTTTTTGAAGGGGTCCTATACTGTAAAACTTATTATTCAAGGAGTTTAACCTTGTTATAATGGCATCCCTTCATCATTAGTTTGCTCAAAGTTATATTTGAATAGATTCATACATGTTTGAGTAATCTTGTTTTGTTTTTTAGCTGCTCAAGTGCTCAGAAAATCCCTGTTCTCATGTACCACCTATCCCCTCCCACTTGTCTGTATTTACTTGTTATAATTCAAAAGATTATTTACACAAAGTGAAGCATGGGTGGTTCAAAACTGTCCCACACTTTCCAACAATAACAATTAGTTATTTACAGTATAATCCGTTGCTTCTTACAGTTAAATCCTAAGTGAAGAGGCGGGGCTTAACAGTTCTGCAGTTTTGAACAGGAAGTCAAAACAGCAGTTTCTAATTTCAAGTTGTTTTAGTTCAATTTTGGGTTTTACAGCAAAAATAAGGTAAATTACTGACTGCATGTTCTGTTTCTTACTAAATAATTGGAAAAAATACATAGGCTATGGTCTCCTTTAACATTTGTTATGAAATTCTATCTTAAGCCTATCTTTTTTCCGTACAGTTCAACAAGTAAGTTTTTTTTTTTTACTTACAGGTGATAGCAGCAGCCAAGCAGGGCTTTCGAGCATCAGGCTTCGAACTGAACCCGTGGCTGGTGTGGTATTCACGCTACAAAGCTTGGAAGGAGGGCGTTCATCACAAAACATCTTTCCACATATCTGACCTCTGGAAGGTAAATTTGTTACATAATGTTTGTCAAACATGTCTCATCCTAAGACGAGTTTTTAAAATTGTTCCTAAGGTCAGTTTTACTCAATACCCCAATGTTGTGATATTTGGAGTTCCCCAAATGGTGAGTTTTGTCAATTTCCTTCTTAATAACAGTGTTAGTTTGGAACCCTTTTATTGCGTTTACATTCCAATCTTAGCATAATTCATGTTTTTTATGTGTTTTCTGCAGATGGAGAGGTTGGAACGTAAGCTGGCAGAAGAGCTGCCAAGCACAGCCAAGGTGGTGGCCTGCCGATTTCCTTTTCCCACATGGATCCCTGAACAAACTGTTGGGGAAGGGATAGACACTGTGTGGGTGTATGATGCTAAAACATTCAGATGTCATAACAACAAGACAGGGACTCCATCTGAACAGAGCCAATGTGGACAATGAGGAACATTAACCTTATGTATTTTATTATATTTATTTACGCAGTAAATGTTTCACTTGTCCAAATAAATCTAATAATAACAATAGTGACATATAAAATTCTAGATTAACTTATCCTCTGTGTCTTGTCACTGATCATTGACGTTCATCACACTAATTAAACTTGTTTTAGGTTAGTAGATTATACAATACAATCTCTTACATTACGATATATCAATCATTTGATATTTTTGGCTCACTTTCTCATACATTTTGTAATTTAAATGGGAAGATAAGCCAAAACGGTTACTCGTGTAAAAATACTGCTAGTGTTTTTTATTACTTCTGAAAAATAAAAATAAAACACGTACAAGTGTTATTCATGTGCAAATCACTTCACCTTATTTGACAAATTGATATTGGATGGTTCTAGAAACTTGAAGACGATTAAAAGTAGGCTACAACATTTTATTGACCCTTATTTGTTTTGTTGATTTATTCTCAAAAGCCTTTAGATACTTTTGCTAAAGCTTGTTAATTAGCAAAAAAGGACTGACTCAACCTGTGTACAATGAATATGTATTGAATGGTAATCACCATACTTGTTCAAATCAGTGGAATGGTGAGACAAAAATTGTAATTACAATGTAGTCTCCCAATACAAAAGCCCTCATGCTGTGTCTGCATTTGCATTGCTGCCTCTAGGCGCCATCTAGTGAGCAGAAAATGCATTATTGCTCAGCACTGTCTCCTAACAGCTGCACAATGGAGTAAACAAGCTGAGAATCAGAGGATATTCTGTGAGATTTAGATGGTTTACAAGACATACACATGTCAGGGATATGTGTTGGCATAGATAGCCCAGGCCACAGCATTTTGAGCTGAGCGGACCTCCGTGAATCCAGGCTGTGTTGGCCAAGATGGATCCTGCTGAGGAAGGTAAAATGTTTAAACTTGAATTCATGGGGCTTTATATGTCTTTTATGGTGGCATACTATATGCATTGTATTGTAAGAACCATGAAATATCCGAGCTATTTAATGATCTGGAATGGGCACGATCAGTCTGTTTTTTGATAAATTATTGTAAGCACCGCTACTTTAAACGGACCGCTAGCCAATTAGCTTTAGCGAGCTAGCTAGCCTCCCCTGTTTGTTATGGCTTTTGTTCAGAGGATAATATCATAACTTGTTTGCAATTTATTTTATTGTTTTGAACAGTATGCAGATCTTTGCCCCACTATTATCTGTTGCTTTCTTAAGAATACTTGCCAGTGTTTATGTTAACTACTACTTACAATATTTGGAGGAGTTTTTTTTTTAATGATGAGCAATTTTATTAGGTTTTCTATTGTCAATTATTCAGTTTGTAATGGGGAGACGTTCACTGTACAGTTTGACAACTGTGCTGTGAGGGGCAAAAAAGTGAATTGAGTGTAATAACAACTAAATTACAACTTTAATGCCTATTCAGCTTGCCAGTTAATATGTTTAATCATTCCAATGCATTATTCAATAACAAACGTTCTTTCAGAAAAGGACATAATTTAAGTCATTTTCTCAAATGTTGTGTGTTTGCATCTTGGTCTAATTATAGTAGTTTTATTTTGGTCATAGAGTGACACAGGTAATCCAAGGATTACTGTTTGTCCTGTGTGTGTGAGTGTGACATGTCCCTCTGCAGCAGCTGAAGACACATTCTTATTTCACTTTTGCATAGAGTAGACAATGTATAAATGCAATACGCATTTTCCTTTAAGATCTTTTGCAAGTATAAAATGGCCAAATGTGTAACTCCCACTGTAACTTAATTCTGTTGTCATTACTTGCATTTGTTCTTAATATGATTTTAACAGCAGATATTTGCCGGGTCTGTCGATCAGAGGGACCCAGGACAAGCCTCTCTACCATCCTTGTGTCTGCACAGGAAGCATCAAATTCATTCATCAAGAATGGTATTCTTTCTTTTATTATATGTAAGTGACACAACTTAGGAAATGCATACATTAATTCATATGTTTTCTGTCTGTTTATGCAAAGTCTTCTCCAGTGGTTGAAACACAGCAGAAAAGAATACTGTGAGCTATGTAAACACCGATTTGCATTTACACCAAGTGCGTTATTATGATTGTAAAACATATTATTTATGTTATTCTCACCCAACATTGAAGCTTATGCTTATTTCTTCAGTCTACTCTCCAGACATGCCATCCCGTTTGCCTGTCCAGGACATCTTTGCAGGGCTGGTCACAAGTATAGGAACAGCCATCAGATACTGGTTTCACTACACACTGGTGGCCTTTGCTTGGCTTGGTGTGGTGCCTCTTACTGCATGTAAGTTCAACTATTGTATTCAAGTGACTATGGCTATTGACCTTTTGTTGCTTAGTTTATTAATCGGTCAATGCAGTCATAAGCGACCAATTAGCATTTTTTCTTATCAAGAATAACAATTCATGTTTGTGTTCTCAACAGGTCGTATTTACAAATGTTTATTTACTGGCTCTGTGAGCTCTCTCCTTACTCTACCATTAGATATGCTATCAACGTAAGTATTGATCATTACTGTCTTCAGACTATCATGCTGCATTCATCATATTTACAGAAGAAGAAGTTTTAATGTAGACAAAATTAATTAACTCAGGAAAGAATTTACTTGATCATTCTAACTTAGTTAGCACAAAACACAGTTTATAACATGAATTAATTTAGCTTCTCTTTCATTGTTCTTCACAGACAGAACCTGCTTGCCGATTGTCTCCAAGGTTGTTTTGTGGTAACCTGCACGTTGTGCGCCTTCATCAGCCTAGTGTGGCTTAGAGAACAAATTGTGCATGGTGGAGCCCCTCAGTGGTTAGAACAAAATCCAGTTCCTCTGGTGCCCAACCCACCTCATGGTCCTGCTGCAGCCAATGAGGTAAACAGCTTCACAAATGCCAGTTTAGTGTTCCTGCAAATTGCATACAATCTGTGAACAATTATCATTAGAGGATTAAACTATATAAAAAAAATTTATAATAATAATGATGTTCTTTGCAACTTGAATCTTAAAGAGCTTCTGGCCCAGAAGCCAAGGCTTGCTGAAAAATCTAGCCCTCTGTAAAATGAAGTTGAATAGCCCTGACATAGACCATGTATCATTGCCACATTTTAGTGCAGTGAATGTAAAAATCAGACACTAATTATGGCACAAAAGCTCAGTGGGATAAATTTCCAGTTTACCAGACTGTATTCCTTAATTTTTTGTCAGGATCTTGGAGGGAATGATGCAGAAAATGGTCCAGGTGGCGCTGATGCTGCAGAAGGCCAAAATCCTGCCAACCCAGCAGCAGCGCAAGACCCTCATGAAGCAGGTGACCCTGGAGATGAGGCTGAGCTGGAAGATGATGACGATGATGAGGATGATGATGGAGAGGAAGATGATGAGGAAGATGGATGTTAGAGAGGAGGAAGCTGCAGAGGCCAATAATGGTGGACAAGGTTATCATTTCAGGGTTTCTAAAAAATATAAATGCAGTCAATATTAATTAATAATTATTAAACACAATTAGAATGTAAAAAAAAGGCAACTTCTATTTATGATTGTCCCTATTAAATTAGGCTTTATTTGCACATTGTTTAGTCTTTTTTTTAGTCCATTCTCGTTTCTGACACTAGTAGGCTTTACTACCACCTTATAGAAACAGTGATCTATCAATCAATTTTTCTATCACTGTAGTTGGTTAATTTACAAAAAAAAGTTTATTGTATTCGATTTGTGTTGTGGTTCCCAACTTCTTTTTTTTTTTTACAGAAGATTTGAACTGGAATGCATTGGAATGGGATCGTGCTGCTGAGGAACTCACTTGGGAAAGAGTAAGTCTTCACATTGCTCTAGTGAAATAGGCATTGCATTTATTTCAATAAGCATGTTTATGTTGTGTCTTATAGATGCTGGGTCTGGATGGTTCCTTGTTTTCTTGGTAAGTTCAAACAAAAACCTTTTAACATTCTCCACATACAAGATTATTAGCACTAACTGGCATTACTGTTTGTAGGAGCACGTCTTCTGGGTGGTGTCTCTTAACACACTTTTCATTCTGGTGTTTGGTATGTTGGGAATTCATATCACAAAGTTTGATAGATGTTAAGTTTTTTTTTTGTATGCATACATATATACTGTATATATATATATTGTTTTAATCTTTGCCCAGCCTTTTGCCCTTATCATATTGGCCATTTCTCAGTGGTGGGACTGGGATTTGAAGACTATGTAAGCAAAGCAACAAAATTCAGTTTCTGATTTTAAACCAGTTTACTAATAATCATTAATATCTTTATTTCAGATTGAAGCATCACACTTTGAAGGGCTAATCACTACAATTCTTGGTTACATTCTTCTCGCTGGAGCTTTAATAGTGTTTCATGTATCCTTCAAATACAGCTGTGTGGATCGTTCTGTGTTTAGCATACCTACTGAAGTCTAGAATAATGTACTCTCTAGAATCTAGACCTTAACTCCCCACCCTCCAGGCTTTTGCTTCTTTGGTGAAGTTCCAGCGATCCAGGCGTCTACTGGGGGTTTGCTACATTGTTGTGAAGGTATAGTCAACAAAACCCAAAATAAACTTTGACTAAAGGGAACTTGTGAAACCATTTTGAAAAATGTGTGTGTCTTTTTCAGGTTTCACTCCTGGTTGTGATGGAGATAGGCCTGTTTCCACTGATTTGTGGCTGGTGGCTTGACATCTGCTCACTGGTAAAGACTACTGATACCTACTTTTGTGGTTCTACGTGTCACTCTACCCTATTTTTTATGTCTTAGAAACACAAACATACGTAATTATTTGATTCAAGACATTTACAGCAGTCTCCGTGTTATGCTTGCTTACTTTCTGAGATTTGTGAATCTGCACCACAGTAGGATTTGTAGCTTGTTTGTAGCAACTTTTAGAGATCTGTGGCAGTTGAGTCATGTCAGTATGCTAAAAGGAACTAGCTCACACATCATACTTTGATATCTACCGGTGCAAAACTGATTCAAAGTTAATTTGTTTTTTTTTTGTTTTTTTACCTGGTCCATAATTATGCAGAATATTTGTCTTTTCATTAATTGCAAAATTCAAACCTGCAGGAGATGTTTGATGCTACCCTCAAAGACAGAGAGCAAAGTTTTGACTCTGCACCTGGCACTACTCTGTTCCTCCATTGGTTGGTCGGAATGGTCTATGTTTTCTACTTTGCATCATTTATTCTTCTTCTCAGAGAGGTACAGTGGCATTTAGCGCAAAATATTATGTTCAATTTTAGAATTAAAACACACAAACATAAACACCAACCTTTTGAACTTTTCCTGGCAGGTGCTCCGACCTGGGGTGTTGTGGTTCTTGAGGAATTTGAATGACCCAGATTTTAATCCAGTCCAAGAGATGATTCACCTGCCCATTTACCGACACTTGCGGAGGTTCATTCTCTCTGTGGTTAGTTCTTTTCGTGTTTCTGTTTCATACACTCCAGATGTGACATAGTTCTTTATGTTAAAATGAATTTCTTTTACATGATAGGTCGTATTTGGCTCTATTGTCTTGCTGATGCTTTGGCTCCCCATCAGAATAATCAAACTACTCTTCCCAACCTTCCTTCCCTACAATGTCATGTTGTACAGGTAAGCACTGAGCTTCATGTTTAAATTCCTTTCTACCTCCATGAATGACCTCACCTTGTCTCGGTAGTGATGCCCCGGTCAGTGAGCTGTCTTTGGAGCTGCTGCTGCTTCAGGTGGTCCTCCCGGCATTACTGGAGCAGGGCCACACTCGACAGTGGCTAAAACGCCTTGTTCATGCCTGGACCTTTACTGTGGGATATGTGCTGTAAGCTTATGCTTAATATATTTTAATTGATAACCACAATTTTGCTCAGGTTAAAATATTTATTCCATCATGTTTTTTTATTTGTTTGTTTGTATCCATACAAAAATTCTTACCAAATAGCAAATATCATAAAGTTACCAATGTTGCAAACATGCATTTCACTATAGTAGAACAGCTAGGATGGATAAAAAACTAAACTTATATAAACTTCAAAGCCAGGAAGGACTTTTTTTAGTAGCACTGAATCTCTTTTGCACATTCAGGGACCTCCATTCATACCTGTTGGGAGACTTTGAGGAAGAGGAGAACCAGCCCAATAACAACAATAACATCAACCCTCCTGGTCGTCATAACAACAACAACAGGATACCTGGTTTGGGAGAGGGTCTCCATGCTGCTCATCAAGCCATTTTACAGCAGGGGGGTCCTGTTGGATTTCAGCCATACCACCGACCCATGAACTTTCCTTTGAAGGCAAATACATTTCATGTTCTGACTGGCTGTAATTTGTTCTATTTTGATTGAAATGCTAAGCTAGTGTATATTTTGCCCTTCAGATCACTTTGTTGGTGATTTTTATGTGTGTGACTTTGTTAATGGCCAGCCTCATCTGTCTCACTCTGCCAGGTAAGCGGAACCAACATAATTCATATTTAACAGCTGGTAAAGTCAGTGCATTCGTGGATTAAATAATGAAAATACTCTATTGAAATTGTAGCCGTATGTGTGTATATTTTACTAGACACCTCTCTCCTAACTCTCACTCTTCCCTCAGTCTCAGCTGGTCGCTGGCTGATGTCTTTCTGGATGGGCGGTGCTGTGGTTCACGAGCTCTACACCGCGGCCTCTGGTCTGTACGTGTGCTGGCTGTCTATCCGAGCTGCCACTATGTTGTTGTCCTGGATGCCTCAAGGACGAACCGTCATTATGCTTAAAGTGCATGAGTGGACCCTCATGGTGAGTGGGTTTCATAAGCTGCAGATGGTCTCTTATTGAAAAGTAAGAGTTAAGAAATTGTAAATGTGAAATAAGGTTCACTCTCCTTATTTTCTATAGTGTTTTTGTCCTGACATGAATGAGCCTTGCATTTCTTTAACCGATTAATTTTGACCGAAAGCAGCGTTTTGACTGGCTGCGATAATGTGGTTCACACCTGTTTTAATTAAGTAATGCTGATCAGCCAAAACTTTGCGCCTGTGCCTACTACCTATTTACCTATGTGGTGAAAGGTCTGGAAGAGCTAGGAAGTAGTTGAATAGATTTAACTTTTTACTTAAATCAGGCACCCCAGCGTTATGTTCACAATCCACAAATGTTGAATATGTTGGCTCTAGATGTCTTTACAGAGCATGATCCAGCCTCCTACACAAGGAAAACACAATTATTTTTAGTCTATAATATAACCCTCCTGGATACATAAAATGCTTGTCTGGGAAAAAATGCCATTCTGCTGTAATGTACATGGTTATTCACTGCTGATTTACTGTATATTTTTGTCCTGTACAGATCCTGAAGACAATTGTGGTGGCTGTGCTGTTAGCTGGTGTCATTCCGCTCCTGTTGGGTCTGCTTTTTGAGCTGGTCATCGTGGCTCCTCTGCGTGTCCCCCTGGACCAGACACCTCTGTTCTACCCCTGGCAGGTAGAGATGTCATGTTATTTTAAGAACGTCTGATCTCTCAATCCTGCTTTTATCCAGCCCAAGACATGTCTCAAATCTGTCTCTCCTTGTGGCAGGATTGGGCTCTGGGAGTGCTCCACGCTAAAATTATTGCAGCAATAACACTAATGGGCCCGCAGTGGTGGCTCAAAACAGTCATTGAACAGGTCAGTTACATGATGCTTTAAGTAATCATAAAATGTTGCGTCTGTTTTATATCAAGTATTACAGCCAGTTTTTATAGCTTTTCTTTCAGTATGTGCCTTTCTACCTTTATACTCAGTGTAGCACTTTTACAGCCCATGAAACTGCCCTAGTTTTGTGTACAGTATTATTATCAAAAAAAAAAAAAATATACAAAACATACAATAAAATGCATTAAGTGGGTTAATATATTTGTTGTTTTCAGGTAATTTAAATGATCATTTTCAGACTTTGTGACAACTATCACATACGCTTTAAATTTACAATAGAATTATCTACAGTTTTGTGGAACTTTCAACTTACTGCTTGTTGACTGATTTTATTTGATGTTTCTATAATTAATTATTTTTTTTATTTACTCTATTTATAAAATAAGAGTTGTGAAAGTACGTAGCACTATTGGTTTGTAAAATGTTGAAATCTACATCACTGTTTGATCTACAGGTCTATGCAAATGGTATACGAAACATCGACCTGTTTTACATCGTAAGGAGACTTGCTGCCCCAGTCATCTGTGTGCTGCTGCTGTCTCTCTGTGTGCCATACACCGTCTCGAAAGGAGTGACGCCGCTGCTGGGTAAGTCAGGCTGACACAGATTCACTTCAGGTTTTGAAGTCAAGTCCCAATGCCTCCATTACAATTAAAACTTATAGCCATTATTGTACACTGAGTTTGTCATAGTTATTTATTACAGAAAAAGTTTGATGGCATAGTTTTCATACAGCCAAATATAAGAGTTGGCTAAAGACAAAATGAAAATAAGTTGTCTCTAGGGCTTAGTGATTATTATTTCTTAGTGATTATTAGCATTGTGGATTACTGTCCGTGTAGATGACGTGGTTGAGGTGTGTAGTTTGTGTCAATGGAGTGTATTGAATATAACTATGCAAAGCTATTCACAACAACTTTAAATGTTTGTAGTCAGCAGCTCTTTTGCAACCTTTTTCATGTATTTTTTTTAGAATATACAATCAGTACAATATGTGTGTTTGTCCCCTCTGCAGCTGTGCAGCCTGACATGCAGATTCTGGTGGAGAGGAGGATTTATCCATTTCTGCTAATGGTGGTCATACTCTTGGCCATTCTGTCCTTTCAAATCCGCCAGTTCAAAAGACTGTACGAGCACATTAAAAACGACAAGTCAGTATTACATTTTTCTTTTCAGATTTCTTTCTTTGCTTGTTTTGTTGTTATAGATTAATATTTCAGATCATAATTTGTTTTGTTTTTTCTTTCCGACACAGATACCTTGTTGGACAGCGGCTGGTCAACTATGAACGTAGAAGCACTAGTGCGTCCTATAGCACCTCATAGACACTAAACAATGGGAGGAAATGGACTCCACCATAAATCCTCCATGTCCAATGCTATCTCACACAGTTACTCTTAACTTTAAATCAACCACATAATAAGCTGAGACTTAAGACTGAGACATTACTTATCCATTTCAGGTAAAACACAAAATGTCTGCTTTTCTGGTTTTTATTCTCTTAAAGGTTTTAGTTGGCGCTGTCCTTTTACCTCATATGGTCCTCGATTTCCAATGTGTTGGAGCAGATTTCGGGCAGCTCTGTTTCGTAATGAGCCAGTTTGAGATGCCTGCTTCATGGGGATTTGTCACATTTGAATTTGTGGTTCTGCCAAGCATTTCAAATGACTTAATTAAACCGAGGCTGTTATTGAAAAGGAGGGAATTCTTTTATGTAGCAGAAGGATTTGATTTTATTTAAGCTGTTTTTATTAGACACATTTCATTTCATATGTTACATTTCTGCTATGAACTGTGAAATTGTACTATTTAACTAAAGAAAAAGAAGCGTTACATGTTGACCTACGAAAGTCTTCTACCCACTAAACTGGAAAGACTGCAACCTGAATATACTACAAATGCATCTGGGTGATTCTCTGAAAGTGGGACCATAAAGTGTGACATCCAGGCTAAAAATTCAAACTGCAGCAATTGTTTTATTTTAGGTTAATTTCCCTCTTTGAGAAGTGTACTGACAGGATCTATGATGTCAAGAAAGATGCACAACTATTTTTTCCAATATAGCCATTTCATTTTTAATTTCAATTGCTCTCAATGGAGCATATTTCTGCATGTAGCATGGACACCAATTTGACGACATTTTTTAGCTGAGAGAGTTGCTATATACTAAATAAAATATTATATATATTATATTATAAGTAAAGGAACTATGAAAAGGAACACATTTTAATCCAAGAAATTATTGAATTTGAGGATCAAGTACACCAACAAGCAAAATATTTTAGTTGTAATACCAACCGATTTCATGTCTCATTCAATCACAAATCCACCAAAAATTATGTGTTGTTGCCTACTCACGGTGATAAAAACACGGAGAAAGCTGAATATAACATGGGCTCGATGTCTAAATCGATAATTCCAAAATTATTTACGTTACCTTAGCTTTCATTCCAAAATAACAAATCCATATTAACACCAAGGTAACATTTTTTCCGCGAGTAACAATACGGACACAAACTTTTCAACGCAAATTTTGACTTTTCACTGCAAAATTGAGACGCGTGTTGTTGTTTGGCAAAACCGCCGTAATTCGTGCCATTTCAGATGACGCAAAATCCAGAGTCGCCGTGCTGGATTGAAATGAAACTCACCATGTAACATCGTATTTTTAAGACACGAAAATAATAAGGTATGTTTTCATAGATATTTTTTTTCTCTCCGAATGTTGATTTTTGAGATATTTTCTCTGAATACACACATTAGTGTCGTTTATCCGCTGCAAGGTTCCTGAGCGTTGAAAAGTCTTCACTTGCTGATAAAACTGATCATGTCCGCGTGTGACTTTTATGGACGCCAACAGTTACATGCGGATACCCAGGAATTCGGCTGTCGTTTTCGCAAAACTGAATACAAAAAGTAGAAAAATGAAATGCAAACATATTTTCCAACATTATTCTTCATTTTATTGTGTTTCAATGCAGTATTTTATCGAGTTTACATGAGGAAATTACATCATGTTTATTGCTGGATAAAAATGTCACACTTTTGGTCATGATTTAAGCTATTTTTTTGGAAAAAAAAGGTTGTAAAAAAAGTTCCATCTTATCTTGGGCTGCAATTTTTTAAAATCTTTTAGAGGCACATTAGTAGTATATATTACATAAAAAATTAAAACAAAATTATTATTATTTACTTAATGAAAACCTGTCAAATAACCAATGGTCAAAACGGTCCCACTTTCAGAGAATGACCCATCTACAGATTGTAAAGCTGTGGCTATGTTTTTATCACTTGTGTAGATGTACTGTGTGCACCATATATGTCCAACAAAAACACCACAGTAATTGCTCTGTCTCTACCCCCTTTAGCTTACAAAGCTTTGTTAGTTTTTATCAATGCAAAAAATGTCTCTACACTGGCTCCATTTTTTCTGAATGGCCTCCTAACTCCAAAAAATAACCTTAAAGTGCAATAATTGAGTAAATTTTTATTTGTTTTCTTGCACTCTACATGAGGTTGTGTTAATCTTTAGATAATGGATGTAAAAGTGTGTAATTAAGTTGCAGGAATGCAGCATGTTGCCCCTTGATGTCTTTGTTGTCAGCTTCACCAAAAGTTTTCACAAATTATAATGAATACAGGAGAAAAAAAAATAATTGTATAAATTGTCCCAAATGTACTGTTGATCATTGTCTTTTCATGCTAACGTTTGTGCACTTTATTTCACTGGTAACAATCATTTCAAATCTACTGTAGATGTGTTTCTCGAGTTAATTTTTATAATTTTACTTGGATGGAAACTGTCAGTATTGGCCTGGGTGAAAGAAAAGTTTTGCATTTAGTTTTAAAACTTTTGCACTGAAAGAAACGTTGGCAAATGTGGATATGCATTGTAGATGTGTGGAATGATCACAGTTTTCATTTGAGGTTATTGAAGTGTCCTTTTAGCCTTTTTGTTAAATTAAGCTGTACACTTCAAAATTGTGGTCTTGTATTTCAATTTATAGAGGCAAATAATTTCTATTTTTTATATGTACAGAGCGCAGCGGCATGTACTGTGTGAATTTAAATTGTGTGGGTCTGAAAAATGCTACATTATTAAATAGCTGTGACACATAACATTTCTGTGTTGTACTTTGTGGGGGAATGTTCATGACACTTTACTAAAATAAAAAAAGTATTAAATTACTTAATGGTTACAACAATTATATTTGATTTACACTGGTCATAAATTAGGAACTCCATATAAAACCTTTGATTTGATGCAACAAGTAGACTGTAATTCAGTTCTTAGCATTCATAGTTAATGTTTCATTAATCCTTTTCATATTGGAATATTGATTTAATTGGTGATTGGTTGAATCCATTTATCTAGGTAGAAGGTTATTTTTGGGCAGTCTGGTTCAGGATAATTGGAACAGCAGTGAGGCTCGGCTCTAGGAAACAGGACACTGGGATATTTGCGCTGAATCCAATTAACTCTGCTAGAACAGGACAACTGTCAGCCTAGCCTACTGTATGCAAATGAAAACAAAACAATAGGTTAAAATTACTCTTATTGTGAAGTTTCTTATGTAGTAGTGACCTCAAAGCATTGGTGCACTTTTGCAATGGTACAGAACAACGTATATTTCTTCTAGTTAAACGGCAACAGCTTTTTGTATATGACAAGGATTAATGTACTATAAATGTAATTTGAGTAACTAATATTTACACAAGAATGTATTGTTTTAGCAAGTATTTATCATATATTTATATTTTATATTATATTTGTACAGGTATTTAAATATTTCAGTGAAGGTATATTGTGAGTGTAAAATGAATGGTCCTTGATTGAACTATCTTTCAGCTTCTTAATTCACTGACATTATTTCAGGGTCACTGGGTGACCTGTCAAACAGGATCAGTGTCAGTAAGACATCCTTTTTGAGCTGCTGAGTTTAAGTACACAAGAGACACCCTTTCTAAAGAGGTGGGGTCGGTCTGACTTTGTAACAGCGATAATGACATTAAATCACTAACAAACATGTTCAAGAAAACATATCTTAGTTCAGCATATGTTTTTCGTACTGTAAATTTTAATGCTCGTGGGCTATTACTTTAAATATACATACAGTATCTGTTAGCGCTGGTGCTGCAGAACTGAGCAAATAATTCAAAGACAGTGACTAAAGAGATTAACAGGCGTCAGGCCAGGAGCATGCCGTTCATCTCATTGCTGGACAGTGTCTCCACAGGGAAGCACCAGATTAACTGCTCAACTACGCAACTATCTTTAACCAGAACAACTAGATTTTACTTCAAGCTTTTTCTTTCTTTCTCAACGCTAAGTCTTGGATTTGTTTTTCTTTTTTATAATTGGAGGATCTGGCAGACTAACAAGGTCTTGTAATTAACCGAAATGCCACATTTTGTGAGATTAAAAATGTTCACTACAGCTTCAATTTCCAACATGATGGACTAATTTACTCTTTTTCTGCTGCCAATCATCAAGTATCCACTAGTCTTTGGACTAATTAAGCGATGCCATTTTGTGGGGTGGAACAATTTTGATAATTCAATAGAAATACTTTAGCATAAAAAGAAGTATTAGTGTTTATTTGTTTATTATTATGAAAATGTCATCTCTAGTAAACTCTTGTGATTTGTAATGACCTCTGTGCCTTGCAGATGAACTTGCCAAAGTTGTTGAGTTTGATCTGCACGTCCACATTTAGATATTATATATACAGTGGTCAACCTGACAATTCAGGTGTTCCTTAGCCTTTGCACACTTGGTAGGATAGTGAGTAAATGGTGTTGACAGTGAACCAAATTGGTGAGTTAAATGTTCGAGAGAATGGGTTTGCTAAAGGAGGGGACATGGGAGAAATTCCTAATAATAAACCAGCCATGGGTTTGCCTGTCATGTCCATCACAATCAATGACGAGGCAGAGGAGTCTGAAGTTACAGCGGATGATGAGAATATTACATTTGAAGTCTCATACACTCGTAACTACTGGGAGGATGAGGATGATATTTACCAAGAATTTGAAGAGTTGGACTTTGAATCGCTGCCAGACCACTCGGACACTCGGAGTATTGCGTCGGACGATTCCTTCTACCCTCCAGAATGTGGAGATGGGACAAGGCTGGAGCGTCCTCCCAGCCCGGAAAGTCCCGAACCCATCTCTTTCTATAAAGCATGCTACAACAACAATGCCATCATCGTCAAGATCATGATTCGCCAAGGGGTGACAGAGGAGGAAGTGGCGGAGACCGACAGGAACAGGAGAGTATGTTTGCAAATCATTTTTTTTTTTTTAATATAATTTTAGTGCTACAGAAATTCAAGCATGTGAAATATAAGAGAGTGACTGGTATGCCCTGCCAATCAAGTGAAGCAAAAGTACAACTGTGGCACAAAACTGTCAGAATTTCTCAAGATTTTAGTATCTCTATCTGATCATGTATCTGACACATAATACTGAACTACAACCACACTGTTTATGCAGAGAAAAATAACTATTAAACAGTGTAGTCTACAGTATTTCTACTCCTAAATTATGTGTGGTTGGAGAGCTTTATGTGGAGCTTGAACTGGCCCAAATGGTAAAGGTTAAATCTTAAAGGAGACTCCATGTGATTAAGCTATGAGCAGATGGTCAGTATCAACAACAAAGTGTCAAGAAACAGCATGTCTTTAAGGCTCAGCTGTTAAAGACAATGAGCCAAAGAACAACACAAGATGTTGACACTAAGCATAATCCAGAAACAATTAAATGTTTAATCTACCTTTTAACGATATAAGATGTAGATAATGCATGCAACACCTACAGATGAGCAATACTCACTCATGTTCATAATATTTAGCTTACTAAATTCTTTATTAAAATCAGATGTGTCTAAAAGGCAAAGGAACTATCCCAAAATTACAAAATCTTCTGAAGTTAATGTGTGACACATCAGCTATGGTTAAAAAAGCAGAACAATAATGTAATTTGCCCTTTTAGTTCATTTTTTGGGGAAAAGATTAACAAATAAAACATAGTGATCTGTCCATTTTAGGGAAAAACATAAATGTATTGCTTTATTACTCATATTTGAGAATCTGGAGTGATGATTTCCAATCCATGAGGCTTTCTCATCTCTAAAGGCTTTGGCCTAGCTAGTTTTATACTGCCCCAAGGCATTAGTTTATTCCAAAATTTGAACACACCTCTACACATAAAAGTTAAAAACACATTGAGCTTATAATGAGCGAGTGAATAAGTGATTATATGATCACAAACATTATCTGACATGTTCCAGTAGTTTGAATTTCTCAACATTCTAAAATCACAAGAAACATGATTAATTCATTAGGCTAATTGTCATTGTCAGTGATCGCCATATCATGTTTGTTTACTTTGATGCATATCTAACACCTTTTTTTGTAAATATGAATCAAGATAGGCCAACCTGTAAGATAGTGCTTTAGACTTTAAAGCATTTACGACAGCTGTTATTTTACTTTGAGTGCGCAATAAATTTACCTTGATTTTCCTGTGTCCCAGAGTGGCCTTATTGCAGCATGTTACCATGGTTACATCGATGTGGTGATGGCCCTGTCCCAGTGCCCATATCTGGATGTGAACTGGCAGGACAACGAGGGCAACACAGCACTCATCACAGCAGCACAAGCAGGTACCTCACCTGACCTCACCCCAGCTTAGCTCAAATCAAGCTGCTGACCCCGAGTTCACCTGAAGAGAGAGCAAATGCATTAAAACATATACCTCTAAAATTGTTAAAGTCCATTTGACAAATTATGGCATTTTTCAATTTTTACCTAGTTTGTTTTGTAATAGTAAGGTTGCAATTTATTAAGAAACTGACAAATAAAAGTTGAAAATTACAGGAAGTAATTTGAGTTCTAAAATCAAATTCCTCCACATGTCATCAAAAAGAGACAAAATGCAAAAACAATTTATAGACATTTAACAAAATTATAATTGTTACAAGTTATATCATTTGTCAAATCATAACGTTTGTGTCATGTGGATTTTAGCTCAAATCTACAATGCAGTTGCTAGGTAACAGTTGTGGAATTACTCATGATTACTGAACAAAAGACAATTATAAAACCTCATCAACTTGGTGAAAACATACAAAAGTTTGATGAAAATATTTATTATATTAATGGATTAATCATTAATAAGCACATTGAGTTAATTTATTACTAGTATTAGACAAGATTGTTTTTGTTCTGGCACATCACTCTCACCATTAGCACTGCATTATTGTGGATATCTAGATTTTATTTATCAGACCAACGACCATTATCCCAGATTGTTCTCAATAATTAGTTTTGAGATTTTGAGCAAACCTAAGAGTAAAAATGAAAATAACCAGAATAATCAGAATATGCATGTATAGTTGCATCAATCGTCATGTCACATTTTTTTATTACAAATAAATACATTTTGGTTTACTTTTTACTAAGTGAAAAGTAAATTTCGGATACTGCAAACCTTAATAATAAAATTTACGCCCTTACAAAGTCGAAAGTCGATTTGTGAGTCTTTACACCTTTTCAAAAAAAAATTTCACCAAAAAAAAACTGAACAATCAAGCTAGAGTGTCATGCTGGCCCAGGCCAGAGAAAACCGCTAAACTGTCGCTTATATTTACCAAGAAAACTTTGGGTAAATTTTAAAATCTGATGTTCTTTTTGTGCAGAGCTTGTTTTCAAAATTACAGAGCCTGAGTTTCATAGTTTGCGCTCCAGAGAATTCTGAAAAAGCTTCAGCTTGAATCTTGGATTATTTTACGCAGTTTTGACTTGATGCCTTAGTACAAATTGTCACTTGGGTGCTTAAAGGGTCAACTGTGCAACTAAAGGACATTCAAGACAAATTGCAAGTTGTTTTGGTCGTCCGTGAAGGGCATGAGACAGTTTTATTGGAATTTTTATGAAAAGATAGTTGTCTGACTTTGATTGATTTTCTTATCTTAAAACAATTACTGAGTGAGAAGCAGCTCAAACTGACCTAAATGAAAGAATGAAAGGACTGAACATATGACTATATTTCCAATCATAGCTTCACTGTTATAAAGGCACATTAGGTAAGATCACAATTTTTATAGCAACAACGTCACAACTGCCTGACACACTGATCTGTTATCCGCTAACTGTGATAAATGAGTGAGAGAGGATGAATAGCCTAAGTCTTCTCTTCATTTTCTGCTTCATTAAAACACGCATTGATCGTCTGTCAGGAGTCAGGACAGACAAGTGTGAGTGACCAGAGGCCACAGATGACCAAGTCCAAGGCACCAACAGACCACAGCATCCTGAATACCTTTACATATGATGTCAGGACTGTGATTTGAAGTCCATTATGGAGTAAAATTATTAGTTCTGTATATAAAATGTCAACGAATGAATATTCTTGCAAATAATGTAGACCTGTGGTGGAGCACACATACAACAAGTCTCCTATTGACTCACTTGAACATGTTTAAAATGCCAATACACAAGTAGCAATGAAATGGGTAGGATTTGCTTTTTCTTTTTGGACTCCTCAGGTCATGCATTCATCACAAACTTTATACTGAACTACTTTCCTGGTTTGGACATTGAGAGAAGAAACTGTCATGGCTTCACGGCTCTGATGAAGGCAGCCATGCAGGGTCGTACTGAATGTGTCCGTGCCCTCATGCTGGCAGGTAACTACACACAAAGACACTACACATGGTAACAATGACATTTTACTTCTAACACTAAGTATTACACCTCATGTTTTTAGGGGCTGACGTCCAGGCTCGGGACAATGGACGTGGGCTGACCCCTCGGGAATGGGCTCTGTTCACTGGACGACATGAGACAGCCAACTTCATGACCTTTCTGATGACCCGGCCCTGTGCGGAGCAGTTTTGTGATTCCTTTTCTTTGGAATGGCCATTACTAGAGGTGTGTGATTGTTGGTATAAATATTGATTTTAGAAATAGATTAAACCTGATGATAAGTTATATTGCAAATGTCATTACCAGGAATTGGTGGCTGAAGCTGAGAAGCCAAAATCCTGCTGGAAGAGTGCGGTGAACCTTTTCAGCTGCTGCCATTACAAATTCTACATAACCAATAAGATATCTCCATTGGAAGATGGAGTGTTGGAGCACATGGTGCGTGCTACCACAAGTATCTGTAGTCCGTTTATCGCCACAGCAGCCCACACAGTGAGCCCTGGCAGCCCTCCGTGCATCGGGAAGAGGCGCTATGCAGTGCAGGAGATCTTGAGGAGAAGGCGCCTGGCTGAGCTCAAGAACCTGGGTCCAGAGAGGCTGAATCACTACAAGAGATTCTTCCAGAACTCCAGGGTACAGCTGATTCCACGACAGTGGACCGCAGGGCCAGTCTGCAACCACAGATCCTGTCCGATGTGGCTGCTGCTGCCTCCTCTATAGCCATGAGAAGAGGTAGCTTGCTGCCTTTGCATCTGCTCCGCAGAGCCAGCGTCCGGCCTGGCCTCATCATCCCAAAAGTGCGCCTCTGCAAGGCCTCCAACCCTGCCTACAAACCTGACAAAGTCCGTAGAAGCAAAAGCAAGAACCAGCTCCAAGTGCCCAAGTGGGACTATAAGATGAAGAAGGTGGAGAGGAAACAGGAGGAGGACAAAAGAAAACTTATACTTGACTTGAAACGCAGGTGACCTTAGGTTGACAATGACCTACAATCTCAGGACACCTTCAGTAGTGTGTTTACTTTTTTTTTTTTTTATAAGAATGAGGTTGTAGAATCTGTGGCCTTTTTCAAATTTACAACCTCAAAGATGTGTTCACTGATCCTTCTTTCAACAGAATCAACACTTTCTAATTTTTTTCCTTGTGTGTAGCATTCCTATAGTAAACAGTGTACACACCAGGTAAAAGGGGCTTATGTGGTGGCTGACGACGGGCTCACAGCAGCTTTAGAGCAGATTTCAGCAGCATCTGAAAGCACAGCCCAGAATAAACAGCTTATGCTCTACACTGACTTGTTGACATTTAAAATAATCACTATAAAGTCCTCTGGATTCTGCTGCTGTGAATAACTGTTGCCAAGCTGCATTTTCTGATTCGAAATTACAGTGGAAAGAAATATTTGTGAACATAAAAGAGAGGTTAGGCTCTCTTTGTGATGTGAGTACCAAAGCTGAATAAGCACAAGAAACTTAAGTGCATATGTGAAACAGCATTAGTTGTTTAGACTCTGACAATATTTGTGAAGCGAGAAGATGCCAAAATTAACTATTGTGTCTGTTTCAAATAAACAGTTCTTTTTCTGGAAACATGTGTTATTTTTAGGGCTGCGCCTATCCAGTTTTTCAGCCCTGATTCTGATTTAGATATTTTGGCTTTAAGTATCTAATAGGCCTATCAGATATCAACCCATACCAGTGATGGGACTGAAAATAGCTCTCTCTCCTCTCTCTCTCTCTCTCTCTCTCTCCTCTTCGCAAAACACAGTTATTCAACTTTTATTTTAGTTGCAATCTCAAAATATATGTGATAAAAAAAATCTAACATTATGAGACAATCTAGATTACATCAGCCAGTAAATTGTCTCATTACATCCAACTGAAAGATATCGGCTAAACCAGGGGTGTTAAACTCAAATGAACTGGGTCCAGAGGGATCGGAGTCAGATTTGGTCAAGGGTACCATTTTAAAATATAGGTCCTTTTGTGTTGTATTCATATATGGGCAGTATATAGCTAATGTAACACATTATATCCAGATTTATTTGTATCACATTACAATTTGTTGCATTATATTATATTGTACATTTTGTTATTCATTTTTAAAAACAAATTGTATGCATTTTGTGGCATTCTAGTGCATTTTAGGTTTTATTGTCACATTTCAGCAATATAAGAAATTATATTCTGACCTGTGTGGCTCACGTCAGAGCTAAGCTACAGTGTATTCTGGGACATGTAGTTCAAATTGTGTGCTTTGATCTGGGGGCCACTAGTAATAATCAAAAATCCTCCTGGGGCCACACAAAGTCTTCTTGGGCCTCCAGTTTGACACCCCTGAGCTAAACCGATATCATGGGACCATCATGTCTCATTCAACAATGTGGCCATACCTGCTTGAAAAGCCTGATCTTGTCAGATCTCAGAAGCTAAGTTATGGCCTGGGATGGATGGGAGACCGCTGTTGTGTCCTTGGGTAAGACACAGTGTATAGGCATATATATTTTATATAATTATTTTTAGATAATTTACACATTGGGTATTGGCACTTTATTGTAGGTTTCAATAAATAAATAAATCATTAAACATCAATTTATTAATATTCAAACTCAAAGAGTACCTGTCAGTGCCAGTGAAAGCACGCGGCAGAATAGGCTTGAATAAACTTGGATGTTGAATTTGATTGGTTCGCCTGAGATAAAGAGGAGGAAAAGTTGGGTACTGGGTAGTCTTATCTGTGCCCTCGGTTAGGTGGCTCCAATTAGAACATTTGGATTTCAGCTTAATACAAATCAGACTTTGTAGAACTGTGCCCATACCGCACGTGCCTCACTCTGGTGAAAGGGGCCTCCGAGACTAAAATGGCTGCCACTCTGACCTGAACTAAACGTGCACTACTGTTAATGGCCACTAGAGCTTCCCCGTGAGCCTACTGGGTACTGCCTTACTGCTACACGTTTCAACAGTGGATATCTTATTACTAGATAAGGACTACAAAGAAGCAGAAGTCTGGATTATTGTTTTGGGTAACAGTAGAGAAGAGTTGTTAGGCCAGTGGCAAAATCTAACCTTTTAACACGTTTAAAATTACTATTTTATTTTTAATCTATGTTAGAATGTTGTTTCCTCATCAAAAACATAACTGGATTAGTGTTTTTTTCTTCTTCCTTTTTTCCATTCACAACAAAATTCGTGCATGCTTGTCAGTGTTTTTTCTCTCAAACTGAAAACAATCTATTCCACCTTGTAACATCACTAAAAGGTAATACAGAATGTGCTCTATTGTGTTTTAAAACTCCCCACACATTTTTTTTTTTTTTTTTTTTTTTACAAAACAAGTCAATAACAGTAGGCCTATAATTCTAGTGGCTAAAATACCTGTTTATTTAAAAACTACTACGCAATGACATCACAAGGTGGAACACAGTGAGTTTAGTGTGAAGATGACCATAAAAGCAGGATTACTTTTTTACATTTATGAATGAATCAATAACAATAACAATAATAAGCTATATATAACCTGTAAAACAACAGACAATGAAACAAAGAATCCAGTCAACCATTGAAAACACTAACACTTTATGTTATTGTGCATCATTATGTTTGTCTATAAGCTCTATATCAGGGCTATTCAAATAGGAGCCCGGGGGCCAAATGTGGTCCACTAAGCAGTATCTTTTGCCCCAGAGAAGATGGGCCATGGACCAGACTTAATTGCTTGATTGGCTGTTTGTTGTTCTTAATGCACTACTTTTCACCAGCCTTTTATGCACCGTTTGAACTAGATTGTGTTATGACATTCATATGGTTAGATCATTATAACCCTGGCTTTAGAGATTTTATTTTCTTATTCAAAATGTGGTTGATGTAATCTGAATATAGACTATGGTTAGTTTTGATTTGGAACCTTTGTTTTCATCCTGCTTTCATGTGATTGAGCCCTATAGTTCTATTTCATTTTTATGACTGTGAAAAAAGTAGATTTCTGTTGTTTGATCAATGTAAAACACATTTGTCGTTCAGTTTGGCCCTTTGTCCACAGCCCTTAACATAATTGAATGGCCCTGCTCTAGATCTTCTGAACCCTGAATACATTCCGACCCACTCCATTTAAATTTCTAACTTTGCTTATTTAAGTGCACAGCTCTTTGGCAACTGACCACAAATACCCAGGTGGTGAAGCGTCCTTGAATGCACCATGTGGAAGAGGTTTGAAATAGATGGGCCTAAAGGACTACACAACAATGAGATTTTTTCTGTGATGGATTCAAGTCCCTGGTGAGTTTTTAGCAGATTAAGGAAAAAAATAATAAATCAAAGCATATGTTCAAATGATAAGGAAATAGCGAAAAAGAAGAAACGAGAAAATCAGAGATATTTTTGATGATCCGTTTATATTTTTGGAGCAGTTGCATCTGTTTGAGGCGATAGAAAGATTCACAATTGTCTTTTAAAACACATTTTGGTCTAGCAACAAAAACCAACATTATATCTCGTCATACAGGTCCTAAATGTTATTCTGCCAAAGGATCACAAAGACATACAGATGTGTGTTCATTCAGTGTTTGGTGGGGGCATTTTTATATAATATATTTAATGATTAACTCGGAGATTTTTACACAAGAACACAACAGGCTGAAAACACAGTCATGTATTTTTAATGTGATTACATGAGCTGTGTTTTGGCAGTTTAGTTAAAGGTCATTACTAGATTCTAGACAGTTGGCAGGTTTTCATTATCAGTGTTCTAGTGTAAATAGCTCCTTTGGATTCACTGACAAAATACCCATGCATTCTTGCGGTCCAGGCATCAAAAAGACACATTTGAGCAAAACTTGGTGGTGTTCAAAGTCCAACATTTAGAAATGTTTATTATCATTGTACTGTACCTTATGCAACAAACATTGTGCACTGTTTTAATACAGACATTTTGGGGGAATACTTGTTCTTCTCTCACAGATGTAGCACCGTTTGTGACCGCTGCAGTGACAATGTAGATCCATGGGCCCTGCTCTACTCTACTCCACATAGCAACAACATTACACGACAAACAATTTAGTGTTTTGACCAGGAAATCAAATGTAAACAAAACCCCTACATGAAGCTGTTTTTTTTACAGTGTCTTTTTTCCATAATGTTGCTGCTATAAGTGACATCCACGTCTGCACATAAAAAGTATATATTTATATTTATATAATATATATCCATACTCTATTAACAGTTTTGTCTACCATGGAGTTAGAATTGCCAGCCATCTCTCAGAAAGTTTTTTGTACTTCAAACATTGATTATTTTACAACACAGAAATCAACTAACTTTGTACAGCTTTGGAGGCGGCAAGTCTCCGCTCAGTCGCAGTCCCTCCACAGTTACTCTTTTTTTTGTTTTTCTTGGTGAAATATGGACAGTAAAACCATTTAGAAAAAGCCATAGCATTTACAAACTAGCATTGATTGAAGCGTTTTAAGATGTCCAGCCAAAATCTTTTCGGCTGAATTGGACCCTTTATCAAACCACCGCTTGACCTCTCATTTTGGCACGGTTATGTAGGCCTACACAATAAGCACAGGAACAAAAAGGGTTTAAGTGAAAAGATAGAATGAACATTACATTACATTAAAGGCTTATCTGCTACTACTTCCATCGATGAGTAAGTCTTTCTTCATGGCAGCCAGTGTAGGGCAGCAAAAGGAGCACCTTACAGAAATGAATGGGCACTACGATTTGCCTTTAGCAAGTCCACAATAAGAGTCCTGAAGATTCGAAGTGATGAATGGAGTGGCTGTGTACAGTAGTGAGTTTGTGAAGGCCCGACATGACACCAAAATAGTGCAATGTATAGACATCCCTGTAATGTACATTTAATACTATACAACCAGAATAAAAAAGTAGAAATAAGAAACTAATAAAACAAATTACAAATGTCCACAAGCGCTCTTTCTTTGATGATGAAACGTTGCACTGAAGCCAAAAAAAAAAACAAAATCTTAGCAAACAGACATCCTACATGTCCTACAGCTGCGTGTTGTGCTTCACGTTACTAAAAGCCATGTTACAACTGTAAACCACATATGTACAGATGACTCCTGAAAATCCATCAAACTTTCCACTCCATTTAACAAAACACATTCCTTTTATGGATCCATCTCTCTCGTCCAAAAACCATCAACTCTCATATTTCATATCTTTTATATCCTCATGTCTGATTCACATTCGTCGTTCAGAGGTCGTCAGTGCAGGAGCGCCCCCTGTCTGTAGCATTGTGTTTCACAAACTAAAGACAAAAACAAAATATGTTGTCAGGTTTGGTGGTGGTGGCATGCACATGCACAGCTGCTCCTCTTCCGTCCTGTGTCCTTCTGTGTGTCCTGCAGGAGTGTCTAGTCCACTTTACATTGTCTCATTGTCCTGCTACTGTTGCTGCTACAAGAAGAATGGGGTGGGGTAACCCATAGTCCCCTCCCCAGTGCTCCCTGTCTAGACCCAGGAGTCCGGAGAAGCCGGGTAGTGGCTGGTCTCGTAGTTAAGCTCGCTGTAGGGCCGTGAGGCTGAATAGAAGTCCACATAGTTTCCAGTGGATTTGAGACCTTGTAGGTGCATTTCACCCTGAGGGGGGCGCCCTCCGGGATGAACCTGGGGGTCATAAAAGGCCTGGTCCTCATAGTTCCCAGCATCTGGTGGAGGAGGGTTCTGGAACGGAGGGTATGGTTCGGACGGTAACCCTTGAGATGCAATCTGTGAAATAGAACAGTCAATTCATTAGATGCTGTGAAAAAATACAGACACCTACCTATGATTACTGAATATTTTAAATAGAAAAACCACTGGCTAAAATATCACTACAATGTTACATTGTATTTGTGATATTATCAAAGATGAGGATCTTCAGTCCACAATGCGTCTGGTAACGTATAGTCATAACATCATACTGTTTTTTTATTGTTTGTTTTTACCTGGATGTGTCACACACACACATTGAAGTGAAGTCATAATGATACAGTGCAGCCTATATTATATTTTCTGTTGCGCCTTTCCATCTTCTGTTCTCTATAGTCTCTTTCATGAATTCTTATGAGAGAATTGCATTGGTTGTGCATTTTCCAGTCACTGCAAAAAATACTGTATGCGGAGATAGAGCAGCACTTTCAAAGACTATAATATTTTGTTTTCCTGGTTCAGTCTGTTACAACGTCATCTGTATTTATTTACATTTTAATAAGTCGAGTTCATACCTGGTTATATTTGAGGTCATCAGTAGGGGACACGTACGCTCCTCTGTGAAGTGTCGATGATCCTCCTGAGATTTGAGCTGACAAAAATCAAACATGGCATTTGATGTTAGACTAAAATAAAACTATACAATGGCCATATGTTCCACCAGTCACTTACTACTATGTAGTCATAATCTCAAAACAAAAGTTACATTTTAAGAGCATTTTCACACATAAAATTAGCTAGACATCTGCATGTTTTTTTTTTCTACATGGGTCTTGTGAGTACATAAATCGCACCATTCATAGCGTCCTTCCTGGATGTGTGCTCGCCCTTGTTGCCATGGTACGTGGCGTTGCCCGTTGACTCATAGTCTGCCTTCCTCTCCTTCAGTGCCATCATCTCTCGAGGGGAAGCAGGCGCGCTCGCTACACACAAAACACACACAGAATATGAATATTTTCAGGGATTTTTACCAACAAATAACTCTTTCATTTCTCTGTGGGGTTTTCACAGTGGCAATGCTGGAAGCTTTTTCTAAAATGGTAACAACAAAGACGATTTAAAGGGGGATTTCCAGTGAGAATGAAAAGAGTGGTGGGTGGTTGGATGGTTTGTTAGTTATATTATAATAGATAACAAGACAGGCAAAAAGAATCATTTTGGGGGTCAATTTTTGTTATGGCGAAAAAGTCAGCAAACTATTGAGAGGCAGCCATTCAAACTGTCATACACATTTCTTCTTCACACTGTTGCTCCACTAGAATAACACTACAACATTTCAGCTTCTACCTGAATATTTAAAGGTTTGACATATACAAATGTTTTTCTTCAGTTCTTCATCAGGAAGACAAGCCATTATGCTAAATTTGGAAGGTGAAAGCACACAAAAACCTAAACTCAGCATTTGCTTACGCTAGTCCTGAGCTTAGTGAACATAAACAGCTTTAGAAGTGGCTGTACAAGGACCCTACAGGCAGAAGGGTCATTAGTTGGAGCCTGTCGCAGTGTGAAGGTTAAAGCAAACTTGAGTTGTGGAGAAGAAGAAGTGTGGGCTCGACTCCTCTGTCTTGAATGTCTGAGTAATGAAAACACAAATGGGATTGGGGCCAATGTGTGTGTGGTGTGTGTGAAAGAGTGCTGTGGGGTCTGACCTGATCGATTGTTGGGCGATGTCCGGACCGGGGAGATAGAAGGGGTGCGTGACGAAGAGTAAGGTCGCTGTCTGTCCCGTTCTATCGTTGAGGAGGAGCCTACAAAGTGGTACTGGGAGTATCCATCCTACAGAAGATAAATGTTTAATTAAAGACTGGAACTGAAAAAGCCAATAATAATAGTAATAACATTTCTGTTATAAAATGTGAGTAAAATGTGTGCATGTAAAACAACAGTACATGTCTGTGAATAAAGTAATTATAATTGTAAGAGCAAAACTGCGTACAATGAAAGACAGGAAAAGAAATGCATTTGCAGTAGTGGTGCCAAAATATCAAATCTTAGATAATACTGTGAATGTTATTTTGAAGATTGATTATCAAGTACATTGTGTAGAAAAAGCATGTTACAAATAATGGAATTAACAATAAATGAATACCCAATTCAGTAGAAAGTTTTTATGTAAATTCATATCTTATGTAATTCAACGTGCTTTATAAAACAGGAATACGTGACATAAGAGTTCTGCATGATGTAACTGATGTGATTAAATTGTCCAAATTTCAAATTTGTCTAATAATTAAACTTTAAGTAATACATTTGAAGACACATATGTATGTTAGATTAACATACTACTGTCCAAATATTGTCATTACGATGTAGATAAAAAAGCTGACTAGCGATGTGCAACAAATATTCTGTTGTGAAGCAGTCAAAAAGGGATCTGAATGTGGAAAAAATAAAAGTCTTTTATTTACATGTCTCTCCATGTAAATAAAGGACTTTTTTTCCCACATTCAGTGTCCCTGGATCCCTTTTTGACTGCTTTACAACAGAATATTTTTTTGCACATCGCTAGTCAGCTTTTTTTTTTTTTATCTACATTGCATGGCCTTATCCGAGAGCACCTGATTGTTTGCAGATCCTGAAAGCGCCCACAATTTTCTTTTATTGTCATTAAGATGCCAAAAACTGTGATGATTTCATTTTTTTCAATATCGCCCACCCTTATATCAGTGAAGTCTGTTTATAGAGTGTCTGAACATAAATATGCTATATGGAGGAATAATATGGACTACCCTGGCAAGACACTTTTCAGAGAAACATCAAAGTAATCCAGACTGTCTCAAAGTGGAAGGGCTTGTGCATATTCAAAAAAATATTGTAGTGACCGTAACGTAGTGTCCTTGACCGTATGTAGTGAAGTAACTTTTGCAGAGGGAAACATGGTACATTTACAATCTGCAATCCCAGGATTAAGTGGTGAAATTGACCTATAGTCCTTTTTGTAAAAACATTTTCTTTGATCATTGTTATTTACTCTTTTTCTCATAAAAATAAACATTAAATATACTGATTATTTAGCAATCTCACCACCTGATTAGGCCACTCCCCCCTAGGTGCTGCAAAAGGCTGTTGTGAGCCGCTACACGTGGGAAATATATCAGCACATGCTTTTAAAGAAATAATATTTTAACAATGAAATAGCCCAGATTAATAAAGGCTTTTAAAACTTTTATTGTATGAAGAGTGCTTTTTCCTCTTTTCTGAAGTCTGTTTGAATTCTAGATTTTTTTTTTTCTTATTGTGATTGAAATAGCAATGTATACTGAACATGTAAAATTAATCACACTGCTCTATGTAAAAATAGAGTAAATTATGTGCATGATATACTTTTAAATTAGTTCTAAAAATACAATACACAGACATGCAAAAAGATTTTTGAATTGAGTTTGGAACAGCGGTGAAAGAAAAGTAGATGGCTTGTGATGTGTATTGATTCACTTGCCTTCTTGTAGAGGCTGCGCAGGTCCCGATACTGCCACATGCTGTTGAGGACTTGAGACGCTGCCTTCACCACTTTGGGACTATGTCTGGGAATTCAGTAGGGACAAAAACAACAGAGAATAAAGCTTAACCAGCCTTTGGTGGAGTAATATAGCAAAAGTAAACACCTTAACATGGAAATCATTGATCTTCCAGCAACTGTAAATCCGCATTGCTTTTAAGCACACAGACAGAGATTTTCACCCAATGAACAACTTGGTCGTTCTTGATTCCAGCTTTATGTATAGGGACTAATGGGAAGACAATAAACTAATGTAAATATAATTTGACATGCTTGGTAAACTCTTACTAAAAACTTTGTACGCATACTATGTGAAAGGGTAGATTTACATATAAAACATGAAAAAAAAGTAAAGTCAAAATATGCTCATATTAAGATTATTTAGTTCAAGCATTTTCAAACCCATGATTAATTAAAGATTATTTTTTTGCCAGTATATATAATCTAAGGGACAATGCAGGAAACAAAATCATCACACTTCTGATTTGCTGAGAAAGTAAATATTTACACACAGTAACTGTAAAGAACTACTAAATGTCTCATTAAAAAAAAAGATCCAGCACTGCTAAAGTTGGCAGACACACAATTTTAGTCTTTGCCTCTAACATGAACGTATTGGGTGATAATGCATTAAATGTTTTTCTTTAATAAAAAAAAATCTTTCAAAATCCTTTAACATTATGCTACATTAGTAATAATTTGTCCAAGTGCCGGATGTTGAGGAGAGAGGTCACGTTGCGCTCATATTCTCCTTAAACTGTGAAATCGCCCGCTGAGGTTTTGCATAATGCCAGTACAATTTATTCAAATGCTGCACATTAACTGCTGTGTGTCCCGACCTACATAGTGTTTTTTCAGAGCAGGGTGCAAGTTGGTGACCTGCTGTGGTAAACAACCACTGCGCAACAAAATTATCATTTGGTTTAAGGAAATTTTATAATCAAAAGAGAATGGATTGAGAAGTTCAGTTTGAAGTGCAAAAAAACATTAGACTACAATCTATTTAGTTGTTTTAAAGAGACACTAAACCCATGAATACTGCCCACTCTGCATTTCAAACAGAACTGACAGAATGGGCAGTGTTGGAGAACTACAAATCAGCTTGAGCGTCAGAATCTGACTGTATAAACAGCAGTTGATTGGTCTTGCTACAGATGTTTGTAGCCAGAAACTCATCCGAAACTAAAGAAGTATACAATGAATTATTTGCCCCTTAATCAAGCATCTGCTCATGTTCCAAATAGCTAACAATGCTAAAACAGGAGCAAAAAAACTTGACACAACTGGAATTTATGACTCACTAAAAAAATAAATTTGAGGTGATTTTGTGGAGGATGTTAAAAGTACCAACCAGGCTCACAAATAACAGCTTCATTTTTTTAGTTCCTACTTTGTTTAGTACTTGGATTAATAAACAAAGCCCTTAAAGTAGAAATTTGTTGGACATTTCTTAATAATTTGAAGGTGTTTATGAAGACATTCCCCATTCAAATATAATATTTTGAAGGAAACTTGTTACTTGTCTATTGCAACAGTCTTCTTTTGAAACCAAAAAATTGCAAATTAGAGTTTGTCTTGCAGCGCAGCAGTAGACAATATGATGAAAAAAAGTTATCTAAACTAAAATGCGTTCAAAGTTTCTATTTACTTCAAAACCCGAGATGCAAGCCACAAGAATTTGTTTCAAAGTTCACATTCAAACTTTCACTCCTCTTACTTGTCTCCTTTGCTGCGGGCGATGCCAATGAGCTTCTCAATCCCCCAGCGTCCCTCAGGGCTTTAGTGTTCTCCATGTTTTTGGTGATGACCTCATGAAGAGCGCAGCAGATCGCCGTGATGGTATCGTCCGACATGGTTTTGGACACGAGGCTACTGTTGGGACCTCCGCCGCCCCCTCCTCCGCTAGTGTTGTTGTTGTTGCTCCCTCCAGGCAGACGGTGCACTAGGTCCCTCATGGCGTATTTACCTGAGGCCACACACAGAGACATAGGGAACAGAGGAGAAATGGAGGTCAACTGTGGCGGTTTTCACTGAGAAAGAGAGACACGTGAAACAACAGCCATGACAGTTATTAACTTTAGACTCTCAGTACCACATTTACCATGTCCAGGACCACATGATCAGTGTCGAAAACTAATTACAAACCTATGTACATTTTAAACAACTGTTTTCTAGTTATTGATTCTCTGTTTTTCTTCAGCATTCAAAAGGCACATGATTACACAATTTAGCTTTTGTGTGAGTGTTTTTTCTAGCTTAATCAGTGATGGATGAATACAATCATAAAAAAATCTGGCAACAAACAAGGCTGTTTAAATCCTATGGTTCATTTTAATATTATAATGCTAGTGCAGTATTCTTAGTACTCTTAGAACTGATGTCCTGATTCAACCATTTAAATAAAATGAACTAAGGTGTTCGACAATGTGTAACTAACCATTTACATATTGGTGTTCCCAACAAAGCATCTCCAACTTCATTGCAACAATAACTACTATGTTTACAACTTTAGAGAGAAAAGAAGCTCAATAAGAAGATATCACATTAGGGCCACTCCTCATGGCTGTTAAACACTAGGCACAAAACAATATTGTAAAGCCCAATTCATAACGTGAGCAGGTGAGCTGATGCAAGCTGACTGCATTTTCACAAAACTCAAATGCCAGAGGGTAAGTTTAACCTTTGTCCCTCACCTAAACCAGGTCATGGCCAGCAGGTGCAGTGGTGCTGTGGACTGCTGGTTGTTTGAACAGCAGCTAAGATTTAAGAAAAGCTCAGTGCCTTTAATTTCACTCTCCTCACTAAAAGAGGTACAGAAAAACAATATAGCTATAGCAATGTTTATGGAGGATATAGTTTAAACTTAAGCATAAGCCAAATATCAGTGCATAGAATACTAAATACAAATCTGACTCTGTTTAGAGCAAAATAACTACTACAAGCATGCAATTTTTATTTATTTTTTTTTTTCAGTATAGGTAATCAAAACCACACATGAACTTTCAAACTGACTTCTATTAACTTTTTCTATAACAAGGGAGTTATTAATCTATGAACATAAAGCCAAAATCACCTTAAGCACTGATTCAATACTAGTAATACGGCAACAAGTAATTGAGTAATCTGAAAATTGATCTTGTTAAAGACCAAACATTTTATTACTATTCACGCCAATGTATAAAAAGAATCAATCCTTCAAGCAACATCTGTGTCACAGTGGAAGAGACGTACTGTATATAGGCCGGGGTTTTTATAGGTATTTATGCATTGGTGAGCGAGTTCACTACACAATATGTCTCCAAGCAATTTGATCATGTTGAGGGCACAAGGGGAGAAAAAGACAATCTGTTGAAATAGAATATACATGTGAGCCCGGGGCCGCTTTACACTGTAAAGACAACACGGCCTACACAGTGCACATGAATGGACACACGCTGGTACTCTGCCTCCAGCTTTAGACAATAAGAAGAAGGCGGCATGTGGCTGTTGCTATGGGGACTGGAGGAAAGACGGTCTCCAATGAAAAGCGTGGAATAATAGATGGATTGACTTGGGCTTTACCGAGATCTGACTTGTATCGGTGTCCTTAAATATTAGCTCAGCGATGGATTATTATGTTTTTATCATGGCCAATCAGATTGGTTCAGGATTCACATTGGTTGGTTTGTTTCTCTGTTGGCAAGGTCATGTAATTGCATGGCTCGCTTTTGAAAAGCGTTAGATAAAAAGGTGGTGACACATGGTTTTGGAAAACAACATTTAATAAAACAGTATTAAGATGTTTTTCTTTACTGGTTCTGTTAGACATTGGAAAGAAAGATTGCAAAATACAGCCCAGTGGTAGGTGAAAATATTATTTTTGTTCTGTGCCAGTCGAACACTGCCAACTCAGCTCTTGTTATCTTGGCCTTCATTATCGAGCTACATTATTTCTGACAATAGCATAGCCCGAATACGACCGGTTATGTATTAATGGTAAATAAACTTTTTTCCGCATTAAAACTCCCGCCTCATACATTTCCTTTCAATATCTATTTGTACCTTTTTTTGTTTTCTGTGCAATAGTTGGACTTAAACTAAACTTTGTTATAGTCATAACAAATGGTCTTATCAGGGGTGTCAAACTGGTGCTGATGTCGAATGCGGCTCGTAAGATGGTTTCATGCAGATTTGATTTTGGGACTAGCACACCCACACACCCCCCCCCCCCCCGCGCATTCAGTATAGATGGCTATATCCATGAGATGTATATCTCAATCACTGTATGCAGCATGCATACTTCAAAAGCTGGACAGCCTACAAAAAGAACGTGTGGCATTTGTATGCTCCAAGCATTCATATCCAAGAACTAACTAGGCTCCATCTTGCACAGCTTTTAAAATCTGACAGGATCAGCCCATTAAGGATAAATGGCCCCAAGTCATACAAGTCAATTCTATAAAAAATACATTTCAACTTTATTATATGATATGAGCAGAAATTAATTAGAATCACAAAATCATCCCAGCCAGGATGTTCCTGAATAGCAATATTTCTTTTGCATTTAACCAGCCTTCAATCCAGCAGCTACTAGGAGTAATGTAAGGCAAGTTGAAGTAATTAAATAATGTAACGATTTCTGTGAATTTGGATAAAGTTGTTGCTTGTATGCAGATGTTACCTATGAGCTCCTTGTTCCTGATGTCCAAAGCCATGTTTCGGAGCGCGGTGGCCACAGCACACACCACCCTGTCGTTGTCTATCCTCAGCAGCTCCACCAGGATGGGCAGTCCTTTCTCTTTACGCACTGCTGCTCGAATGTAAACTGACCACTGCACACAAACAGGACAAATGCATTTAAGGTAAGTGTTTCATCTGCAGAGGGAAGCAGTTCTGTTTAATGTTTGACAATAGAGATGTTAAGGGATATTAAAGAAATGATAACATGTTTGCTTAATGTTGTAGGTAATTTAGTCTGTCTGAAACTACAAAATAATTGGCAAGCCTTTCATTAACCCAAAAACCACAAACAAAACTAATTTTGAGCTAATTTAGGCCATTTCAAAGGTCACTTGGTTCTATTTGTTTACTAATCCATTCACTATTTTCTTTAGATTAGACAGATACTATTGATCCTGCAGGAAATCCACAAGTATATTGCCTGCTAGGAAATCGACTGTGTTATTGTCAGTCCATTTGGCTGTTAATCTACATTGACTTCCTGTCCTCAGTAGATTTTTCCTAAGCTTTTGTTGCTGCCCTTTCTCAGGAATCCAAATTGGCGACAGCCCAGTTGCTCACCCTCCAGCTCCCAGCCGCCAGGTTCTGTAGCGCCCCAGCAGCCCCCTCCAGCGTGTCCGGGTTGGAGCACTCAGACAGCAGGGTGAGGTAGGGCTTCACGATGGTGGGGTGCCATAACATCTGGATGCCTTTAGGGGGCTCTGCCAAGTCTGGAAACGGGCCCACTCCGTCCCACTGCGGAAGGAGAAGAAGAGATGCACTTTAGGAGAATAGACCACAGGGAGATAATGTGGTTTGGTTTTGTGAGATAAAATTAGAAAGAGAATAGGATAGAATATTTGAGTGCTGTTATACCAAACAACAGCATGGCAATATGGCATTTACATTTAACATGCACATATTTAGAGGTGCTTTGTAACATTTCTGGTGTAGAATCCGCCACTTGTTTATCTCTATGGAAATATTTCTTTGCTTTAGATTTTTGTTCCACAGTATGGCATTAAAGGTATTTGAAACATATTCTATTCACTAACTTTTTGTTAATTATTGACCAAAATAACTTGGATAACATACATTCTTACAGGGGCTTGTTTCTGCTGTTGTTAATATCATACAGTACTTTGAACTAGGAGGGATCAAACTATATAAAATAAATCAGTTCAATATAGCCTATTAAAATGTGGCCCTCGAGGCTCGACCAACCAACTGAGTTTGAGACCCTTGCATCAGAACATTCCAGAAAAACAAAAACAAAAACAAAAACAAAACATACATTTATGAAGACAGTGATATTCCACAAAAAAGTTACACAGTGCATTTTTATCCAGCAGTGGTTCACAAAACAAGATAAAATTTGGCTTTCAGAGTACCACCAAAAGTACATCCAGATTGTATTTGGAAACAAATCCACAACTGATTTCAACCATAAATTTGTTGTTTATAACATTAACTCATAGGGGAAAAAACAAACACAACTAATAGATTTGTCTATTAAAACACTGTGTACCAAAAGTACATGGTACAATGTTAAAATCAAATCTGGATAAAAGCATCAGGTGCACTATTGTACATTTTGGAGCAGCTAATTACAGAAATATTAATCATAAATTAGGTCAACAGCTGTGCAATCTTATAAAATAATAAATTCTACAATAGAATTCTCCAGTCTACTAAACGATTTTAAGTAATTGTAGAATATTGTGATGTAAACACATGTGAACACAACCTATTGACATCTGTGTAACTGTTGGTATCTCCTTTTTTCCACATTTCCATCCCTACTCACTTGTCACCTCCACACTGCCTTATCTAATGCCCTCATTCCGAGCTTCGCCAAAACACTCCCCGTCTGTACTTGACGATAATCACCCGCAGCTGCACTGGAGTGGAGGCACAGAGGGACAAAAAGCCCAAAATGTGGCACATATTATTATTTTGGAGAGCTTACGATTGACTTAACAATAGGTTAACTTAACATTGCCCCTTCTGCCAAGATAGGAGTTGGTCAAAAGCCAGGCTTCTAACTACCCATCACTAACCATCTCAATCTGCTCTACAACTGATAAAAAAAGCAAATGGTTCAGACTTCCTGATCTACCGGAAATGTTTGGTTTTCAATTGAGCCTTTACTACGCGTTGTAAAAAGAAGCCTGCCACTCCACCAGAATGTGTCGCTGATTGCTTATTACCATGACAAGAGACGAGAGCACATTTCAACGCTCTCGTTTCGAAAAGATTTTCAAGTAATGATATTTTTAGATGAATTGAGGTTGAGTGTCGTTGTCGACAGCTACAAACCATAAAAAATCATACTTTGGATACAGGTATGATGATATTGTGGTTCTATGATGCTTGATTTTCATTTTCATTGAAAGTGTATATTTAAAAGCTCAGATTAAGATGACATTAAGTCTCAGAGATCAAAGTGTTGCTTACGTTTGACAGTTTCTGAAGTCTATTATGACTATGTAGGTTGTATACATTGAATATATACCTATATATATTTTCCAGGTGCATGTCAGAAAATGTGCAAACAGCATCATGAATATCAAAGTGAGCCTTGAGCTGTGATGTTCCATAAATATTCATCAGAAAGTATGAACCCAAAATGAACTGGGCAAACTGCTTATAACCTATAACACTGCATACAGCACAGAGTTCTTTGAAATGAATAAACCAACGACAGAATGCGCACTACTATATCTTTGCATATGCACATTAGAGTCATCATGGAAATAATAATCGTCTTGGCTGCAAATGCAGTAGTCAAATGAACAGGAATATTCTTTATGCTTTGTGACTTGTTTTCTTCAAGTATGCACATTTAAATTGACCGTTTGTTGACCTATGTCAGAGAAAATAATCATCAACTCACCAGAGCACTCTTATGCATTATGCACTTACTTCAAATCAAGATTATTCACAGCAAAAATGATAAAAAGATGCTTTATGACGAGAATATTTATGATTGACTGCAAGATTGTGGCGTATAAATGAATTTTGATGAAATTTCCAAGATAAGTTTGTAAAAGGTCAAAGAAGAAAAAATGTGTTTTTACTTTCAAAGCGTGATTTGCATCTAGAAAAAAGAAAAGCATAGAAGTAATGATATGCAGTTTATATGCATGTTGTACATTTACATTGGATTTACATTATTCCCCCTGAGATAATTATGTATGTTATTATCTCATGATAGCAGCGCTCATACTTTGAAGAGACCCAAAATTCATAAGAATCCACAGAGATTGCAGCTTGACCCATTTTCAGACAAGGAAATATGTCAAGCTTTAGAAAAGTGGCTAGAATGTAGACATTGTCCAGAGAACCAGTCTCACCATTCCTACCCCTCAACACATAACACATAATTTTATACTACACATTTCTCTGGTACAGTGTTTCTAGAGCTATGGCACTTCAGGTTGTATGCAAACTCCTTCTGGTGGTACACAAGATTCTAAAAGTTCTAAAATGTGACCACCACAGTAAATTTTGGGTAATTCTGTGAACTGTTTGAAGGAATTATATAATTTTACACCTAGTGGTATTTGCTTATCAAATGTGGGATATGGTTTGAGAACAGTAACTCTATATTTCTTGTTATTTTGCAATAAATTGTAGTTTGTTAAGGCATATACCTGATCATGGCCCTTCTTTTTCTTCTTCTTCTTGCCCCAGCAGCCGGAGCTCTCGCCATCCTTTCCTCCAGTGTCACACAGCAGACCGTCCAGCTCCTCCGATCCCCCCTGGTGGTTGTGGGAGGTCTCTGCGGCCAGACGGTACGACAAGTTCCTCAAGATGCACACGCAGTTCTCCACAGTCTGAGAGGACAAGAGGGCAAAGCAGTGAGCGGGGCAGGAGCCAGAAATAGTTCAGGGTAAAAATAATAACAAGAGAAAAAACAGACATTTTCTGACTATTGGCCTAGAAACAAGATGTTATCTGCCACCAACTGAACGTAATTATGCAAATATACTAGGATTTTGCACTAGAGAAATAATGACCACTTGATATTTCATGAGCAAATTTCAAACAATGACAATCTATATGCAAAAATCTATATGCAAAACTTGTGAACAAATTAAAAGCTAAAAAACAAAAAACAAAAACTGTACTGATCTTAAATATTTAATAAGTAAATTAGCCATCATAAAAAGAACTTTATTCAAATTCATGCTAACCCTAGCAAAAAGGAGTTGTAATTTATTACCACTCTCAACTGATTTCAGAATAAATGAGATTCAATGGCAAAAGTAGTCAAAATGTGTCATGTGACTAAATCCTGAGAAAATGTTCAGTTCATCTGTTTAACTTTAAAATTACACTCATGTTACACCTATTAGTAGACTTTAGTGCTCCCACACAAAATACAACCATGATTACATATGAGAACGAAACCCAAGCATTAACATAAACGTAAATGGTAGCTGACATTGTGCTGTTTAAACACAGTGTAAAATGTCAAGTTAACGCCCTCACAGTGAGCCCAGTGCCACAGACAGGCGCTGCAGCACAGACTAATCCCATTGTTGGGAGTCTCTGTGCACTGAACAGTCACACACTTTGATCTGAGGAAGGATTTTGTGGATTAATATTTCACATCTCCTTTTGAGGCGCCTTCAAATAAACCACATGCGCAGCGAGGACAAACAGGGTCAGACACACACAACATAACACTCTCCAAAGACATCTTTCTGTGTCACTGGCTATCTGGGTTGAGAAATATCTGAGCACTGTAAAAAATAGCATGCTCCAAGGCAATGCTATGTCGTAATGTGGAAATAAAGTAATCTAATTTTAGAGATGAAGCAGGACACAGACATCAATGAAAGAGACAGGCCTATTTCTAGCGTTGACAGATCTACTGTTAAGGGCCATTGGTGTGTGTTTCTTGGGATCTGAAAGACTAGTGATAATGTTTCCTCTCAGAAATTGCACTTGTAAGATTTCTGATGGAGTATCTGCCACTGAATGATCTTCTGCAAGATGCTTTGCTTTCCTGGCATGTTACAAGGTACAGCCTTAAATATATCTTTCTCTATGGAAGCAATTTGTCAGGCAACGTTACAAGTCAGTAATATGGAAACACGATCTTGCATGTATATGTGATTGTTGTTTTAAGTTTTGTTGAACTTTTTAGGCAAAAACTAGACGGCAAACACTACACAAAAAGTGATGCACATTGCATTTGTAATAGATTCAATTGAGATAACCTTTGCTTCTAGTGTTAGAGACATGTATGTATCTCATGACATCAAAGCTATTCTATTGGCCAGAAATAAGTTTTTTTTTTTCCAATACAAAAAAATAATTTGATCGAGTCACTAATATAGATTTCTTTCTAGAGGTTCCATGGCAAAGTACATTGTTATAAATAGCAATAATTGTCTCATGCTAACCTTTTGTTCTTATGACAGTCTCATTCTATTGAACACAACCTGTTGCATATGAATGAAAACACAATTTTATTGCCATGACATCTGCCATAACCAAACAAATGTTTTCATATTCTATATTATAATCTTTAATCTGACAACTTAACTTAAGAAAATTTGAGTAAACCAAAGACTGGCTGACATTTAGTGGGTATAAGAGTAGGAGTAAGGGGACAAACCACCTTCAAAGCAGCAAAAAAACTCCTGTCCATGTTTGAAGGATGGTTATTTTATGCCTAACTGATGAACATTAAGTTATTTCTTGTTGACAATGACCATGCAAAATTTAGACAAATAGCGCAGAGTTATACAAAATTAATCACTGATTTCGTGGAAGACAGCTTTTTTTTCCAAGTATGCAAAGACTATTCATCATTTGAAATTAAACTAAAGCATTTTCTTTTATAGATAAGCAATGCAAATCAACATGTAAACTTATGGATGGGGAATGGCCTTAGTCAAAAGCCATTATGCAAACTACATTTGAATACAGTAGAAACAAACAATAAAGCACAGATGCAGATAACTCATGTAAACATATGTAAATTTAAAGGCACTCTCCAACATAACTACTCATCCATGTGCACTGCATTTCAGTCTTGGATAGAGCAGCTCATTTCTCTATATAGATTCTGGCTCCTGGAAGTGGGGAGTCAGAGTAGCGTGACTGTGTATTATGGATGTAATATGAGTGTATTGGTGTATAGTATATTGAATGGCTGCAGGCGGCTCCACTGTGGGCTGCTGCTGTGTGCTCTGGTACCTTGCTGTCGATCTCGCTGCTCCCCAGGGCCGTTTGGATCACGTAAAGCAGCGCGTCTGTCAAACCTTCACACTCCCTCATTCTCCTCCGGGCCTCCTCTCCGGCAGAGCTCACGTTCCTGTAAGACACAGAGGTAAACATGTAAAATACTGATTCCACTAATATAGCAACGAAAGGCGTATTTCAGGTTGTAGCATGTTCAAGTTGGCAGAGCTGTTTTCTGGCACAAACTGCAGAAAGCTTTCACATTTATAGATAGTGTTCTTTTGCATTATGACACACAACAATGCACTAATGAATTATAGATGTAACACATAGCAGTCTCAGTGGAATACATATACATACAAGTAGGAGATAAAGTGTAAAATCTACTCTTCTGAGTAACGGTCCTTTCATCATTAGCTTACTTAAAGTTGTATTTGGCTTGATTGATGCATGTTTGATTAATACTATAGTATCCTGAAGTTGATGCTCAAGTGCTTATTGACTTAACTCAAACAAAATTCAGAATCTGAGTAGAAAATGTTGAGTTCAAAACTGCCATGTATCCACTTTCCAACATAAAAAAGTAAGTTAAAGCTGCTACTTCTTAAATTTAAATTTTGCAATGAAGAGGAAAGGCTTATCAATTATATATTTCAAATCCATTTAAGATCAATTTTATGTGATGCCACGAACAAAATCTGTTTTACTTCTATCATAGTTTATTTAAGAAATACAAGAAAAAATACAATATGTCTCAGTTAAAATGTGTACAATATCAATCAAATTATTTTCTTAGATGCAAAACATAGCAAATTTCAAACCTGAGTTACTATTTTGGGCACTTGAGTAAAATTCAAGTCATACCATTTATCCTAGTTTGGAACCAGCAAAAACACACATTGAATAATCTGTATTCAGCTGGTAAAAATTGATGGATAATGTTATTCTGAAAGTAAGAGTAGCATATTTAAGCAGGTATCGCTCTACAGAAGTTCTCAGACTGAAAATCGACTTTACATAATACGACTAGAGCTTGAGATTTCAAGATTAGTTCAAGAACACTTTTGGACATAAATTCTGTGGCTCTGGATGTACAGCTTAGAGAGTCTCATGAATGTTTCAGGTTATAAAATTCAAAGTTATTTTATGTGTCTTGTCTTATTTGTGGGATGTCAACAGTTTGTTATAGTTTAAAGCCTAAATTGACTGAATAACAAAATCTCCACGTATTCCTCCCTTAAATGATTTTCAGTTTTAAAACTATGAACACAAACTATCAATTTGAGATCGGAATATGTGGCAATGTAGATATGCAACCCAAATTCTATAGAGAGGTCTGCATTGTGACATTACATAAAACTATTAGCAGCAAAAATATATCAAAAAGTAAAAGAAAAGACGTGGAACAATCCAATAAAATGCAAGGTTTCTAGTGGTAAATACATTTGTTTAGTTTTTAGTATCTGCAAATCCCTATAACTTAGGTTTTAAACAGCTCAATGCTAAACTTTGTCTTAAAACCCTATGTACATGTATTTACTGCAGTGACCCAGCAGCTTATTGGGCTGTTCCATGTTTTTTTTTTTCTTAATGTTACTTTTTCTAATGTATTTTAATAAACACAACAAGCATGCATTGCTGCTATACATGATTCCATTATGGCATTAATTTCATATTTAGTACTTTAAAAGTACATTTTTAAATCAACAATAAAACATACGGTACTAGAAGGCAGTGGAGAGAAGCTAAAATTGGAGAATGCTTTCATATTTCCAGTGTAAAAGCAGAGCCACTGGGGTTTGGATATGCTGCAGACGAGAAAGTGCATTTTGACTGACACCAACATTAAGTGCTTTACAATATTCCAGTTATTAGATTTAATAAATACACTTGTACCTTAGCGTTTCAATCATAATTTATGTTTAATGTTTATAGCCTTAGATGCAATATTGCAACAGTATTTGGAGCATATGACAACACAAAATAAAAGTAGATCTTTACAACAGCAGGCAATTGTAGTTAAAAAGAATCAGGTATTTTTTTCTTTTTATTGCTCACAGAATAAAGTGATTATTTTTTAATGATGTGGACGGTCTGTCAAACTATTTCCCTAATTAAGAACGCATCTTGTCAATGCAAGACATCTATTTCAATGTCTAAGGATGCACCTTTTCTAATTTATTCCAATCATAAGCATCATTTATAATAGATTTATATGTGTCAGATCGGCATGAGACGATGAGACGAGACTAGTACTGCACGGAGACACTGTTTGTTTGTGTGCATGTGGAGACAGCAGCTCAGACAGTCTGCAGCGGATAAATAGCTAGATAAAGGAGGGCTAATATGATTGAGATAGAGTCATGGGCGCTGATAGAGCTGGAGTGAGGGATGAGGGTGGAGAAAATGAGAAAATATTTCAGAGACGGTGCAGCGGAAAGAGCAGGTGGCCAGCCGTACAGCAAACCATGAAATATTCAATCTTTAATCAAACGCCCAGCCTTTCCTAACGAGGCATGAGAGAGATGAATAGATGGTTTAGTGAGCTGGTCCGCACAAAGACCCACATATATACGTAGAAAAAACATGTTTCTATACTGTAATTTTGAGCAGAAAATCCTAAATTAAGTGTTTCGAGTGGATCTGTAGAGTAAGGCAAAGGCGTCTCAGACAAGCTTGCAGACAGAAATGCAAATGTTGAAATGGCAGCGAGCCCACTCTATCCCTACTCAACCCTGACTGAACTGTGCCAAGTCCTCCAAGAGAAAATGCTGAACAGAATGCAAAGATTTTCTAAAATTGCCAGTTACAGTAAGAACTTCTACACACTGGACCTGGCTATTAGCTTGATTTAACACTCTGATGTCAGTTTCAAGTAACATGGAAATTCAGTTAACTTTTGACACTTTTTAAAATCAAGTAAAAAACTGCAAATTCATTCAAAGTTGCAGCAAGTGGACTAAACAAGAACACTTGAAGTATCTGGTCAATGTTTTTTTAGTCACATCAGAGGGCATTGGGAAAGAAGAGTGTTTAAAAATGTTTGGATATCTTCCACTATTGGCAATAAGCTTTTATTTTGGAAGTTATTACGCATTCATAAGCCTCCTTAAACAGTCTCCTATTAGAATACAATGGGTGTGTGCATCAGAGGCACGGAGTCTTTCCTCTTAATGAGATTTAAGCTGGTGAGATATGGGATGACTTTGGAAACATAAAATCAATTATGAAATGAATCCTATGATAAAGTCGGCAGTTTAAGGATAATTTAAGGTTTTACCACAGCACAGTACTTTACAGAGTGCTCTAATTTGTCACTTGCCCGTGTTAAATGTACAGTAAAATGTATGGCCTGGTCTCTGGCTCAAAGCTAATTGTGCATCGCTAAGCTGCTTTATATTTCAAATGAAAAATGTCCTTGCACTTCTTCAACAACTTTGCAAGAACTTCAAACACTCAGAGAGGCTAAAATAAGACTTAAATGGGTTGTGTCTGTCTCTTTAAGCTAAGAGTTGGGAAATCAAAACAATATGAGAATAACTTTGCAGAGCTGAAACACGAGAACGCATTTTTAGACTTAATTTAGAATGCGCTCTTGCTGCTATCAGAGGCATGTTATTGAATTCTACACAATGAGAAGAGAAATTGCAGTTTCAGCACACTTTTCACATAAACATTTGTCCATTCTATTAGTCCAATCCGGCTAAATTACTATTCCATATAAAGTAATATTTCATATTGAAGATTTATATTGGGAAATGCAAAATATAGGCTTTGAAATGCTCTGTGCTTTCCCATTGATTTATTCCAACACTCAGAGGAGACAAGGCAACGGAAATCTGCTCAATATCCATTACTCCTCTTTTACAATAAAATCAGTCTTCTCCTTGGACACAGTTGCTACATAATGTTAGCACAGAAAAAGAAAAGGACTATGAATGCAATATTTTTTAACACCCTTCATATTATTTAAAGGCATTCTAAGAAAAAGTCTGTTAATGGTCACATTAAAGCTACAGACGAAGACAGACAAGAGAAAAGTCTTAAAGGTCGATCTGGTGCCAAAGAATGGTCAGTGCAGTAAATAATTCAAATGAGTGCAATCTAATCCACCTTTATCCACAGTAAAGTGTAGAACTGAATTGGGTTTATAAAGGCAATACTTTTGATTATTTGGTGACATTTAATAACCAAGAAATACTCTATATGAGAGTGAGATTCGATAATGGTTCCATAACCTACACAATACTACTACTACTACTACTACTACTACTACTACTACTACTACTACTACTACTACTACTACTACTACTACTACTAAAGCCCCTGATCAAGCCTGTGTTCCGCTAGTCCCAAACCTGGATAAATGCACAAGATTATATTTGAAAACTAAAATAAATAATTATCTTTCCACACAGGAACAACCTTTTAAAATCAGCTTTCTCATAAACACATTAGTGAACCAGAAAAGCTCATTTGCTGACTATGAGCCAACCCAAACAACCACACTGTATTTGTCATTATTAGCAGACAAGTGTATGACTAGTACCTCGTCTCAAGAGAATTAAATAGTAGTGAGTCATTTTTAGTCTGTCAGTTGGCGAGTGTAAAAATAACACATCTAAAAATAATCCTGCTTTCAACTACAGTCACAAACATTATCCTTCCCTAAATAGTAGCGTAGTAGATGTGAGGGACTGACCGTAAGCAGCCGGTGGCGTTCCGAAGCACTTGTGAGGAGTGAAGGTGCAGTTTTCGGTCGTCCTGGGTGTGAGGAGAGGTGTCCCAGCCTGAGTGAGGGATTATCACTGCATTGGTCAGAACAGCCAGTGCATCTTGAATGATGGGCATCTTCAGAGCGTCACAGGAAGACAGGTTCCACAAAACTCCTGAAGACAAGAGAGACAAGGGGAGATTTACACATGGAACAAGTTTGAGGTGTAATAAAAGCGATGCATTTCAATAAAAAAAAAAAAAATGAAACAACTGAAACTATTTTCATTGAGCAGTCCAATGTTTCTATATACATTATGCACATACATTTGTGCTGATCAGTGAGTACAAATAAGAAACACTCACTGTCATGAGTACAACTCTGAATGTTGCATTCAGTTATATCTGATAAAAGACAGTAGATACAGATAGACAGACAGAGAGACAGGACAGACAGATAATTTATGTTGGCCCAGAAAATCCCATAGAGTTCGAACCTTTAATAGGCTGATCTGCCTCATAACTAAAAAGGTGGATCTGTATTACATAAATCTTAAGGGAAAAAACTCCAAAACACAAGACAGAACTTAATATTTTCTTTGGAATTAAATGATTTGCATTTGAAGCTTGAGTAGATGTTTACACAATTTACACTTTCTCTTCATTATATTCTACTTAAGTGATTTCACAGAGTGACCGCTTTGGACACTGGTCACATCTTATCGTAAATTAAGGCGGAGTCAATCAGTGAAGATAAACATATTTCCTTGTCAACACCTTTATTGACTTGGACCATCACCGTCACTGTCATAAAGCAAAATCAATTAGAGAGATGCAAGGATTGCAATTAGCACCCTGCTCTTCCAACGTGCACCTGCCCAGAATTTTAAAAGCTCTAATCTTTCCAAACATAGCCTTTAATTCATTTCCATTCTGGCTGGCGGTCACCAAACTGCGAATGTAATTAATAGAGTACAAGGTAGCGGCAGTGAAGGCGGTAAATCACTTACAAAAAGCTTGCCCCTGTTCCTAATCCTCTTCTGAATTCACCGTACAGTCGCGGTGCAGCCAAGCAAGAAAATGGAGGAGTTTTCTGTCCTCTCCCAATTACTGTTCACGTCCTCTGTCAGCCACCAAAACACACGCTCTAACAATCGCACAGACTAAAGTTTCCCTTCTCATGAGACACGGCTTTTCTACCCTCCATGCACGGTATTTAAGTGTGTGGAATTCATAGTGCCAAACTTAACTGGATAAAAGCCCCAAAACCAAGAGATAATACCTAGCTCAACAAGGTCTAAACCAGAATTGAATCGACAAAAAATTGGTCTGAGTTGTCTTCACCCTGGAGTTGTGATTTAACCTATAGACTAAGACTTGCACCCTAAATCTGGGGTTAAGCAGTTATTAGGGTAAAGCAATCACCATTAAATTAAGAAAGCTTCAACCAGGACAATATATGGATATAATAGTATGACAAAATCAGCTTTGAAAAAACAAGAAAAAACAAACTTTACAATTTGGACTGAACAAAACTTTGACAAAAAGGAGTTGTTGATGTCTTTTTCTAAGATTGATTTATCAAAACTTGAAAAGTGAATTTAATCTAGTCGACTCAAAAACTCAAGATTTAAAAAAATAAATAAATAAATCAGCTGACAATTGTGAAATGCAGCAATATCATCTTCTAAACTTATTTTTTTTTTAAATATAGCACTTTGATTTAACTTCTGTACAAATTTGCTTTACAAATGAACTTGCCTTTTCCTATTTGAAAGTGTTTAAATCACTTACTTAATTTAAAAGTCAAGTGATTCTTTGTTATAGTACTTTTTTTTTCTCCAGTACACAACTTAATATTCACTTTTTGAATATCTTCAAAACAGTATTCACATTTTTATCCAAATTTTGATTTATTGTCCAGACTTATTTGACTTTTTAAAATTTCAAGTGCCCTACATTTGGGAAATTTGGTACATTTTGACATCCACATTTTTTTGAATTATTAAAATATTTATTTTACACTAATATACTAATTAGTAAACTAAGAAATAAGTGTCCAGATGACATCAAAATGCATCATTCATGCACATTTGTGCATGCAGTATCAGCGTTTGCTCCATTTTCGAGATATGGATTGTGACCCACCCCCTAACATCAATACTAACCAAGTCCTCTAATACAGTTTTTAAACAGCAACAAAAGCTTGATATTCACAACATATAATTCCTGTCCACCCTGTCCAGTCTCATAATTATATGTCTCTGTTAGTCCAGCGTACTTATCTAACACTTATTTATGCATGTAATTATTATGAAAAGACTACTACTCCCAAGATCCTTCATTCTGCTTTCATGTAATTACAGCATATTTCTGCAATTATATTTAGCAGGAGACATGCACAGAGGCAGAGGTTGTGGTCAAAAGGGCTTCTCTAAACAGTTTGCTTTGAGGCGTTACAGTAGTAATTAGCAATGACCGTTTTGTGTGACAGACACGACATAGCACCCCGAGGAGAGAGAGGAGGGCATGCACTTCTAGATATTGTCTCCATAGTGACACATTCATTTAGCCTACATTTAACATGAGTAAGAGGCCAGCAGTTGAGTAACGTTTTGGTAAATATTAACAACTAATTAAGTGTTTCTGCATATATGTAATGTTAAATTGTGAGAAAGGTGTAGATATTTTTCTCTGATCCTTTTTTTTTCATTCATTTTCTACCGCTTAATCTCGTTAGGGATCGCGGGTGACTGGAGCCTATCCCAGTGACTTTGGGCCTTAGGCGGGGGAACACCCTGGACAGTGGCCAACTTGCCGCAGGGTTAGACAGACAAACATTCACTCTCTCATTCACAGGCAACCATTCACTCTCTCATTCATTCACAGGGAAATTTACAGTGATGCCCAATTGACTGTGTGCATAAGAGCTGTTTATTTTCAAATCCTCAGACTTTAGCGTTAGCAGACAAACACATCTTTTTATCAACACACTTTGGTCCTTTGGTGAAATATTCTCCTCATTTGTAAAGTATTTAACATGTTTTCAAAGAAAACCACCAAAAACTCACTGTTCAGCGCCTGATCTTTAGTAATTTTTCATTTTAGACTGAGGGAGTGAAAACCTCATTGAAATGAACTAAACAGGGAATGAACCTGCCGGCAAGATGTTAGCATTTTTGAAAATAAATAGGGCAGTGCAGACAGTCAATTAACCTAAACATACATGTTTTTGGAGGTGGGAGGAAACCGGAGTACCCGGAGAAAACCCACGGTGACACGGGGAGAAAATGCAAACTCCACCCAGAGAGATCGTGAGATGTTGATATGGTCCGACCCGCGAGTCGAACCCACGACCTCCTTATTGGGAAGCCAGAACTCTAACCACTCTACTACCGTGCACCCTTTTTTCTCTGATCAGCACATTTAAACTTCAATATTTCTAAGAGTGAGCCATTTAAAATCCTGCGTTGTTCAATAAGAGCACCTCAATAAACAAAGACAGTAAAAGAGAAGCTTGGGCCGATGAAACAAAACTAATAAAAGTGCTCGACAAATTGAGTTTTGGGCCATTTGAATTATACCTCATGTATAGAATCTTAATGAGGCATCCAGTCGGTTTTATCTGAGAAATTGTTTATTAAGGTTGATAAAAATGTCACAATGCATCCAGGATATACTGCTTGATATTTTATTGTCTGGATAAAAGCAATCAATAGTTTCTTTGGCCATACTAAACATTAATTTTATTCTGTGGATGTATTTTGTCACATTGAACTATTTCTGTTTAAGGAATTGTCTCATCTTAAATATTTTTGTTAATAGATTATATGTATGTAAAACAATCAAAGGTGGGGTATAATTTTCACACAGATTTAGGTTTTAAATCGGACAACTTCCTCTCAGAAATCCTTTGTCACATGGTTAATATTGACATGCATTCATTTTGGTTGCAATTATGGTCAACACATGTTTTTTTTTTACAAACAACACAATGAAACTAGAGAGGACCACCCAAGCTCAGCCAATCAGAGCACAGCATTTGGCTCCTGATTAGAACTAAAATTCTTTATTATTCAATTCAGATCGTAATTAGTGGTCTCATTTTTTCACAATGTGCAGCATTCATCATTAGTGAAAAACACAAAGGTTACTGATTTACAAGTAAAAATCTTAGTTTAAGGGGACTTATGCATAGCATTTTTGTTTATTACAAACAGCAATATAGGTTCAAATAGGAATAGAAATGGGCCTGAAGACCATCCATATAATTTGACAAATGACTAGACAACATTTCTGAATCTTTCTTGTTCCAAAAGTAACTACTTTCAAGTACATGAAAGTGGGTGAGGAAACGTAGCGGAAACAGATATCTTTTGATCAGTTAGACCACAGTTGCAAGACAAAATAGAAAGCTAATGATTTGGAAACACTGCTGTGACAAGGTTAAAAGCGCATAAGTTAATTACATTTTTTTTTAATGTCTCCTTTACAATAAGTGAAGTGCAAATGAATTGCTGTGCTTTGTGGGATATGATATAATGTGAACTGGAGCTATAGTAAAGCTGTTCAAGTTCAGTATCATGTGTGCATCTTTAGCATGATGAGCATTGTCAGCTGTTTGGGACATGTCTTTGTGAGTGAAGTATGACATCATCTCCCCGAGGTGCGCCGCTGAAGGATTCGCTCTTTGATGTGAGACTGAAAAGGCGAGAGCGCGGTTCACTAAACGCCTCAGCATGGATCCAGCAGAACACGCACAAACACTGGCACACAAGCAGCTAATGGCAGATCAGATGCAGAAGGGTAATTGCCTCGGTCTTACGTCATAATGCCCTGTGCAATGGAGGAAGAGGAAATGAATATTCTGTGTGCCTGTCTCCGACTGTGAAGAAGACATTTTACATCTTTGAGTATTGTTAATTGACCTGGCCTTTATTCTTCATGTACGCATGTTAGCTAATAACACTGAAAGAAAACTTGCAAATTGCAATTTGTTATGTTTTATTTTGCAGGACAGTTTTTTTTTTTTTTCAAGAACAAGGTGTTTTGTTTCGTCCATTCACATGCTCATTCACTTAAGGTTCTTCCTGATGTTTTTGCAACAATCAACCTATTCATTCTATACACTTTATCTAGATTTTATGGGGTTTAGGGCATTTTTATAGCCAGGCTGGTGCCTCTGCTTAATTTCTTTTCACTCTAGCTACTAGGTCGGTTATCACAATACTGCAGAGGAGGAAGTACACTTGGCCAATCAGCGAACAGAGATGAAGCTGTCAGTCACGAAGTCGTAGTGGAGATAAAAGAGGATGAGACGGATGAGGATGACAACAACGAGGATAACTACGATGATGATCATGCTTTAGATTCACACAGTAAAGAATTTTTCATGACACTCAGAGATGCTTAACATTTTGCATTATCTGTTCATTCCAAAGTAGTGGGATTGGGGATTGAACTATAGACTTTTAAATCAGCAGACACACACTGATCTACTGGATGATTAATATACATTTGACAGCATCATTGCAAATTAAATAAATTTTTGTCATTCCTGCAAGAGAAAAAACTACAAAATTTTTTTCAGCTGCATTCTAAGTAACATAATTGACATGTTGCCATGATTTCTTGCCACCAAACAATCAGCAGTTGTTTTGTAAAGAGCGACTGAAGGGCAAACTTGGCAGCAACAGCAGCACCAGGAGGACAGTTTAGTTCCAAGAAAACAGCTTCAATGTTGAACACTGTGCACAATCTGGCTCATGTGGTCCCTCTACAAGCAGTGATTTCACCATTGTGAGGTGACTCTGGGAGACAAAGGTGTTGAATTAAACTGGGGGTTGTAGAGTCAACAGCAATCAGCTGCACATTTGTAGATACTGTCCACGTTTCTCTTTGTACAGCATAGATTTTTCTCTCAAAAGGTTAGCAAGGTTCTGTCATAGCAGCTCCATAAATATACATGCATTTTAAGATTTTAAGAATTTTCTGACAAGCTGTAATTAAAGAACTACTGCCATGTGCCAGAATCAGTAAGGACTCAGAAATTTTCAATCAGTAATTTAAAAGAAAAATCAATCAATGAGGATTATAGTGGGATCAATTCCTGGAAGAGTGACAAGCATAGATTTTCTCGCTATACACGATACAATCCTAAAACATAATCTTGGCATGAGCTTGCATTTTGTTTTGATAACGACCAACCATTGATTAGATTTAATGACTGGTTCCACACAAGCCTATAGCCATGTATTAATGAGGCAGTGGAATGACAGAGATATCACGTTTGCTCAGTTTGTGGCCCCTAATGACTTTACTATTGGATACAGGCTGATAGCACACTACAGCCGCCCAAGGTCAGGCATTTCGATTGGATTGGATTAAAGTCTAAGTTACATTAAAAAGACAACATCAAAGTAGAATAGCAGGCTTGGAAGATTAAAGAACAGTACTTAATCGGTGGGTTAGACACAAATTATTATGTGGCAAAAGTATATAACAACTCCCTCCATATACAGCCACATGATTTCAGCGTAATGGTTGACAGGAAATGAAATGTAATCAGTGATATCTAAAACAAATTACTGTTTTTGTGGTTGAGGTATAGCTAAAGCACCCTTGTTAATTCACTGTAGCCAATTGAGACAAATGTTGTTCAAAGGAGACATGTATAGGAAGAAATACAATGTAAGTCTGTAAATCAGCAATTTTATTTTGTACATTGTAAACCAAAAAAAGTATTTAAAACTACTATTGACTTCCTGGTAAACACTGCAGAATCTCTTGGTTTGTAAAATGAACTGTAGCAAGTATCAAACCTTATATGTTTATTTGGAATCTGAATTGTTTGAGTAATTGCAAGTAAAGATAGACAAGTCGGCAGGGACAATAGGAATTTTGTAAGTACAAAAAATATATACTGTATATATATGCTTTTACATAAAATGTCCTCTTTAATAGTATGTATTTAATGAATGTCTATCTACTGTACGTCACATAGTGTGGAGTTCACAATTAAACCATGATGACTGCGTAAACCTGTGTGAATGTAAATGTACAAACACAGAGTGGATGTGACGTTTCTCACATTGACGCTGACAACGACCTGTCAGCTCAGATTGTGATGCATTGTAGTTTCAACTTGAAGTTCGCAACAGGGGCTTTGTTTGTAAGAATAGGTGTAAAAGTACAATAATAACGGCTTTATTTGTTGTTTAGGAGGAATAAAAATACATACTGAAGATAGCATGTTATTATTATTTTTTTAATTGTTATCAGCATTTACATGTTGGACTACTGCATGTCGTTTAATGTGCACTGTCCTATATAATATTACATTAAAATTAGAACTAAAAATGGACATAAGGCAGTAGAACTTGTCGAGCACATCTTGAGACTGTATACAATCTACTTTGGATCTTATGGATGACAGATGGCATCTGACTCTGTGAACTATGCTGGAGATGGTGAAATATGCCAGTCTTATGAGAAGCTTATGTTCAAAGCATTATAGAGCAGAGCAATATGACAGAATTTTTAATTGTATATTTACAAATAATGGTATGCTGACAAAAAATGTTTTGAATTTACCTGAACACATTCAAGACAAGATATTAGAAAACATAACTTACATTAGAAAATACTTCATTGCAATCATTTTATTTAATTTTATACCGGCGCTTATGTGTAAGTTCTACCAGCATACAATTAGTTTTCTTCTGTAGTGTCTTCTGTTTACGCTGTTATTGAAGGCCATTAGCCCACTTCCATTAGTCTGGAATAAAAAAGCAGTGTTTATACTTTAAATTAAATATGGCCCAGTCCTACAAAGCATAGACACCAAGAGCCTAGAATGAGATATCTTGCCTCCTGAAAAAGTCTAATTCTTCAAGCTCAGCTGGAGACACAGAGACTAGACCCCAAACTGTGTCTGTATCAACAAAGGGACCACTGCAGGAAAAGGCCATAGACATAACTGCAAGCACAATTTTACACTTTAACAATCTGTGTGAGTGAGAATGCGCTCTGACCAGGCAGACAGGCAGCTCGGTAACCCGCAGTGATCCTGATTCAAAATGCCCAGCGAGGGAGAGATAGTGGGCCAGAAGGCACAGGACAGGGCCAAGACCAATTACTAACAGTGCATAGGGACAGAGGGGCGCAGACATAGAGGGAGTTATTTCCACTGGGTTTCGAGAAGGAGAGAGGGAGAGAGTCCACGTCCGGTCGCTCGTTCGCTTGATTAATTTGTGACAGGAGGGATTTCAGAGCTGCGTGCTTTGAATTGCGGCTCTAATTTATATGGTAATCTTCCATAAGACCCAGGCGGCATACAAAACCTTTTATTTTGTCTTGGCCTATGAGCCTGTCATTGCCAAGCATGTATTTCTCTATTACACAATATTTTTTTAAGTGTGCTTGTTGAGATGAAAATATTTGAATCGTGACCAAGTTTACAATATTTTAGAGTAAATTTGTCAAGAACAGCTGCATTTTCTATTTCATTTCTGAATTTGTCATTTGTCAGACAATCACAATCTGTTACCTTAGCTTAAAAGCCAACCACCTCTCAATTCATAGAAAACCATTCTTTCATACTGTAAATTGAATATATCAATACAAAATTATGACGATTTTTATGCACTCTTTCAATTTTGTGTTAAGCATTTTCACAAGTCTTTAAAGGTCCCATATTACCCTATTTTTTATCCATGTTATAATGTCATTCACTCTACAAAAACAAGTCTAAAGTGGTAGCTTGCTATGCTGACTCATTTTAACTCATAAATCTTCTCTTTAACTGAAAACATACTATCCCAATTTGTGATGTCATTAGGGGGTTATCCAAAAAGCACTTCACTCTGTTTTTAAACTCTACACCACTGGGATCATTTGATTTTTATTTTCAGACTTGGATTTGGCCAAAATGTTGGCAATGTTTTTAGGCTTGTCTGTAGTGCAAAACAACATATCTAATTGGCAACTGAACTATTAAGAGTTAACAAGTTAACAGTTGTTGAGTGAACTGTGTAAAAAAAAAAAAAAAATGGTTATAATAGAGATTATGCAGGTGACATCAGAGCAATCTAAATGTGAGAATTGAGTGGCAAGAAATACAAAAAGTCAATGGAGAGAAAGGACATTTTCTCCTGTAAGAGGGTCAGGGTTAGGTTGTATGTGAGAAAAAATTCAACCCACAACAACTCTGATGAGTACTGGGTTTGTAACTGGCATAATAAAAACAAAAAAATCAGGTTAACAATGACAGAGAAGTAGATAAACAGAAAGTCTTTCTCTCACATTTATCACAGACTTTGGGATCACAGACAGTTGGAATAATTACCCTTTTCTACCTAAAAAAAAAAAAAAATGTTTTTGAGTCTTTTTGATGAGGATATATGTAGCTAGTACTGCAGTTAAAATGTCAAAAATCTCCAACTTGTTACCAAACAAGTTAGTGAAGCTCTACAGTGTTGCGACGACGACAACAGAATAATATTGTTAGTTTCCATTTCACCACATAAAAAGTAAATTTGTGTAAACCAAAAACTCCAGCGTGAAGTTTAGTCTGTAAAAAAGCAAAAAAGTACATTTTCAGTCTGTCAGCACACATCATCTGTCATGTCAAATGTAGGCCTTTGCAAAATGCAGAAAGATTAGGGCCCGCGGACAGGCCTTGGGGGGTGAGGGGGAGAGAAGGCTCCACTCTGCAATGTAATCACATCATCTGGGTTTAATTACCTAACGCGGGTCTACAGTGTGGCGTGTGTATTACTTTTCCAACACTACGGTGCTAATAAGATCTGAGAATAAATCTGCACTGTAAATCGCCTTCATCTGTGGAAATCTTGCAGTAATGATAAATTATGGGAAGATGGATTATAAGGCTTAATATTGTGAGGAAGAGAGAGAGTGGAGTAGTTGTGATGTCGGTTAGGTTTGGTGATTCAGAAAATTGCTGATTCAAACAAAAGAAGCTTAAAAAAATGAAACCATGAAAAATAAATTGGTCATGAAAAGAAACTATAAAATAAAAAAAATGATGAACTCTTAATTAAATAGGCAATATGGATGAGATCATTCTGCTGTCACGATTTGATTCTTGTCGCAATGCATGGGTCATACTTGCGATATGTTTTCAATTTAATTAAAAAAACAAAATTATTTTTCTGTGAATTTGCTAAATAAAACATTGCCTTTGTTTTTAGGGAACTAAGTAAAGAGTTTATATTAGTTATTCATTCCACAGGAATGACAAGAATATGATAAGAAGCATGCTGTTTACTTCCTCTGACTAAGAAAAGACGGTGGAATACATAGTATGGGAATGTTTAGTTCATTTAGTCATAATGTTTCAAGTTGTTCCCCATTTTCTGTTTTAGTGTCAATTTATCGCTTTATTGCTTTGTCTTACAACATATGGTTTAGCAAAAATGAAAAACAACTTAATGAGTGGATTAGAGCTTTGAAAGTCCAACTCAAACTGTTTTCTAATTAGTATTGAACAAAAATTCTCAAGCATGACAGAGTAATAAACTGCTTGACCGCTTTTGCACCACAATAGCTAAAATCACTATTTTCCACATGTAATGCCTTGAAGTACATGCTCCTTCGAGATGTACAGCTAAGATTTTTCTCAAGTGTGGGCTCCTGGTTAAAGGAATCAATTTTTCTCATTTGGCGTGTGGATTGAAATAAAATCCCTGGAGGATTTTGGACATCGCAGGTTTGAAAATAGAGAGGTATTTCTCTTTTAGCACTGTCATGTGTCCATCCCCTCCAGAGGTACAAGTGCTGTCACTGTTGCTAGTTTAGTGAACTTCAATTAAAGGAATTGCCTGGATAAAGTAAGAGCGTATAATATTAGTGCATGTATTGATGGTAATCCTTTGAACCTGTTTGAGGAGCATTTGCAAACCAGACCATCTCAGCTACATTTCAGACTACATTCTTAGTTCAAGGTCATGGTGTCATACAGCTATCATTACTGGCTGTTTTACAAGGTCTTTATAGTATATGTGCAATTCTGATACACTAAACTGTGATACAATGCATAGAGCTCACAAACATCAATCATCATCTTGACTAATTTTTCAAAATGAGATGACTTAAATAACTTCTGAATAAAAATACTATTATTCAGAATATTCCGACCTAGTCACAGCATACAAATGAGCAGATTCAACTTCTGTATTTCTTTTACATACATTTCAATCCCTTTATCGTGAAATTTGTTAATTAATCTGAAAATGTTGTTCTGGAGATGGACTGACTCACACATCAAGTCACTTTGCTGAACTTGCCTCATGCTAAGTTTTGAAGCCTGCAGCTTATACAGTGATGTGGCTAAATTATAGATTCTCAAGGACTTCCTATATACAATGAGGCCTATAAACAGCACCCCCCTACCTTTTTCAAATCTAGTTGGTACATACAGTCAGGTGTGCTTTCCCTTCACTTGGTAATCTGCTGTGGCTGTTTATTGTCCGTACCTGTGAGCAGTTCTCGGATCTCCACATCGGTCGTCTTCCTGAGCAGACGCACCAGAGCAGGAATTCCTCCGCAGTTCTTCAGGGCGATCTTGTTGTCATCGTTAGCTTTGCCGTAGACCAGGTTTCGCAGAGCTCCACATGCGCTACGGTGAACATCTGTCATCCTGTGGTCCAGTAAGTCCACCAGCAACTGGATCCCGCCCTGTCGTCGGATCTGAGAAGATAACACAGAACATAGTTAAAATGATGATCGACGTGTGTTTCAAGGTAAGCAGCATACAATTACAATTACAAAAGTTCATTTACTTATGTAGGTAGTTATAGTTAATGCATTGTTTTTTTTCTGGTTAACTAATTTGTTTTAATATATATTTAATGTTTAATCTTTTCATATTGAAGGTGTGATGCTTGAGAAAGATCAGGCAAGCCTTCAAAATAAAAATATATGACATGGTTTTCTGCCATTACGTCATACATTTATATATATATATTTCCAACATTCAGTAGGAAATTACTGATTGTAGCAAGCTAAATTCTCAAAAGGATTCATTCACTTTATTTTAAAATAAATCTAGCCAGTATTGGCAGACACTATGGCCTGAATCTTCCAGATTTAACTGTCTAGACTCTAGACAAAGAAAAAATATAGGCCAGACTTTAAAACACATAACCCAATTTAGCCACAGCAAAAATGGTAGAGAGACAAGGGAGTGAGACAACGAACTGTCTTTCGAGCAGTCCTAGTCTGAAAATACAGCTGTCTCCACAAAGTACTCCATTAGTTTGTACCTGTAAGCTACTTTTTCACGATTTCCAACATGTGGTATAACTGCTGCTACAAAGATCTTCTTGAGACTAAAATGTACTTATTGTGCGAAGACCAAGTATATTTTCCAGCCTTTTCTATGTACCATCGATGTCAGGAGAACTCTGTTTGCCCTCAAATCTCCTGTCTCCATGGGGATTAATAAAGAGCAATTGTGTTGGATTGAGCCGACATTGAAGAGACAGACAGCGGCAGTTTCACCAAGAGGCTAATTGATGGTCATTGCCGAGGACAGAAGCACTGGCAAGAAAAAGGAGGTATTTGCAATAGATTTAAGTGCTGGCAAAGAATAAATGCTTCACATACAAAATAGAACATAATATTTCTTTAAATAATATGAACAAAACCTGTGTTGAGTTACCAGAGGGTTATGATGCAAATCAACTGCAGAATTTTCATGATGCTTTATGATAATTTAAGAGAGCTGTGTTACCTTTTAAATAATTTCCATGTGTGTCAGACACATAGACAGCAGACATGTCGTATTTCTATGTAAACTCGCTTTTTGATATTCCATCCCATGCTCAGTTGCTTGGTAAAAAAATTAAATGTATGGTCTGTTCACACTTGGTCTGATTGCGGTTCAGTGCAGATGCACCAACTGTGATGCCCAGGGGACACTGACAATGGCTGTTTTCTTATTTTACAAAAGTATACATCACTTCAGTTCCTGCTTTGGTTCACCAACTGCACCAAATAGGTCCTGACCAAGCTGACTCTGTCCTTCTCTCTTTCTGTCTGTCTTGTTTTAGTCCAGAGGAAATTTCAGGTTCAGTATGAGTCCCAAATTGAATGGGTAATTTTGAGAAGCTTAAACATCCATACACTGTGCACATGGTGTAAAATGTAGAGTAAAATGCAGCAGGCTTTTCCCTAACCCTTGCATGTCTTCATCTGTGTTGACGTCAAACCATTTAAAATGATAAATAGGCCGGACATGATGACCTCAATAACACTTGGATAATACATTCAGTGCTGTGGAGGTTTGAGCTGTCGGGTAATGGTCCCCTCTGCATTCACCACATTCAAGTACATAGACCTGTTTGGGAGCTATAATATTGCTCTTTTGTATGAAACGACATGAAGACATTGCAAAAAGACTGTTGCCATGGTGCTGTGAAGCTGTCTTTGATGCAGCAGAGGACAAACCTGGGGCAAGCTGTAAATACATTTTTGTGGGTTTTATTGCTTGTCTACTCTAAAAGTGTTATGTTTTTGCTGTTGTTTTGGTTGTCAATATTTAAATAAACAAACCAATACAAACATATTATCTAGGTGACTGTATTGTTACATTCCCAACGACTGATAATGTTAATGAGATTTGCTTTTTTAGGTTTCAGCAGTGCACTATGAAACTTTCCTGGTGGAGGGTACTTCTTTGATTTCATGGAGATGCTTTTGATATGTTTGGAATGTTCCACAGTGTGGTTTTACATAGGTTTATCTCCATTTCTATGGAAACAAACAGGGAACAACTTCAGATCCAATTCAGTCAAGAGATTCATACATTCATAAAACCCTGTGAACACTCAAATACAGCAAAAAGATGTGTCAGTTTTACATCACATATTTGATTCCTTCTAGAGTAAAATTGAGTTGGAGAACAAGTCAGAACTTATTAAATATGTTGTCTGTCTGTCAGATTGCAAATGTTTTTGCTTAGTTTTGGGTTAATATTGCTCTAATTACTGGGCCTATCCACAAGTTTCAACATGTGCATCAGAACAATTTCATTGCCACTTTCTATAACTGTGAGCCATACGAAGCCCTGAAATGTGCACACGACTTCTTGTACTCTGATTCATCGTAGTATAAATACACATGAGCTGGTTTATCACTGTGCTTGCATGCTGAATACCTCTGATTTGATCTTGTTGTCTCCGAAGCAGAGGTGCTGCAGATAGGCCGCGGCATTCGACTGAACTGATGGAAACTGATGCTGCAACATCTGGATGACCTCCGGCAGCTCCGGGTCCCTCCAGCCAAACTCTCTGAGAACACACAGGAAACACAGTCACACAGAGGAAACCCTGTTGAGTAAAGAGCATCTGTTGGCTTAGGTGGATGATGGTGAGAACAAATAACAGAAGGACACAAAAAGAGAGAAAATGTTGCATATCATGTAAATGTATTTTTGATTAATGATTCCTATCCAAGGTCAGCTCATAAAATCATCTGCCTCAGCCTATTGAGCATGAATTAACATAATGATTTTTAGCATAAGTTTTACCTATGAGGCCTTCCAGACTTCCATCCTTTTCTTATATCTAAACTTGGGGCTGGTAACGCTCAATGCAATCATAGTTTTTATTGTCTGTTCCCAAGGTTAAGTCTGTGTTTTGGATAAAACATTTTTAGTTTCGCTGCTCCTTGGGCATGGTTACTTTTTTACAAGTTAGTTCTTAGAACCAGCAGGGATTTAGAATAATCTGTGTGTAACTGGTTTAAATGAACGGAAGCAGATCGATTTATCTGCGTTTTATAATTGTATGTTCTGTGTGTCACTGGTGATCACTTGGCCAGGACGCTCTTGGAAAAGCAATTTATAATCTCAATGAAACTTTTCCTGGTAAGTTAAAGGTAGATTTATTTTAGATACATGAATGACCTATACTTCATAAAGTTCCTCAAAGTAGAAAAGCATTGAAAGCATATACAATAGGCTCCACCTCTCCCAGGACTCCAGGAGTTTTCCTAGAAGTTTTGCTGAAATTGGAATTGAACTTTATTCAGTTTTCTAATCTATCAATTCACAGGGCTAAACGAAAGAGAATGATGAATAAAACTGCTCAAATATTCCAACATGTAACATTTAGGAATAAAATATTAAATGGAAGCTTCAGTGCCAGCTTTTGATGGGAGCCATTGTTAATGCTGGGGCCTTGAGAATATTTGCACAAACTGTCTGTGTGCCAAGAAAACAACTGAGCACATAAGCAAACTTAGGCAAACCAGCAATGTGATTATTAATTTAACCGAAACCAGCATGTTCACAGTTATAAAAAGGTATGAAGCCAAAAATCCCATTGATCAGAGAATATGCTAAGCTGGTGGATGAACAGTGAGCGTCCTCTTTTCTTTTCTTCTAAATGGTCCAGTGCTTTTGGTCTGACAGAGGAACCTGAGTGCTTCTGCCTTCAGGCGAGCTTTAGGCAAAAAGACGCTCATTTCCACCACACAGAGCTTAGCTGGGCCTTGAAGTGCAAACCGTACAGTGGTGTGAAGAGAAAAAAAGACTTGATGAGCGTGAGAACGATCAGATGTGAGGCCAGTGAAGTTATAGTAATGTTCAAAGGGAAAAGGGAGGTCGGTTTTGTATAAGTGGATTTTCTGTAACCAACGGCAACAGTGCCAGAACTGCCAAAGATGAAGATGATTTAGTTACATTTAGATAATAAATGTAATGTAAGCAATTTTGTCCTGCACTGTACACCACATTAAGAAGCATGATTCAAAACAATAAGATGTATTTTTTTTTCCTTTCAATATGTATTTCATACTTTAGAAAATGTTTTATTATTGCAGTTACTGTTAAAGTGCTACATTCTGAAATCAAACTATAAAGTGAGCTACAGACATTTTTTTAATGACTCTACTTTTTGCACTAAGCAGACCTGAATGTAAGCTGCACTAACTAGACAAAAAAGTACATATTGTATAGGCTACACATGTTTATATAAATAAGTTCTGTGCTCTTGAAAGTTTTATACTGGTTCTTTTCCTAAAAACGTGCTGTTAATAAACACTTATGACAGGTTTAGGCATTTCTGGCTAAATTAGTAGGAAAACGGTTCTGTTTTGGGAAGTCCAAGTTTTTTTCTTCACAATATTTCTGCAGTTACAGTAGACTTCTCTCCCATTGGAGAAAACTCACCTCAATCTGACTTTAAGTGGTGCAGCAAAACACGCCAAGATTGTTTTTCTGTAAGCCTATCAGTAAGAAACTAGCTGTAGGCTATAAAAGAGACAGAAATAAAACTTACAGAGGGAAAAAAATCCAGCCAAAAACAGTTTTTTGTGTATTTGCTTTTTTATTTGATCTTGCCTTAACTTTAGGTTTAAAAGTGGGTCAAATGAGTAACTGTCATAATATTAGTTCCCTACATCATTACACTGTTTAACAAATTTATAGATCTATACTGTAGACAGTGTGTGGATACATGGACTTTAGTAAATTAGTCACCTTATTTTGCACTGGCAGAGCACTTCTGGTTTAGCTGTGGTTAGCCTGAGTTACATTAGCCCAAAGATCCATGTATTAGCCACAATCAAACTTCAATTCAACAATTCAACAATGTTTTTTGGAACTCAGTATCTTGGTTTATTTAACTGTAATACTGTATCTATTTGAGATTGCCAGTGTGCTGCCAAAATGTAGTCTAATAAAAAACTAATGTTTTCTTACGGTCATTCTTTTTGAACAACACAAATGTTTTATGAAGACTTCAAACGGGGGGAACACAAAGCCCCTAAACGTGGCCTGCTGCCTAAGAGTCACGTTCCACCACACACATATTAATACTATGATGCACGTATACTAGTATCAGGCTCCATTACTGTGATTAGAGGTGACATAACCTTGTGTAGGTCACCTTGCGGGCTAATTGACTTGATAAAACAAGGCGGCGTAACAGCGGTCCGGCCTGTCACATGTGTTTGTGTGTTGTAATTAGAACGAGGGGACACTCGATAAGAGCAGAGATACACATGATGTTGACCATCCATCTCTGCAGCTGCACGGACACTGTGAAGCCTGGACCACGAGAGAAACCATAAAGTGTAATAGCAATGAACGGACAAATGACATCTCACATTAAAGATTATGAGCTACGGAGGAGAATGGTGAATGTGACTTGCGATGGTACTAAGTCACATCACTTTTGAGGACAAAACATCTAACTTGAAATCAATCCAACTTGACTAACCCTCTAAAAATTGTGTTCAAAATTACAAAATGGAGGCAACTGAAATGATACATTTATTTTTTCAGTGGTTGCCAGTCGATATAGATTGATATATAAAATGTGAGAATTTTCAGTTAATGTCAAATAGCTTCTCGATTATCAGAATTTTCAAGCAGGTCCTGGGTTCGACTCCCGGGCTGTCCAGGGCTTTCTATGTGTCTGTGTCTGCATAGGTTTCCTCCGGGTGCTCCGGTTTCCTCCTACATCTAAAAAACATGTCCAATGTGCCTCCCCTCTCCCCTCCCCAGGACTATAGATGTAAGCTAGAATCTGGTGCAAGCATGTCCGCCTTTGTGCTAAATGCAAAATTGTACATTGTCCTTAATAAACATTCCTTATTCAAATACGTATTGTATAAGCAGACAATCTATTTATTCATCCTTTAAGCTTTATTCTGTTTAGAATCAGTAAAACAATTGTGTATTCCTATTTTAGATTTCTTTTAGCCACAAATAGTCAGTATTTAAACAGTTTCGAGTGGAACTCGGAGGGCCTAATATATTTACACGTACACATACAGTATATATGTGTATGTTGATGCGATGTGCATTCTATGACCTGAAATAGAAAATATCTCAGCTTCTCTAAAACACACAGGGAGAGGAGACAGAGATAGGATGTCCCAATTTGACTGGAGCTTAGACAAGAATAGCATGATTCCAAGCTGGATTTTTAGAAAAAATGTCCAACCATAATATAAACATTCTATAGAGATGATTGCAGTAAGGTTGGGGTCAAATTTGTTCACCAGTTTTGATGAGCAATTTGTTATGCATTTGTTCACCATGAGTGAGTCTTCAAGACTATCAAGAACTCACTGTGAACTATTCATGAATGAATTCATGAATGAATTCCATAATATAATTCCATCATTAATTCATCTAATGAACGAAGATGGAAATCATGCTAGTTAACCATGACTTTTAAATCTACAATAAATAGTAGGAATGCACATGTTCTAAAGATATTTGAACACAAAATAGTAATTCATCATGACTTTTGAAAGTCATGCATAAACATCATGAGTTATGAATTTTCTTCACCAAAAGATTCAAACGAAACATTATCTAGCCTTTTAGTAAAACTTATGTTGAACTCATGGTGAATTAGTCATTAGTCTTTTTTAATAGTAATGCTGAAAATAAACTGTAATAAAATGATCACTATGGTTCAGTTGGAAGAATTGTTTGGCAAGAATCAAACGTGATAATCCTACTTCACATATGAGATGCACTTTACAAATATGAGCTTTATAAATGAAGTTCACAGTTTGCATGTAGGAAAGAATAAACACTTGACTGAATGGATTGTAGTTGTTGGCAGCACACAGCCGCACACCCACATGCTCTGAAAAACGACATGTGAGAGCTGCTTATTGTGTTAAAGAAAAGGGCATAAACAAAGCTTGAAAAAAGTCAGAAAAAGAGTTGTTTTACTGCAATAAACAAAACAACTACTTTTTGCTGCAGGAGTGAGACATCAAAGCCCATCTAACGCAAATCATGGCTCAAGGCTGCAAGCTGCAAATGTATTAAAACTACAATGTAAAGCTCCACAGACTCAAAGAACGGAGGGGAATTCAGATTGTTTGGTTTGAACTTGAACTTACCCTTAAAATCTACAAAATACATAAACAAGGTAAACCACAATTCACCACTCAAAATCCCAACAAAGAAAATAAAATACGTCCAGGCACCTGCTTTCCTCTTAGTATGTATAGTTGAGTTTATTTTTTCCAATGGAGGAATATCAAGAACATCAAGTTTATCTTTTGTTCAGAAACAGACATTATGTCTTTCTAAACTAAACCAAGGCTTGAGCAAAAGCCAAACAAAAATAGCTTTTTAAAATAAACTTAGTCAGAATTTTCTATTTGTCTTCTTCACAGTGGAATTTTCCCACCTCATATAACAAATCACCGAATGCTCATTGATAAAATGAAAAACTGAAATTCAGTGAAATTAATATGTCATGAGATATTCAGCTGATGGCATTTGCTCTGAATGTGAACCAGATATTAGAGCAATATATTGTTTGATACAGGGCATGATGTTTATAACGACCTTGGTTAAATGTCTGAATCGGTGCAATAGGAAGTAAACCAGATTTGGGTTGAAAACAATATATCTATGTAATAAAGACACTTGTATGTAACATAATGAGTAGTTTGAAAATACAATTCCTTTGCATTTGACACTTGTTACGGGACATGTTGAGAAAATTATATCAGAATTTGTGTGTATCAGGATACGTATCGTATCGTGACCACTGTATCGGGATACGTATTGTATCGGAAGACTACTGGCAATACCCAGCCCTAGAAAATACAATATATAACTTCCAATAAACCTGCACACACAGACCAGTCCAGGCAGAGAAACATAAAGATCGACTGAGTTTTATTTGACCATCACTAATATTTGTGTTGTTTTGTGATTGTGATGTCCTTCAAACATGCTCCTCAGCCTCCACTTTGGAGTCCACCAAAAATCCTCCAAAAGTGTAAAGCACACATGACAGACATGTTTCCTACATCAGGAATTGAGTTAGAGCTCCATCTACTTGCAAATTAAATGATACAAGAAAAATATTCAAACTGATCTTGCCCTTCTGCTGCAAAAAAAAAAAAAAATATATATATATATATATATATATATATACTATATATATATATAATATATATATATATATAAATGATTTTTGACATTTAAATTTGAGTGATATTTGACATTTCAACTTTTTTTTCTGACAAGTAAAATACAAAATAAATTAACTTCTGAACTCAACTCATGTTGTTCCACTGACGATGAAAAAAGTCCCGACATCAGACAAACCTTCCCAAAACACTTTAAACTAAACATCTTCACCAAAATTTTCCACTGCAGTCCCTTCTGCTGTGCATCCTTTTCTTAGAGAGCTTTAGATACAGAGAAAAACACATTGCCCCAACAGAATGAAATATCTGTAAACTCCCAGCATAACACTTCACTCTGGGGATTTATTAAGCCAGAAGGTTTCCTCTTCATACACAAGCATCAAAAATAAACTTGTTTTAAAATGTGCCTGACAAAAGTACAGACCTCTAGTGCTTTTTGTCTAGGGATGATTCGCCTGTGACTAATACTTTTAGCTGAAAAACATAAATATGCACATCACTGAAATGGCAAGAGTCTGAAATTAAATATAGTTATGATTTGAGCTATCAAAGTCCAGCTATCCAGGCTATTAGCTGAACGGTTGCAATGGAAAACAGACTAATTTGTGTCTTGCTGAGTGGCGCTGAACCATGAAAGATGAATATCAGGTGAACCAGCTAAAATGGGGCACATTTCCACTCCAGTTGTCATCATTTTATCACTTTTTTCTTGCTGTAATCTTCCAGAGGCAAAAAGCAGTGCTTTTAAAATCTGCCCAAAACTATGCTCTTCTCGACACATAGGGGACAATTCAGAAAAGCAGACATTTTAGATTTTTGTATTTGTTCATATAATTTGAGGTATTTTGGCACTTTTGTATGTTTGATTATATGTTTTATATATATATAATATATATATATTATATATATATATATATATAATATTATATATTATATATTATATAATATATATATATATATATATATATATATATATAAAACACAAAAACACAAAGAACATACATATATAGGCCTTATTTGCTTTTAAGTCAATGAGAATATATTTTTTAACCCCATCGCTGTACCACAGAGTTTAATGCTTGTGATAAAAGTATAGCTTACAGTCTGGAAATGATGGTATTAATGTGCAAAAATGCAAACAAATAAATAAATAAATAAATCTGTCTTAGCTATAATGTATAAAATAGACTTAGAAATTATGCATACAGACATTTTCTGACACCACTGCATCACATGAGTCATAGTGACACGCTCAAATTTAAATATTCAGCGTCGTACAAAATGACATACTGCTTGTGATACTATATACAATTACAGTATATCTGTGCATATCCAACATCCAGCCATTCAAATTGACAGCTAACTACAGTAAATCCTCACTGTCTCCTCTTTGTCCCTGACCATCCAGGTGGGCTCTCCTCCTCCTGTGTTTGTTTATACTGTACGTGCATTTCTGTCACACCGCCAAACATTCACACCACAATGAGCCCCACAATTAAACCCCGGTAAATACATCAACAACGTATGAATTATGGAGAGGCTGGAGGCAGAGCACGGCTATATCCAGCTGAAAGGATTTCCTATGAGTCAGGCTTTTGGGGAATAGTGTTTTTGGAGACTGAGATTCTTGTGCGTGTTTTGCCACTGCTGAGCGCTGTCGGGTGGATGAAGATTGGTGCGCTGAGTCATTCTGCACACAGACAGACAGCACAGGGTCCCACAGAGTGAAGGGGAAAGGGGGGACAAGGAATGCTGATTAACCACATTAACTTTGGAGCAGACAACTTTGAAAGCTTGAGAAAGACTGTTAGATAACAAATGGGCGAATCAATGTTAAACCGCAAAGTCCATTAACTTGTTTTATTGTAACAGCAACATACTGCAGTCAGTAACTGCCCTTGAACAGATCTCAGGCCTCTGTCTGATTTAGAGAATCACAACAGTTTAAATCCTTTTACTTTGTAATAGGAAATTAAAGGCCGTATCTTCTCTGTTTTGGTGTTGTGTCTATTTCATTTACATATTTACAGCATCCTGCATGTTTTCCTCTTGAACTGAAAACACTCTGTTCCACCTTGTGATATCATTGAGAGACAGGAACAGGAAGGGTTCAACTGTGTAAAAAAAAAAAAAAAAAGAAGAAACTTATGAATGTGTTTTACAAATTCAAAACTAGAATGATCTAACTTACAGCTAATGTTGAAGCCTTTGCAAAAAAACCCCAAAAAACTGGGGGACTTGTATTGTATTGGGTTGTAGCGTATTGTGTTAATTCACTTTTTGCATTACAACAGTAATAATTTTAGCTGCCCTTCAACTGTATCAAATATTACTTCTAGTCTAGAATGTTGTAATGTCACATGAACATAACCTATTTTGGTCATTGACGTGGAATTTTAGCAGAAAAGAAATGAGAAAGGCAAGGAATCATAGGTAATATTTTAAAAACAGATGCTTTCTGTCTAAAGGGTCTTTCACACCAAGCCGAGGGTCGCCCGTCTGAACCGGTTTGGCAACTTCTGCCGACAGGCGGCTCACGTGTGTTTGGTGTGAATGGCACTGTCGGGGGGTCAGAGGAGCGCGGAGCACGTCGTGGAGGCGAGGTTTTGAAGACTTGCTCGTAAAGTCGGCATCGTCAGCGGTCGGTAGTTGCCGCATATGCAGCTGTTTGATTGGCCCGTGGCTAGCGAATCAGTGTGCAAGAAAATGGTGCGGAAAACCGAAAATGCCGCTTATGGAAAAATAGTATTTACCTGAGCATGGATTGTTGTTATTTGCCGGGTTCAAACGAGACGTAAGTACGGAGAAGAATGGCTACTACTTCGTCCGAGGAAAACAAAGATGGAGGAGTACAGCTGTAGCACGAAGGCTGGACTGTAGCGGGAAATAGAAGTTTAGCCTAATCTGTGAGGTAAGATAAAAATCTGTTCGCCACAGAGTTTGACAACTACTCGCGCACAACTTCTGTTTTGTCTTTTTCGTCAAGCGTTACGTCACGCGCATGCTCACTCGGCATTTGTTCGCCGACTGTTGGCTGCTTGGATCGTGTTTGTGCGAAGGCTTTTTACATCGATGCGCCCCTAAGAGACTAGAACAGACGGTGCGTCGCTCCTCCTACAACAACGACTGGGAGTTGTGTTGGTGTGAAAAAGCCTTAAGAGCTGCAACAACTATCATTTTTATTTAAACTACATCCTGTACTATGCCTACAAGTTTATGTTCCCAAGCGAGTTTTAATCGACAATAGAAGCATTATGCAGTCCATGAAGTAGCTTTGGAGGCATGGGGTTAGTTTAGAGTACATAATGTGCTATAAATCTTAGTTACAGCTTCTACAACTCTGCCTTAGTTTTTATGTTGATAGTATTTGCATATTCACTGAACAGCGTGTGAAATATGATGTGCTGCTTCTGTCCTCCCCTAACCTCCAATCAGTGTAAAAGAAAAAAGACTCCTTCAAAAGCCCAACACATTAATAGCCACAAAGAACAGAGCCCTCCCTGGAGAGAAAACCTAAATAGGCACAAACAGGAAAAGAAAATGCAAAAACAAAGACTAGTTGAATGGCATTTCAAGGGGTTTATACAGTCATTCGAGGTTAGAGGTTTAACCAGGTCAGGCTGTACACGATATGAGTAAATGTAAAGTGTGGTGTTGTTATTTTTGCAATGCATCAAAATACTTTTTGGTACAGTAAGTAAGGTGTTCCTAATTTTCAAGCAGTGAAATTAGGACATATACTGTATAAAGTTTTCAAAATCAGCCCTCACTTGCAATAAATCTGTTTTTTCCATACACAAAAGAGAAGCACAGACAATCATCTCTCATCCAAAACAGTTATAAGGACTCCCATGGTAACACAACTTGAAGACAATTTCACACAAATTTTGACAATAAGTTAAGTATCCCAGATTTAAGAAAGACTAAACAAAGCAATAAGCTAAAACATTCTTGATCTTGTGATATTATATGGAGCCATGTAACCTAGCTATCCAAACTTCACAATAGAAGGAATTGAGGGGTGAAAACGCAGGATCTGTGCGCTGCCTTAGTTGAATATGTGAATGCCCTGTGAGGCCAAAGAAGATGGGGAAAGGTCAGATGAAGCCAGGCAGAAACAGACAAACACAATGTGTCTCCACATGGTCAGTATGGATCACAGCTCCTGGCGGCTTTTAAGAGCATGAAATCACATCAGGCACCTCTATGGTCTGCAAGATGGACTCTTACATAAGACCTAAAATTTAAACTTGAGCAGACATGTGCAATGATATAACAGTTTGGGACAAGGTTGAGCTATTCACAAGAATTCTCTTATAGGATGCAATGTATTACTGCATGAAGATGATGGGTTGAGTCTAATGAGTTATTAAATATATACTATTCTTTTTCAATACATTAACCTTTCACGTACTGAATGTGGAAAAAATGTCCTAGTTCCTACTTTTAAGCAAATATTTAAATAGAAAAAAACATAGTCCATATTGTATTTTTCTAGTCTTTTTTATAAGAACTGTGTATTTCTTTACAAGTGTATGCATATACATAATCCAATTTGTTATAACCTTAAAAATTAGTTGACTTCACAAGCACTGGGACTTTAAATACTATAAAGGATATCTACAATCAGCTGTATACAGTATGTAATGTGAATTCTAAAAATTAGAAAGTTGGATCCTTTTTTTTTTAGAAGAAAATGCAATATATTTTTTTACACAAAATGTATGTCTATGTATGTTGGTACTCTGAGTTAATTGTTGTTTTGCCTGCATTATCAATCACATCCTATCAAATACCAATACAGTGAATAATGAAACAAGCCACAAGGCACAATGGGAAACAACCAGGACACATCAAAAACTAAAACCACTAAAATGATGGAGATGAATGGAAAGCCACAGGAAAGAATGAAGAACACATCAGCCCGAATTGCAAGGAATCAGATAAGTATCTTTTACCAATTGGAAATCTAAATAATATGTAATCACAGTACAAATGGGAAATGCCATGCCTATAGTGAAAGTGTTTGATAAAGTTGATGGAAACTTATGAATGAAAAATCAAATATATAGACAAAATGTGTACAATAATAATAATAATAATAATAAATAGTTGGAATTACTTTGTCATTCTTTGCTCGGCTTGATTTTGATTCCACACAAGGAATTCGGGATCGTACCTATCGAGGGGGGACAGGCAGAGAGAAACAAGAGAGAGATATAGGTTGGCTGTTTTTCAAAATATGCTTAATAATAATAGTAATAATAGTAAAAAAAAAAAAAAAAAAAGATAGAAAAATATGTAGCCATCATCTTTCTCTCTCAACATTTGGTTCTCAGGCAGTGATAAATGGGATGGGCACATGCTTGGGTGGTATGAAGGTAAAGAGAGGGCCGTTCTAAAACACTGATGTAAGACACAAAGCATCACAAATCTAACAGGGAAGAGGGCAGTAGATGGACACATATGCAATGCAAAACCACTTGGAATGCATTGTTAGCTGAGTCAAAAGAAGTCGATGTAGTATTGTGCCAATTTCATATGGAGGGATTGACACAATTTTTCACACAATTATTTATTAAGTGGGATTGAGCTATGATGTGGAGACACGGAGTACAATGTTAGACCCTCTCTTTAGCTATAGTCATCAGCATTCAAGTTGCACATGTCTCAGGCACTGGCTTCATGTCATGAAGGAGATCGAAAGGCCATGCATCTCAAGTCAGTCACTGAATGAGCGATGCAGATGTGATGTCTGTCTACAAAACCAAACAACCAACCAACAAACAAACAAACATGATGTGTGATGCACAGGAGAGCACAAAGAAATAAACACTAGACAATGAGTGAAGTATTCATGGAAACTAAGCCTGTTTTTGTGACATGTTTTAGATAACAACATCATTATTTATACAAGAATTTTGTTATGCTCCCGAGGTGCCGGGTTTGTTTGACACTAGTTAGTCAGGATGCATGGAGGTAAATCCAGGACACAGGTGGAGATTTCAAGCTTTATCCTGTGCCAACTGCGTGAGAAGACATCATTACTCTAATGGTGTAGTTGTATTTATACTCTTTTATCTTCATGTTCTCCCTCTCTCACACACATATCTGTGTATCTGTCCTGATCTTAAATAGTCCTTTATGCAGCAAACACCTGAGCTGAGTCGACCTGCTGCACTTTGTGACAGATTGGCACTGACAGAGTGGGACTCCGCTCTAAACAGCAATAGCAAACTTTTAAATTGGACTGCGAGGTGTGCAGCATTCATACAGGACTGAGAACAGGTTTCTGCATCAGGCAAACTGGAGAGGACAGTGAAAGATGTGATGTGTTCTACATACTAAAGCCCAGATTCAGTAGCTATAGTTTGTAATTTTAAACTATCTTGGGTAATGTGCAAGAAATATTAGGTCAATATTAACAAATTTACCCTATAGATTTGTATTTAGAACTGCTTACACAGCAATAGTCATCTACTTTTATTTATTTTTTATTTTTTTCATGGTGTGTACTAAGATGTCAACAATGGACAAACAGCACACACAGTTAAGTCCAGTCAAATTAAATCGGTATATAAATTGTACTTGTACAATTCGATAATGTTTTTTGTGAATCTGGCCCTCAGTACGTTGAGTGGATGTGGAAAGGGAGCAGAACACAAGCTTTATCACAAGTCAGAGCGCTTTGTTAGTAAAACAGTGTGCTTACCTTGGGTCTTTCTGAATACTGTCCACAGATGGAGAGCGTCCCAAGGCCGGCTCAGGGGGCAGCGCTGGTCCCGATTTACTGTACGGTGACTCTGTGGAGGGGCAGAACTGCAGTGTGCGATATGGGTTGCCATAGTCGGACGCCCCTCCAGCTGTGGCGAAGCTGGCTCTCTGAAAGGTACCCGCTGTACTCTGGCTTCCCGTTCGCTGCAAGGGGATTGGGTCAACACCGGGAGAGGGCGGGGCTAAAGAGGGAGTGTAAGGAGAAAGCAAATAACTGAGGACTTCCTGGTACAAGTGGTTCACTACAGGGTCTGGAGATGGAACAGTAACGACATGACAACCCACAGACAAGGAATTACACAAGGTGCACCAGCCAAAGACCAAAGCAAACAAGATGGGGAAGAAGCAAAAAGAAAAAGGCAATGTTGAAAAATACATTAAGAACTTCACTGGCCAGATAACATTATTGCATTATCTCACCATAATTCAGATTGCAAAACTCATCTGCTATGGAAGCTGGATTATTATACATTAATATTTAACAAGCTGTGATGAAACGTTGAAAGACTTTGTTCTGAAGTAAAACTGATTTACTTACAGAAATTCCTCTCAATATTTGTCCAAGTCACAGCGATTAAACCAGCTTCCATATACCAAATACCATCCATGCAGAAACATCAAAGGCCCACAGTTAAGCCATGCAGGACAATATAACATTGCCCTTGAGATGGCAACAAGTCAAGTATTACCCAATAAAAAGAATATTAGACAAATAAAAAGCATAACATATGTTGTGTTAAACAATTAAAATCTCTAGTGACCAAGATAAAAATGAACAATGCTGAGTCTACGTGATATCAGGGCTAATTTTCTCATCATTTTCAAATTATTTATACACCAGCTTTATAACACAACTGCAAGTGGAAATTTAAATATGACAAGGCAACAATATTGAGAAGCAGCAATTGACAACAATCATTTAATGATATTTTGTGTCCCATTTCTCACAGTGACACAAAGCTCAATTTCTCCATTGCTTATTCATCTTGTCAAATTTGTAAATCAAATTTAATAGTTGCCTTTGAGCAATCTAAAAACTAACTAAATGAACAAAAGTATTCGAAAGCTATTTTTTTAAAATACCACCAATAATGTCTATACTGACAATTCACAAGACATCTCAACAGACCAATTATGTTTACTACAAATGAAGGACATTAATATTGTTTAAATGTAGTTTCGTTGATGTAATACACAAAGTGAATGAGTCAGTCACTAAAGGAAATCACCAGATTGTAAATTAATGAATTGGCATTTTAGCTATTTCATGCTGAAGAACAATAATATTAAAAGGAAAAATGATCTTGTCCAATAGCCTTACGACGTAATCACATTTTAGAGTGGACACAACCTTTTGCACAACTACACTGCAAATCCATCTCATTCCACCACTTTATATTCAGTCTATTTTATTCCTGTTTAGGACACAACTGATATGCTTAGATTTTGCAGCACCCCATACTAACGCCCATGAGATTAATTGAGATTAATTCCCAGATTTGAAAGTAATTAGTTAACAGACTGTGACTGGAAGACAAATTACCAGTGAGACCCCAATTGGATCTGCCCAACCTGATAGAGTAAAATGCCTCTACACATGATGAGAAGAAGCGAGTATTTCTCTAAGTAGTATTTTTATATCGTCACAAGCTTTGACAGAAAATGGCATTATTAAAAAACACCTGCCTTTGAAGCACGCTGCGTCATTTCTGTCTCACTCCCCGCGCCAGAGTAATGTCTTTTTATGTCAATCTAAAACGGGAAACTCTCTGATGTCTGCCGCAAGTCATAGGCTCTATATACTGCAATTTGTTGAATAATTACTCAAGCTATTTCAGTGGTGGTTTTATATTAAAGCAATGAATAATCGTTGTTTTTCTACCACTTAGACATATAGAGAAGGTAATTTAGACTACGCGGTTGTATTTACTTGTTATAAGTCGATATTGAAAATGGTGGTATCGAAAAGGACAACCACATCAGCTGACAGTTATTAGTCCAAAATGCTGCTTTGTGAAGTGAGTTTTGCACAAAACAATGTAGAAATTGACTCACTCTGTCTAAAATAATTGTCTCGCCTTAACATTTGCATATAAAAATGAGAATTGATTTGTGCCTAGGAATTCACCATTTTAGAGGCCAATGACGTCGGATTTAGATGCAGGGCAGAGACAATGAATATTGTTTAAATTCCCAATTTTTTAATGCAAAAAGTTATTGGGTTTGTTGTACAACTAAATCACCAGATTAAAAATCTGTGAAATTACCTTTTAGTAGTACAATGCTGCTATTAGAATAAACTGGCTCTTGTTCACCCTCTTTACTATGACATAATCACATATTTGAACATGAACATCTGGACATGCGTCATCCTGGTCACATCTACAGCCTGTCCGTCCATGGCAGTGGATCCCTCTTTCACTGTGGTTCTCCTCGAGGTTTCTCTTTTTCCCCCTGATGGGTTTTTTTTTAGTTTTTTTTTGACAGGGGATGCTCTGGGACAATTTTCATTTGCCTATTTGTTGTTGTAACAATCTGCCTGCATTTCCTAAAATTATTGTTTCTAATTTTCCATTGTGTCGGTTGCTATTGACCAATTGTTTCAATGTTTGATTTTCTGACAAATCTTGTTTGCTAAATCAACACCTTGTAAAGTCCGCTGAGATAACTGCTGGTGTGATTTTGGGCTATACAAATAAATTGAATTGATTTGAATTAAATTGAAATGAACACAGAATATCCATCCAGTCAATGTTTGCACTCTTTTACCAAATCTACTTATTGAGCTTTTAAAAATACTCAATGTATTATTATCAAATTTAGTTTCTTCTTCCACCTTTTATCTGCGTTTGGCCACACCACCCACCTGTATTTGCACACTGACTTTCTCTGCCTGTATTTGAGCATAAATCTTTGAACAAACATCCGTTCATCTCTGGTCTTTACTCTACAGTCCTGTGATCCCTGCGGTGCTCACCTTGGCCTCTCAGGTTGGACTTGGTGTAGACTCGGTCCTCGTAGATGGGGTCGATGTGATGCTCTGGAGACTGCAGAGGTCTGAGCTCAGAACCCAGGTGACTGTGCTGAGAACTGTATGAGCCCGGGAACCTGGAGAGCAGAGACAGTGAGCTGGGTTTTTCACATGTGATAAGAAATATAGAATGTGCCTGAGAATACTGTTTTTGTGCACATTGCAATGTTATTTTGCAGTGTTGCTGGTAAAGTATTATCAGAGCACTTAGCAGAGTATATCAGTAGCATGAGCAGAATTATTCAACATAAACTGAGTCAGAATCAATCAGTTTACATTTATCATTGTGATGAAACTCCTAATGCAAAAATGACAGATTTTTCTTTTCAGAAAGTTTGAAAACCTGATTGGTTTCCCATTTGTCCAAGTTGTTCAAAAATTCATGAGAACATTTGCAATCTAATAAATTTGAGATAAAAACCTCGAGCCAATTTCATCAAATCTGTGTGAAATTTGTTTTCCTCCCTGTTGTTGCAATGCTGCCACTGAATACCAATTATCCTGAATGAAAACGGGGCTCATATGACCTTAGTGATCATGAAGACTGATGTCCTCAAGAGACACCACTAGAAAATCCTCATTAGAGCTCCAAAACAATAAAAATCAGGCCTATACACAGACCAGGCAAAACATTATGACCACTTGTCTGTTATTGGGGTTATTGTGTGATGTGTTTTTACTGTAGCATCTACTGCTAATTTCTAACAATGCTTTTTTATCAATGTTACTGACAAAATATTTACTGTTTACCTAGTATCCATCAGTTAAAACAGGGGTAGCGGATTTTTTGTTGTGAATAAGTGAAATTATAATATCAACCATGTACCAAAAAAGCCCAGGAACAACTTTACAGATTCTACTTCCGGTTTTGCAGTGTAAAAATCACCCCAGCATTAAGAGGACGATTTTTTGTATAACTGTATCTGTCAGCGTTAAAAACATCCATTACATTTAAAAAACGTGGACATCACCTCACATTAGGACATCACGTCACATTAGACCACAACACGGCACAAACATGGATATAGTAATAAAGTTTTGCATTGACCTCTACCTGCGAGGCTCCCGGGCCTCTTTAGAGTGGCATTGGCATATAGCTCGTGAGAGATCTTATAGGTGTCTGCTCCGATGTGATGCAGCATGCGTTTGGTCGGGGACAGCGTAGCGTAGCTGCCCACAACAGAGCTGAGCTGGTGCAGAGGCGAGGAGCTGTGGTTTCCCCCTGTGGAGGGTCCCATGGCCAGAGGAGAGGAGGCAGTGGCAGCCCCTGATGCCACCATGTTGATCGGAGAGGATGTGCTGCAAGACACAATGAATGTCACTATAACCAACTTGTTTAAATTATACGGACTATATCAAGCCTAATTTAGAACTCCTATGGCCATATTTACTATTAATCATTACACCTACTGCAGTTTGACTAACACTATATTAAAATAAATCATAAGAAAAAAGCTGACAAGTCAAAATGTCCTGTGACTATATAAAAAGAATTAAAAAAAGATAATACTCAGAGACTTTAAAGTTTGTTTTTCCCTCAAAAAGAATATGCTTAGAAATAACTGACAGTAGATGGTTTTCTTAAATATGCACAACTGATGTACAATATCATAAGACCCAGACTAATTATAAAATATAGAGTAAAAACAAGGTACGTCACACTAAAATTATCGTGGTTATAATTAGCTTTTGTACTCAAAAGCCCCATTAACGATGACTCATTTGAGAACCAAACAAAATTGTTCCCAGCCTCTTTTACGGCACAAGAGGGTCCAGGCAGTTCATATTTAAGTTTGACCCGTATCTCTGTGTACTAAAGCATCATCCATCCATTACTTTTGAATGTGTCCCATGTGATTGGAAAACATAATGGAACTGGACCATTAAGACAGCAAAGTGCTTCTTAACTCTCTCAATGTCCAGTCTCTAAGTGGCTTTAAGGCAGCTATGATCATCTCACCACTATAACCAAAGCAATAACACCGATAGAAACATGAAAGTATTTCATATATTCAGACATGGCTATGAATTATTACTACTTAAACCAATTAAATGCATGTGTCTTTGAATTTTGTTGTAATGTGGAGCATGTTTCATTGTTTTCCTTATGTAATACTTGGAAAGACTTGCAGCAGCACTTGACAGAACTACAAAGAAGAAACATGTAGCTTGACAATAAAATCCATATTGGTACCCTTTTATAGTCTTTCTTTGGATTGTGATTATAAAGGAAGATATGCAATAATGCCAGCATGGGTGAGATAAATCAGACTACAACCAGCAGACATAGGGGTATATCAAAAGAAATCTCAGCCTCAGGTAAAGTCATTTTCATCTATTGATCAACAACTGTATCGACTTCCTGCTGTTGCGTCTTCGTAGTGTCAGTGAAATTCCTGTGAAATGTATTCAGTGAGGTTGTATTGAATCCATTTGTTATTACAGGAAATAGAAAGGCACCTGTAGGATTTGGCAAGCCGGCTGGGGGACTGTTTTGGTGAAGACACCCGCTGTAGTGTGGCATAGCTGGGCATGTCTGCGGAGACAGATCCCAGGCGCTGGAGCTTGGTTGGAGATGCCACCGACTGCAAAACAAAACATATTTAATAATTTAAACCCGTAATGTGCACACCTTTCATTCATTCATTCTTTCCTTTTTCTTTTTTCTTTACTACTAAACTTGAACGCCATTAAAGCTGAACAGCTTGGAACTTGAGGTCTGCCACCTGCTTGTGTCAATAGACAAGTCACTCGCTTGTCTCCATAGAGACAGATACATTTTATGAAATATTCCAGCCAAGGCAATAAAAACTCTAAAGAGACAAATAGTTGGCAACCCTTCAACAAGAAAAGTTAGATTAAGTGCATCTTTACCTATTAAAACTAAGGACACAAGAGGCAATACACATTTAGGTTTATTGTAATAATGTAAAGTATTTTAATGATAGAACCAAGAAAAACATAAAAAATCTCTTTCTGATTTAAATATCTGCCTCAAAAAATAAACTACAAATTGTAAGCATTTTAAAGAATGATTTAATTAAGATTACAGCTGTAATCAGTAAGCTCTCCATTTGCTATGAACATTTCTTTATGTCTGAGAACATAGATAAGTAATGTGAGAAATCCTATGATGCCTCCTTATAGAGAAAAGTCAAATGTCACTCCTGATAAGCATTAATCTGCTTGTTCCATTCATGTCATTTTTTGTGCGACAACTCTCCCTGGAGGAAGTAACCAGAGAACTCTGATCAAGAATGAAGAGTTATCTGAGTCCTCATAAAAGCAACGCAGTGAAATATGAACGCTAAATGATCATGAAATGTGTCAGTGAGACGAGCACTTTTTAACTTTGGAACTGTAGAGAAGACGCATCGGTTTTACCAGAACAGTTGAACTCATTGTAATGGGATTTAATGAGCCTTTACACACTAAGCTTGAAACATGAGGTGAATATAGAATCGGACAGGTTTGTTAAGGATAAAGTTTCATTGGTAATGTCTGTCTGCAGTGTTCTTCTTCTCCTTTTTTTTATAGCCTAAAATGGCAAGCAGAGTATATAAAACCAGTGTGACAATCAATGCAGTCCATGCAATTTTCTGACTACTACTATACAGTATGTGTCTATGTCTAATATTTAAGACTTACTACTTGTTTTGCTTCATATATAGGAATAGACATGTCAACATAACTTAATATGAGCAAAAGATCAAGCTGATAATTCCTAATTTCAGTCATTTTTGTCTGAGATGAACAATTTTAAGCCATTGTTCTTTCTAAAGAATAGTGGGTTTAATTTAATGTGGGCTGTGACAGTTGAGTGGCCTCTGCCAAACATAATGTTTCAGAGACTTAAAAGTTATTCCGTTTTACAATATTTGAAACGACCAAAATGCTAAAAACAAGCTTGACAAAAGGACTCTGTTTGTAAAAGCATGAATAAAAAGGCACATTTCCCACCTGTGTTTCTGTGCGTACCTGATTGTAGCGGCCGGTGACTGATTCCCCCAGCGCCAGGCCTTGGTTGCTATGGTAACCCGCGGCTGCATACGGGTCCTGGTTGTTGAGCTGCAGAGCACTTTGTGACAGAAGACCTTGTCCTAGAGAAGCAACGAGAAATGCAAGAGAGAAACAGTTACAGAGTCAAGTCACGAAGCATTCGGATATTTCTTCACATCAGCAAAAGAAAACTGGGGGAAAAAAAGAAATACATTTGTTTTATTTTTCTCAATCTATTATTTTTTGTGGTAATATGCCATCTATCCAAATGCAATGTACTGAATTCATTTAACAAGACATTGTGCTTGTTCTAATATGTATTTGCTAAAATTAAACAGTGTCAGGCTTTATATTAGGCTTTATTTCCCTACCATTGATTTTTATTAATCTGCGTTAATCTAGGTTTTTTTCATTGACCGTGAAATGATGATAAAATGACTCCAGCTGAACATTTACATTTAGAAATAAAATAATCGCAATCACTTTTCAATTTTGAACAACTATGCAGTAGGTGTGAATTATCGAAAGATCAAGACCTAATAAATAAATGTCATTATTTGGAAGTAGTATTTGAATCTTTGTGGCTTGAAGCAGAAATCAGATTTTTGAAGAAGAAATTCATTTGTAAATGACCCAACAAAGGGATTGGTGACTACCTGACCTGATCTTTCTAAAATATAAAATATAAAGCATCGAAGATTCTGGATACCAGGCAATTTAAATAATACCATAACTTTAAAAATTGTGAGCCAATTCATCTTTCATGTATCTTTTTCTAGCGACAATACAAAAATCTTGATTTTTTAATAGCCTGGGAGAGACGGATAAAGGGTTTGAAAGGAAGTAGAAAATGCAATTCCTTGGCCCCGTTTTTTAAGAGACAGCCATTTGCTTTTTATCCACTATGTTATTCCAGTCTTCTCTAATGCTCTCTGACCCTTATGTCTCACTCTGTTCTTGGCCTCAATTTCCAAACATTTCTTCGCTGCCTTTCCTTCATACTCTCTCTGGGTCTGTCTGTTCCAGTATCCATTTCACTTACACTTACTTCTTTCTTTTCTGCCCCAAATCTTTTAAATTGAGCAGTAAGAATAGAGAATGATACAGACATCTCTTTAGGAATATGTTACTTGAAAATAAAGTTTATTCTTTGGTTTTGATTTATCGGCTAATAATCTGAATCTATGGAAACTGCAGTTGAAAAAGTTTTAAAATGTATATTTGCAGAAAAAACTTTTTGTCTCTTTTTAAAAAATGAACAATGGTCTCTAGTCAGAAGAAAAAACAATAATAATTGTATGCAGCTCAACATTGTGTTAAAGGATTATCTGACAAAGTACAGCCTCTAAAAGCTGAACTTGCGGGACCATAAGTTCACATGACAACTATTCATGTGCATACAAAAAAGCCGGAGGGTTGTAGCGTCCAGTAAAAATAGATGTCCAATAGAATGAATCTGCAAGGTCTACATTACAGCAATTTCTTCACTAATGAAATAAAGTCATTTCTACTGACATATTCAGACGATTGCTTGATTTCTACTTGCTCAATTAAATCTATTGTATTTAATTTATTTCTTTACTATGATATATGACAGTGTTCATGTGAATGTTGTAATTCGATAAATTATACAATTATTTCTCAAGATAGAATTTGTGATTACACATCACAAGGAGAATTTTCAGCTTCCGTATTGTAAGATAATGTGTAATGTGCAAACTTTTACTACAAGAGTTTTCATTCATAACGGACTGACTCTACAGTGTCACAGTTGTATTTACAGTGACCAGCACTTCCCATAATTGTTTCACACTTTTGTTTAAATTACTCTCTATGGACCTTAAGCACACCAAGCATGCAGTTCCATACCCCAGTGTTTGCTGGGGTGGGCAAAGCCGAAGCACTCAGAGAACAAAGACAGAAAGACTAAGAAAGGCTTGGGAATGATCTTGATATTAAGCAAGAAGGCTAACCATTGTGCTTAGACTTCTGTTTGTATCCAATATAACCATTGGTATAGTTATCTCGACATATGAACTTGTTTGTTGTTGAAAACCCTGTGTCCTCGGAAAGATTTTTGTGCCGTCAGCAGCAAAAACATCAGACTATATCGAGCGCTGTGCCCTCATGTCTTATTTAAAAGTGCTGCTGAGCCTCCCATCAACTTTGTGTAGAGAAAAATAACATCACTGCAGTATATCGGCTCTAGATAGGGTTACAAATTGTGTCGTTGTCTCAGAGCTGCTAAAACTGTCCTCCATGTGCGAACACGGCCCTTCCTGTCTCTTCTTATAATACATTTTTTTGCCAGCAAGTCTCTAAGATTCAGTCTACAGAAGTGAATAAACTACAGTGTGTGTGTTTCGTTTTCTACAGAGGGTCAGTGAATGCAACTTGGGAAAATTTAAGCAGTAAATGAGTACAATATAAATGTTATGAAGTTTAGTATGTCAGAGTGAATGGGGGGCTCAAACCGGTGTTGTTACATTATTTAGGACTGTGATATTAAGCTAAGTGTGGTAGATAGATTTACTAGGTCAGGGATATCTAGGTAAGTGCACACACAAAATGCGATAGTAGCACTTTCACCTCTCAACTTTCATGTTTGCGGACAGAGATGGTCTTCTTTATATCTGGCAACCCACTTTGAAAGCATTCATATGGGATTCTGGAGAGGAGGAGAATCTCATAAATATGTTATAACAAACGTGACGACCAGTGACAGCATCTGAATATGTTATACACTGACCAGTATGAATGCCAGTAAATCTTTTATTGACTACAATGTTTAAACTAAATCAAAACACTGTATTAGTATAAATCTGAGGTGAAGAAGCCTGATGGTGCATCTTTAAATTGAAGAGGTCTAAAAATAGCGAGTGGCTTTTGTTCTGCGTCGTGACCAGCATTTCTATTGACACCTTTAAATATTTCATGAATGTCTATTTTTAGATATCAACTGAAAGGCTTGTGCTTTCTTGCCAACAGCACTGACAAAAGAAACTTCATAAAAAATATATCTATTATTCATAATCATTATCATTACAAGCAAACCCTGTCTATTTACCGCTTCAATGGAAAAATCCTTGACTTCAAAGATGACGCTCTTTTAATTTCTTCTGCGTTGAAGGAGATCAGTGTACTTTTAAAAGAAGTTATCAGTATTTGCGAGGAAGATATTTTGTGTGTGTACCTTTGTTTATTTATTTATATACCAAAGCAGATTTTCAAAATACAGTTGTGTAAGTGTAATATAATATTGTGGAGCATACAGGCAGGGCATTATTTCCATGACAACTGGCAGGTGGAAGATCTGCCACAAGAAAATAGACATTATGAAAAACCTTTCTTCGCCATGTTGTGAAGTGAGTTACATTGTAGCTAAAATAAACTAAAAATTACCATAATTACAATTTCCTAATGTGCAGTATTTGTGCCTAAAGACAGTCCATACTTGCTGTATGTAAGGTGTTTTGCATGTCTCAGTCCCTCCATGTGCACTTGAACAGCAGGCCAGCTGACTCCTCGGTCGGGGAGGATTAAAATATCAAAACCCCTCATGTTTCTGACAGTTCCTCTGTCCCACAGGGGGCACAGAGCAGTGCACACAGGTATCCTGGGACCAGTCGAAATCTGATCCGAATGCACCATAGAGGAGGTAAAGAGAGGTAAAGACTGCCGGGTGAACCATGACTGATAAAAAGTCATGGAGTGACTTTGGCAGAAAAAAACAAATACATTGGCAGGTCTCATGCTGGACTCTGTTGATCAATTCTATTCATTTGTTTCTCCTCACAAAAACTAACAGCTCTTGTTTGTTTGTTTTTTTACATCCCCTGTTCCATCTATCCAACTTTTACAACTAGTACATGTGTGTTCTCTAGACTTAAAAACTCTTGTGCCAGTGTCTGTTAGACTACTGAATATGGACCGATAGAGGACTGCTGTATTGTCTTTTCCTTTTTCACCATGAATTGAATGTATGTGAAATTTATATTATGAACTTGTGGCTTTATCAAGAACTGGCGTATGGAAGGCAACACGGGTTGATAGCCCAAGACAAATTTCCCATCCTTGGGACAATAAAGTTAATCTTGAATCTTGAATCTAGACTAGGGGTTGACAATATATATATATAAAAATATGCATACTGTATAACATTTGAAGCCAGCCAAAATAGAATTTCACTATTCATGGACACTTGGCAATCTCTAACTTATATTAAAAAAGAAGTGAATAAAGTATTAGCTTATTCTACGGTCCAAATTTCAGAGTGATTGGTTAGATCCAGCTGCGAATCACTTACAAGGCATTACAAGAGGGTGACCAGTATTGAAAGTAAATGGGCAACAGAAGGCTTGTTTGAGCATCAAGCTGCAGCAAATAAAGAAATGACAAATCACTATATGACAATTTCACTTAAAAAGCAGATCGCTACAGGGTGAGATCCCAATTACATTTTTAACACTATATCACTCAGCCTTACGCTTTATCATAAAAAAACTTTAATGTTTCAGTTAAAAACACCTCTGCTAATGGGATTTTAATTACTATCTGACTGAGTAGGAAGTAGGAACAAGCATTAGAGTAAATGATGTAAGAGCAATTACATTTCATCAAAACTAAAAAGAGGGCTAAGGTTTTCTGGCTTACTGTCTCCTGTGCAAGCGTCCTGTGAGTCCAGTATTCCTGATTCCTGAAGCGACCGGATACAAGAGTCCACCAGCTCCAGGCCGGTCGTGAGCTCCTCCTCTATGTCCTTCTGTCCATCTGCAAACACACAGACACTAGTTTACTCTCAGGACACAGCCGGGTAAACACAGTACAACAGCTGCCATTCACTTTTTCAAATCAATGATGAATCATCATTTTAACACATATGTAGATTGCTAGAATATTCCGATATTGCCCATTCCCTACAGTGTACAAACAATAATTTCTTTGCAGTAATGTTGATCACTTATTAAATCATGTTTTTAAGCAATTGATTAGCTGTTCTTAAATAGCAAAAGGCACAAGAGTAAAAGATTGTTGCAATATTTGATCAATATGACATGCTATTTTTGTATTATTAAAGTATTATTGTTTTGTCTGAGTATAAAAAAAAAAACAAATTTAAATAAAATAAAACCTCTTCTCCGAGGAAGCGTTGAAGTTTGTTTATAGTCAAGTAAACAATCATTTGATTATAAATTAGATTTTAAATTATTTATTCAGCGAATAAAATCAAAAATCCCAACAACAATCATCTCTGAGGACTTCTCAAAATTGTTAATTTAGCAAGCATTAATGATAGAAAATAAAACAATAAACTTTCAACTAAACAATGAACATTCAGAAGCAGTTATTGATCAAGCATGTCAAAGCAGATTATGAAAATGTAAATCTACATAAGAAAATGTGTTTTATTCAAGTCTATTTTTGCTACAAAAAGCTACACAGTGCACTTTTAATTAAGGAGTTGGGTGTTAGCGTATGAATTGATTAAAGTTGTACAAAAAAAGTATAATTTGCTTTCCTTAGTAAATTTAGTATTCACTCAGTTACAAAATATACACTTTAAAGATGCGCCACAAACAGTGCCATCAATCCTGCGCTGGAGGAGAAGCAATGGTAATGTGTGTGCTTTCTAAGTGGATTTAGTTGGATAAGTTATTGACCTCCAGTGACACTTCTGGAGACTGATACTGATGCTATGGCTGAAACATTTCCATCTCTTTCCCTAGCGCTGAGGTGAATTTACTGACCCTCACGCTACACCCAGCCCAAACTCAATTTTAAACCTGTCCAGAGCTGGAGTGATAGCTTCTTAATGATTCGTAGATCAAAATCCCTGATGGGACTTTCCACTTTTGGTGACAGAATGAATTCGTTTTTTTGTTGAGTCGGCCTTAGCAGATGGGTAAGCACAGTTGACACCAGCCAGACTTCACTATGAGCTTTTTGTATTAGGCACCTCATTGTTGGCAGAGGTCACCAACTTTGCACCAGGATAATCAATCTAACTCCCAACCCGGGCCACATCACGGCATGAAAGACACAGGCGGGAGAGGGAAGAAGAGGAGGGAAGGAGAGCCCAGTGTCATGCATGGGTGCGGGTGTTCATAAAGCTCACTAAAAGACTGTCAAAAGAAAGTGTCAGGCGCAAAGAGGTGACTTCATTTGACTTTTAAATGGTTCAAAGGACTGCCTGGCTGCTCTTTGGCTCTAGGTTTCATCGACATGGTAAACACTTGCCATCTGTCTACAAAAGATGTTCATAATTATGTGGAAATCATGTTAATACTCAACCAGTATTCTAAAAATAATTGGAAAGTAATATTTATAAATCCAAAAGAACAAATTTAAAAAGCTTCTTGAATCATTTTGGAGCAGCATAGCAGTATAAAGAAACTATGTTGTTTCTAATGCTTTCTAAAAACCCACTGTTTTTCACCCATGTACAGAATTTAGTAATAAACTATGATAAATGTAGATCAGTAAAACACATTGTTCAGTGTAAAACACAAAATGTATCTAAAATGGCTTGAAAATAGAAACAGGTCCATTTACTTTCTGTTGAAAACTGAAGAATTTATGATATTGGTTGTTGTTGTTGTTGTTTAGTGACAATGTGGGGATTTTGAATTAAACATGTTTTAATCAAAATGTTGCGTTTTGTTTTTTTTGTTGTTTTTTTTTGAGTAAGCTTGACAGAAACATATACTGGAGTTATAGGCATTTTTGCTCTCGTAAATACAACTTTTCAACTATTTTATTCACACTAGAGACAAACAACGGTCACATTTTTTTCTACAAGAAAAAAAAAAGATTTACAGATCTAACTATGTAACCTTTCTGGTGGGTCATACGTCTCCATGGAGATGTTATATTCTATACAGTTTTAGCATCCGATAAATAAGAAATTATCACATGCCATGCCATCTTACTCTTAACTAAACACAGTGCGGTTTCCATGGAAATAAACATAAACCCTACAGTAAGAGATACAGTATTAGGAACGTCAATAATATCTCACTGAAGGCTCCACCAGAAAAGTTACACAGTGCACCTTTAAAAAATTGGAGTGGGCATCAGACTCTGAAATGTGAAGCCTAAAACTAGAAATAAACATATTTTACAGCTGTTCCCTTTATGTAATTCTAATTTGGTCAAACTATTGTTGTTTAAGATCACCTTCGAATAGTAAGACAAACAAATAGTAATTAGTCTGCCAGTGAAATATGTACCAACTTTGAGACAATTTACATACAAGATTGTAAACACTCTGGTTGCCTAACTTTGACTTTCAGAATGCTACAAAGGTGTGGGAGGTAAACAGATAATTACCTTGGTTATTCCATCTGAATTTCTCCTCTGCTGAGCTGTAAAAGACAGAGAAAGCAATATTAGCAGCTGCTGATACAGGCAAATGAATTTAGTTTCAAATATGAGTTTATAATAACATTTTTGGTAATAAACACCAAAAGATGACAAGGAAACAGCATCTCCATTCTAAGTGATGATTGCATTAGCTGAAGATTACTGAGGCCTTGGGCAAAGAGACACAATTGTACAATAAAACACATTAGAGAGAGAAGATTGTGAATTCTGAACACTGCAAAATACAAGAGTCTGACTCAGAAAGGTTATTGTGAAAGCTAACCTATAATAGGAAAAAAAGAAACTAAACATGTGGACATATATAGAAACATTTTCAAATGAGTCAGATGCTTTCTTTTCCACTGTATGCACACAGATTCACAGTCATAGTCAGATGTAGCTTTTGTTGACGCTGATACATTATGGAGGCCCTTATTGTTAGCATTGAAGAGCTTCCTGCAAATCAAGGTCTAAATAGAGTTACAGATGACCTTGGTTGCAGCTCCATATCTTACTGTATGTGTAAGTTGTGCAGTATAGAACAAGAAATGAACAATATAGGGATGGGATGGTCTGAGCTGAGGTATGATCAAAATGACCACAAAGACCATGTTATGGAGTTATTGCAAACTTGTGCCTTTAACAATGCTTAACAAAAACAAGTAACTTCACAACAATTTAAAAATGTCGGTTGTGCTTCTATTTAAAATACTAGACCTGTAGTCCTTTAGTTGTTTAGTCGATTAATCGGTCGATGTAGTTTTAATCATCCAAAATTAGTTGACTAGGTAGAGTATATTGTTTATACGAAAAGGTGCAAATGGTAAATTTTGCGACAAATTTAAGGCATAGACTGTATATATTATAAAGACATTTCTGTTGGACTAATAAACAGCGTAAATATTGTTATTAGGATACATATGGCAATGTTTGTCCAAATTGCCCAAATAGTAAGGATTTATATACAACAGCAACAAAAATAAAGAATGGAATTAGCTAAAGATCTGGGACCAAATCATTGGTCAGAATATGCGTTTTAGTTATGAATACAGTGTTTTTTCTGCATTTTCTGTACAATTTGTTTCCTTTGCTTGAACTCAGCAATTGGCAACTTCTGCATTCTGTTCAAAAAGACTGAAAATGCAAAGATAAAAAACACCTCGTTTTTAGTCAATTTATTCATTGATGTGACATGACTTTAGTCAAGCAAGAATTTCTTTTGTCAACTACACTCCTTTAAAATACCATTTCAATTCGGACACAACTGGGGAAACATAAAAAAAAAAAAAAAAAAAACATGGGAATAACAGTGGTGTTAGACAGACTTTTGTGTAAAAGGGCATACTGTGCATAGGATTTTTATGCTGCATGTTATATGTATATTTTGTCCAAAATCATCTAAGTATGGACCCAGAGCTGTTTAAGAGTGTGACACAATGAACAAATGAGATCTGTTGATATAGTCAGAAATCCATCTTCAAAATATTACAAATCCTGCAGAATTTTCTAAACCTTGGCAAACCTCAACCTCGATTATCATTCCAGCCCTATCAACAACAACTCATAAAAATAAAAAAAACAACAAAACAATGACAACACATTATCATTAAAACCTAAATGCACTTACACAACTTTGAATTTTGTGCTTCAAGCAAAACTGCTCTATAAATTGTGAACTTCCAGGCAGAGTTCATCATGAGTTCTTTTCCCACAACTATCTTTAACCATCTGGACAGGAATATCACTCTAGTGTTAAGTGCTTCTGGGGCTTCAGTGATCAGTCTTTTTGCTCCTCGGGTCATTTGAATCAAGAGGCTGCAGTGAATAAAAGCTCTCTCCAGTTCACTCCTCCTCATCCTCCATCACCTCCGAACCAACACCACTTATCACAGGACTTACAGGTGATTCTGCTCTTAATGACGTAAAACAGGCTGTAAGTCCAGTCTTGTGGGAACATTTTGACCTAAAATGGACTCATCAGTGATTATTCTGTTGATTAGGTGACTAGTGAATGAAATCCTTTTTACTGAGCATTATAGCAGAGCTTTAAGTTAATTGTTATCATTATATGAAGGAAATACATTTGCAAAAATGATAGTTGTTAATATAATTAATACTAAATGGAGCCACATTACTTGGTTAGATAATTATGTGATTACTAAAAAACCCTTTAAAGTCTGGCGTCCTTTCAAAGGGCAGTCCCACTTTTTCCTGAAAAATTCCTTTTTTTCAATATCTGATAAAACAAACTATGAAGCGCCTGGAAATGTTAAAGATAAAAGTCACATTTTGTCCCTCCCATTTAAGTCAAATAACCCATTCTGGAATGAATCAGACTCAGTTACTACTGCAAACTTACAAATAAAAAAAGTCTCAAAAATTAAAAAAAAAAAAAAAAAAAAATAGGACTTTTTATTTTTGTAATTTTAGGTTCCTAAAAACCTCAATTATCTTCAGCTTTTGCAGAGGAATGGTCAAAAACCCCAAATATGCCAAATCTAGAGTCATTCAGGTTTCAGCTGTCAACACCAGCTTTACCAGTCCTTATATTTACCCCTCCAGAAATTAGATTCTGTTTGTCTTTTGTTTGGAGAAAGTTCTGATCAGAGCCTGTCATCAGAAGCTAAAACTAAAGACTCCAGCCATTTGCTTGTGCTCCAAAAGGTTCAGAAATTGATTTTTTTCTGATTTTAAACAGACGTGAGGAAAATAGGCCGGAATGATAAGGGGTTGAAGCTTCTCTCTCCTCTAGTTGCTGTGTTTTTTTTGTTTTGTTTTTTGTTTTTAGCCTCTGCAGGGCCCTATTGCCCATGTATCTTTTAGGGTTGGTGTTCGATTTTCAAGTGTAAGAAAATCAGCTGAAAATTTACATAATGACATCTCAAATTTGATTTGCCTGTACACTGAAACGCTTTCAGTCCATAACAACAAATAAATAATAATATTCTGACAGTGGTCTTAATTAAAGGTGTTGTTTTTCAATCCAGATGCTTTATTGTGAGGAGAAACAAAAAGGAAAAACACAAAAAGGGCGAAACATACTGAAATAAACAATAAACCTAAAGAGCAGCGTCGTCAAACTTCATGCAGACACAGAACAGATGCTATTAAATCATCCCATTGATTGGCCCTGTTGTGTGCGCGTGAGCTGTATGTTTATGTGCTGTGTGACAGATTACAAAAGGGAGTCCGCTGCTACATGTTAATGGGACTCTGTGGCTAAAACAGACTCCTCATTCATCAGCCATTATTACCTCCACAATACGCAACATGGCACAGATTAGAACTACAAGCATCTTCTCTTTTCTAAACTTGGGTGTAAGGGTCAACAGCTGCGATGTTGGACGAATGATGATGACTGAGTTGTGAGTGGCATCTGAAATCGTTTTCAAAATTGTGAGTCATTTAGCAAGCATTAGAACAATCAGGAAGACAGCAGTGACCAAAAACGTATGTCCCCAGTCACGCCCTCCTCCTCATATCAACTCACAAACTGTGCGATCAAATCAGTTTGCGTGACACACATGAAGCAACGAAGCTTATTGGTCGTCTGTCATTAACGAAATCCAACTTTGATTCAACCAATGATTCTGCAGATTTTTTTCTATAGTAAGCAGCCATGTTTATTTGCACATTTCTGATTAGCTAATTCATTTATCTACTGTATATCATGCCCACTGAAACTCAAGAGATGAACATGGTGGCTAGACAATATGCAGCATTTGAAATTAGCAGGTAAGATGAGGGACACTTCACAACAGACATTTTCTTGCTTATGACTGTCTGAATTGTTGAATGTATGTTTATAGGGTCATTAAAATGTGTTCACTGTGAGAAAATTGAAAAGGTCTTTGTCTCCTAGTGTGATGTAATCAGTTTAGAATACTGTATTTTCCACTTCCTGTTTTTTGTCAACTTTATTTCAAATTTTCTTCACAAACTTGTTCTTGATTCCTCAAAAACTAACATTTAAACTTACAAAAAGTGTTAATCAACTGAATTTGAATTAAAATGGGAAATTTGTAGAAACCTGTCACACACTCTAATGTGTTTACTTTAATCGGCAAAGGTTGCAGTAGTACTTAGGCCAGACCTTAGCACTTGAAAAATAAATAGAATGGTTCCAAAGAAAGTAATTCTAACTTCTGCTGCATAAAATTTCACAAAGTCATTGAAACAAAAAAACAAAACAAAACATGCAATTTACAACAGTGCTCTTTGATAGCGGCCTTCGAGAGTCTCAAGGTTATATAATTCAATTTCCTGCATTGCACTGATTAGCTGCGATCACTTTTCCTCTGACCGGCCTCATCATCCCCAGATACTACAGAAATAAAGCACTATTTGAATGAGCTGATTGACCTCTTGGCTTTGGAGCGAGGAAACACCGGCGATAGTGTTTTCCTGTTCAATCCCTTTGCTCTGTCGATGAGCTGTAGCAGTGTAATTAGTGGGTCGAGGGTTGGACTAATTGACAGGACGATCAAAGCCTCGTGCTGCAGGTCATGCCACTGTTCGGCCACTTCATCACCGCTAATGACAAAACGCATGTGGTGTGGAGAAGAGTTAGGAATACCCAGTGAACTAGGCCCAGATCTGTAAAGAGCTGAGATACCAAGAAAACTAGTAAAGCCAGTGATTCAGGGGTCAATTCTCGAGAGGAGATAACAAGGACTATACTTAACTGTATTGACATTTGGTTATTTTACCAGATTTGTACTGTCTAGTTTACCAGATGAGCAAGCAGACACACATAAGAAATAAGTGGAAGATCAGAAAAAGTCGCAAGATTTAAAAGGGGAAATATGTAAAACATTTACATCCACAGAAAACTGTCTGATTTAATTCAACTTAAGCTTTTAGAAAAATTGTTTATAGGACTAAGCCTATTCATCCAGTTTAAAAGGATTGAATGTTGACCTTGATTAAATTCTGATTCACTCTGTATTCTTAGCTAATTAATGTAGTTGTATGAGAATGTTGCCCTTCAAACTACATATCTGCCAGAGACACGTAAGAATATGTTACCAATTTCATCTTAAATGTCATATGTTATCCCACGCACCTCAGTGGTCGTAATGTTAATGCAGGCAGTGTCATATCCTGTTTCCCGGACTATTTGCATAATCCTAAATAACATAATCCTAAATAAAGGACAATGCTGTTTACAGCTTCTCTGCCCTGACACAATGCTGGATTATCTCCAAAGGCCTTTAGCTACTCTTTGAAGCTACACAAACTGACCTTGCCAAATTAAAATCTCATTAGAAAGCATCTCTGAAAATTCATCCGCTTCAAAGTGACTGGGTATTGTCAATGTGGTCGCCGATTTCAAACAGGATTTATAGTGTTTTTGACCTGCCCATTACTCATGACATAATTCAATAGGACTGGTTTCTTTATGCTCAAAGGAAATCTCAATATTAATGAGCTACAAAACCCTAACACAGGTCTCCCTGCTTGCTGTTTTTGACAAAGTAATAAACTAAGAATGAGCTAAATCTCTCTAGGTTGCAGTTGGCCTTTGCTCCTCATAATTCAAAGCTACCTGTTGCTGAGAAGAAAGCAAACATATTCAAGCAAGAAAAGAACTCAACTCAAAGATATAAAAGTAAAATGTGACAAACAAGACGCAATGGAAAAAATATACACTCAAAGAATATTCATAAATCTGTGTTGGTATGCACCTTTCCTTTGCTGGATAATCCATCCCACCTCATAAGTGTGGAACAACGCCGATAAACTGGACTAAAGTCGGCCACAATAAAAGGACACAGTTTTCCCATTGAGTATAAAACCACAGTCACAATTTTTAAGTGTGCCATGGCCACCAGAGGTGCTGTCTGTGTACTAAATGTAAATTTCTCTACATTGAAATTACATCCAAATGCTTTCCAGAAAATGTTGGCAGTGCATCTATGTATCTAGTCATACTAAATACAGTGTAGATAAAGTGTATTTGTGACCCGTTTTTACTCACAGTTTATGATTAACATTTTGTCTTGCTGTGTTGTTTTTATTGCCTACCTCGAAGCTGTAGCTGTATGTGAAGTCATTGTGATCACAAAATTAAATGTGTTTTATATTGAAAATAAAACACTTTCATTGTCTAATAAAGAATGAGTATTACAGTATATAGTACAGTATATATATATATATATATATATATATATATACAGTGTATATGTGCAGTGTCAACAACTATATTTTTGCATTGTAGACATACACCTTCCTTAGCTTCCTTCTAAAAAATATGTTTGTATTACAGACATAAAACTTTCTTACCTTCCTTTGATAAAATGTTTTTGCTTCTTGCGATAAGCCTTAAAGTTGGAGTAACTATAACTTTTTTAGCTGTGAATGAGAAAACTTTGTGTTTTCCACTAAAATGTATATGATAAATGTAGCATTTTGTGGAAAAAAAAGTGAAACCACAGTTTACTGTCTGAATTGAAAATAAAGAATTTTCGTTCTCATCAGGAGCCAAATGCAGCACTCTGATTGGCTGTGCTTGGGTGGTCCTCTCTAGATTCACTTTGTGGTTTGTAAAAAGAAGTTTATAGATCATAATTGCAATAGAAATGAATACATGTCGATATAAACCACAAGAAGTAACCAGATTTAAAACCTAAATTGTTTTTGCAGTGTGAAAATCAGCAACATACCTTTAACATCCAGGTACATAATAAAAAAACAAAAAAAAGACTTGTTAAGTAATTGACAAGTTGAATAAAAGGCAATAATAGCACTTAGTACATGTTTCTATTTGATTAATGGCAGAGGTACTGTAGTCCTTTTTAGCAAACTAAAATAGAACAGTAATGTGGTGTAATTTCAATCATCACCCATCATCACACCGTACATGGTGACCACAAAGAGCATATTTAGGGCGATTTGGGGCAATTTGTAAAAGGATTTTAGATAAGGGCCCTGCTCTGGTCACGTAACTTGAATCACTGCAGCAAAAAAACGTCAAGAAATAGATAATAACAAGAACAAAAGATGAACAAAAGAGAAAGTCTGTCAAGAGGATTTCAAAGACCAGATGCCAGAGATAGCTGCAAAAACACATTTTTATCCAAACACGCTCTCCCCCCATCCATATAATCCAGCTATTGCCATTCCCTGCATATTATGTGTTATCTGCAGACCACAATGGCTGCATGGTCCCCAGCACAGAGGAGTTGGATAATAGAAGCAAAGTACAACAAAGGAACAAAAGATTTCAAAATCTGTCAAACAATGATGAACTCTAGAATCGTATGCAAATGTACATTCAAAGTATTTTATTTAGCATCAAATCATTTAAGGTATGCAGCAAGCAACAACTACAAATCAATCATTATAGTCAAGCCGCTGCATTCTTTTACATCTTGTTTGTCTAGACTTTAGTCTGATGTGTTTTACATAACAATGAGTCTGAAGCAGAGTGAAAATATGGCACATTTTTTAACTGCTACATAATAAAAGTTTAAGTTTGTATTCCAAAGCTCTGATAAAGGGTGGAGTCATTTCTTATGAAGAACAGTATACATTAATGTATCTGTTAATGGTGCATAATGGAGTCACATTTCTATTTGTACATGTAACAAAAACAAGAAACTTCTCAAGTATGAAACTGTTATCTCCTACTAGTGGAATCATTTGGAAAAACAGAGCAATTTGGGGCAAAACAATAACCTATTGAATAAGTCTAAAAAGTGAAATAATAATGGAAAGACTTGAGTCTTTTATTTATTTTGAATGTGATGTATAACACCTGTTATGACCAAAATCATCAACCAATAATTGTAAGCTGAGAGGGGGCTGCTTATTCCAGACAAAAAAAATCCGTTCTGTAAGCACTGTCAGAAGCCCATGTTCACAGTATTGATATCTTGTTGCATTTTAATATTGCTGTATTGTCCCTATAAAGACATCTAACACACGCTCACAGACAGATAAATCCAAATACAATATAGCATTTAAACTCATCTATTACAGACAAAACTATCTTGTCCAAGATGAATAACCAGTTTTGTAAGTATTCAAGAAATATCCTTTCAGACAGAGCAAAAAGTAAGCCAGATATAAAGTAAGTAACAGCAAGTGCCAGTGGAGTTTCATTCAAACTGCCATAATACCACACAAGATGGGCAGCGTGTCAAAGTGAAATGGCTTTAAAGAGACCTATAACTCAGCTCTACAATCCCGAGAAAGCAGGAAGTACACCTAAGGCTAGCTCCAGGTCACATAAACAATATATATTTCTGCCAGTCTCCATCTGCTGTTTCAGACTGTTGCTGAACTGCATGTGTTTTGCTTGTCAGCACTGATGGCGCTCAACACTGACCGCCCACTTCCTGTTTCAACAAGTACAGGCACCCATGTAAATCTACAAAAAGATTTCGAAAAAAATAAAAAAATATGATGGCTCTTTAAACTCTTAAAATTTGATTTTTCTCAAAATGCTTATGGCACTGTACAATGGGGCAATTTACTTCCGTAACCATGGTGATCTGTTGAGCTCCATAGTCATTATTCCTCCAGTTTCACTGATCCAAAAGTGAAAGAGTGTAACACTGCATGTAGGGCTGGGCCATTAATCGAAAAATAAATGAGATCGTATCAAACCGAATCGTCAATTATTTTAAGTGGTTGATTTTGAATCGAAAGATCGAAAACTAATCGTTTGTCAGTAAGAATGTGTATGGAGCAAAAATTAAACTTTGAGGCAGACTATTGATATATAGTTTAAAAAATAATCTAATGGAACATATTAAAAGTATGTGTTTGTTTATGTTCATGAATGGCATTTTTTATTTGATTTTGAAGGGAAAAGATCTAGAAAATCGAGATTGATCAATATGAGAAAAAAAAATCTTGATTTATATTCTTAGATTGCCCAGCCCTATATCTGCAAGCAAGTTTATAATGACAAAAATGTCATTACAATATGCAATAGTTTATTTGAGGCAACCAACTGATATTAGACTAACATTAGGGACTAATTAGACTGCATGGTGTTCTTGTGGACTTGCATAACAAGCCAATCTGGACCATATTGTCAGCAGTAGGAGAAAAGTCCCATCTCACAGCAGTGGTAACATAAAACACAGACATGCTGCGTGCACTATTGTAATGAGGCACAAGCTTAAAAACCTGTTGTTGTAGTTAGCTAACACATCCAGCTGCTTCTGCAACAGTCCAGGGAGGGCTTGCTTCCCTGAATGTTACTGTGTAGTTTTAATTACACAGATGTGGAGTCCAAGAGCTGAGTAAAACATGCTTTAGCTTCCCGGGTCAATTGTCTTTTAGCTAATTATGCATTTTGTTAGAACAACTGTTGCTTGAGGTGATGGTAACAGGGGTGGAGATCTATCCTCCTCTGGAGAATAGTTTGATCTCTGTAGCAAAAGAATGCATTTCAAAAGATGTTACTCAAGCTACTGGATCAATCTTTGCATTCAGTCAAGTGTCCATGTTAAATAACAGTATGTACATTTTCTGTAGTAGAAATTTCATTAGATTTCTATTTGTCAACATAAAAATTAAATCAAGACTGGTCAAGGGCCTATTGAATAGAACAGTGAAATATGTTTAATACTTTGAACGCTTCAGTTTTGCCATAGATTAACTGAAAAATTCATTGTCATCAAAAATAGTGTTAAGTAATATTTTGTAAAAACATGGTGTATACATTTTTGAAGATAGCTAAAAATTGACTGCAGCAAATGCAGTTCTAGCAATACTTGAGCTGTTTCCTCGAAGTGTGAGCTTAGTCTTATCAAGCCGGGATGAGTTGAGAGTTGGGATGGAGCTGAAATGTGATCCTGCGATATGAGAGGAGCACATATGAGCTGAGAGCTGTGGCTTCACCAATGTACTCAAGAAGAGGAGCAAGCATCGTATGCAGAGGAAAATGTTTTACAAGGCCCACTGACTTTTGGAAACCCAGAACACAGAGGCTCACTTCGAACATGCTCTAATAGAAACTAAAATAAACTAAACTGAACTAAATGTGATATTATATCATATTTATATTTTTTTATATATTTCTTTTCACAATGTTATTGATTGGGCTGAAATGATTTAATGAAATTGAGTATTCCATCACAAAAAGCCTTTTATATTAGACATTTTATGCCTTGATGATGATTTACTTAATACATATATTAAATTAAAATCGTGAATTTGTAGTGAGCAAAAAATAGACTTGCATTTGTCTCCGCTATGATTCTAAATTGCAACGCACCTGTCTAGTTCCAGATGTATTTTTGAATTAAATTAAGCTCAAAATAATTCTGCTAGCAAGGCCAGAGCAGATTGCCATCACCAGGAAAATGCCCAAAGTGTCTACACGGCTCTGTCTGTCTGCCACTGATAAAATGTAAGACAGACTTAGTCATTTTTAAAAGCTCAGCATGAGCTGCTAAAGCCGTTAGGACACTGAAGGTGAAGGAGATATGAGGTCTAAAACCTAAAGAATCCAGGTGAAGAGAAGGAGCAGAAAGTCATTTTCCTTCCTCCTGTCTTCTGATGAGAAACACAAGACCTTTTGAAGCGAGTGATTTAAGCGCGGTGGATGCAGCTCTGTTCCTGTTAGGCCGTCTGCATGCTTCCAACAAATGCTTAGGCGAGGAAGCAGAAGTCTCCCATGACCACTAAATTGGTCAGATTGACTTCCCAGCCCGCCAATCCGCACAGTCGCCATTTTGACTCAGGGCCAGAAGTGAAACGAGGAGCCAGGAGGACGACATGCTGGATCGCCACATGGGATCAGCCAGTCCATGCCCTGCACCGGTCTGCGAAAAGCCCAAAGACACACGGCTCGCGGAGGTGTCTGTTGTAGCTGATAAATAGAGCGTGTTGCCAACGACGACCGATCCTGCCAATCACCCAAGATTTGTCAGAGACCGCAATACGTCTACATGTCAGAAATGCTTCAGTTCTGTCTAGCGTTACAGTACAAATATTTGAGAAATTCCTCAGACACAATCAAAACTGTTACACTTTCTAGGACAACAAAGTGTGTCAGAAAACAGCACATCATAACTTCACAAGCTGGTGCAAACAGAAGCTGAAATATGGTGACTTCACTGGGTCAGATCTCACTGCTTTCACATGGCAAAAAATATGAATTTCAAACGCTATAAATAAACACAGCTGTCAAAGCCTTAAGGTTTAGCTTTGAAGGAAATATTTTAAAACAAATTTTAATATTGGAGTTTCTGTTTTAATTAGTGAATCAACCTTTGTCTATACTCTTTTGTTTGAATGACTTTTTTGTGAAGTGAAATATTTTCTAAACTTTCAGGTGTTTGACATTCTTGTGAACTTGAAGGTGCTTTGACAATACATAAACACATTCCACATTTACTTTTTCAGATTTTAAACATTGCTTTCTCATCAAAAACACAACTGTGAGAACTATTCTTTCTCTCTGAGTCTCAGAAAAAAGTTTTGAATTTCCCACTTTTATGATGTCATTTGTAGATCTCCAATTTTCTGCACTGATTGAAGTCTATAAATCAAACTTGTTTTGAACATGTCTGCAGCATTAGTTTGTCATGAAAGTTTTTACAATGTAATTTCATTTTGCAACAAGTAGATAGAGCTCTAAGTCAACTTCTGATGTGGAAAGCACAAAAATGTCATGTGTGTTGTTACACACATTTACACAAGTAAAAGTTGTAAAGGTAAAGCTAAACATGCACCTTTTCTTTAAAGTAAAGGTACATGTGCAGAGACTAGAACAATGCAGAGAATACATTATCAGCCAACAATCAAATCAAACAAAAAGAAAATGTAAAAATGTAACATTAATTACCCTCATTCTTTGAAACAAAGCTTTTTTTTTTACGTTTTTGTCTATTTTATAATGAAAGGGAAATAAGCTTACTACTTGGGTAAAGTTATTAGGACCACCCATCCTTATCAGGACTAACAGTGAATGAATCATTTTAGTCATGGCACTGTGCACCATCCTGGACTACACACAGGCCAGTGCCAGACATCCTTATCAGCATTGATCTCGCCCAGTAACTTGTGCATGTGGCACAGCTCCAGCTCGACTTTAAGAAGAGCGACTGTGGCCAAATGGCTCACTCTCTGCGTTCAGTCCCATTGTGCTGCCGCAGCTGAATCCCAGGTGCTCCTGGCTTTGAAAAAGCAATCACTGCGTTTAAAGAATTACCTTAATTAGGTTTAGCCATCAACAGTTCATCTATTGAGTGCTGTATGATTTTCTCATTGCCTCCTATTGTTCATCTGTGGTGGAGTGAGCAGGACGGACCCCCAGGTGCTGCCAGTGTGTCAGAGACATGTTTTATTTATAGAGTAAGCTGCACTCAATTTAGGTAACTTGTTTGTATGCTCTTCACTTTAGTCAGACATTCAGACATGCTTTTGTGTCTACTTAATCAGATCTACTGTTGGTGCTACCCATCAGTGCAACATGCTCTGTGCCACTCCCTGGACTATGAACAGAAAGAGATATAATAGATTTTTTTAGGAGTATTAATTGCTTCCCTGGTGATGACTTAAATTTGCCAAAGGAAGATTACATGCAACAATGTGAGCGTGCCTCCTACATTCTTCTTGATTGAAAAATTGTGAGATTATGAAAATATCAACTATGGTTGGGTTCAGTAAGCAAGAAATCTACAAACAATCAGACTTTGGAAAAAGAAATTATGTTTTTGTCTTAATAGAAGATATTTTTGAACATTCCAAAAAGTCATTTTATTTAGTTTTTGATTTTTTTTTCTCTCATATTGCCCTTCTTCATATTTTTATTCATTAATTTTATAACAAACATTTAGTTTTTGCCTTTCTTTGTCTATTAGCTTGCCTGCCTCTTACAGCACTGTCCATATCTTTATTGGATCTCACAGTGGCAGCCCTGTCTCTTTCTGCTGCAGATCGATAGTTTAGTTTCAGACTGTGCCACATAGACACCCACTGCAGCCTGTCTGTGTGTGCAGCGTGTGCTATTAGCCTTATTAAGAGTGTCTGTTCTCACAGACACTAGGTCTGTGTTTGTGTGTTTGAGGGCGACAGGTTCAAGTGGATCAACAGAAGTCTGTCCCCTTCGCCCTCCTTGTGCCTCCTGCTGAGCCTGTTCTGCACGATACAGCCTCACGCCCACCATAAGAATGTTGTTTCATATCCACTTGCACACATTTGGCTTGGTGTAGATTATTACATCTTAAAATGCAGAATATAGGCATTTAATTACTTGTTGAGTTATCGCTAAAGACAATAAACGTGAAACCCTTGACACTGCTAAATTCTAATATGATTGATGTATTGAACCTAACCTCAATAGGGATTTTTTTTTTTAATCAATAAACAGTACCATGGCCCATTTTGTGGTTTTGTTATTGTTAAAGACAATTTTTAGCAGTAGTTTTAATACTGCTGCTTCATTATCACAAAAATCACACAAATATTTGGCTCACAGTTGATATTACTTCTCTCATATCAAAAATTACCTATGATTTTTTTTTTAGCTTTGCAGACAAGAGGTTTTAATCCAGACTTAGTTATTAATTAGGATTATAACCGTATTAATAAACTGAAATTACAATCATAATTTAATTAATTGCATATAGCTCTTTACCTTGATTTCTCCTCAGATCCCATCTATTTCTCATTCATACATTTCTGACAAAAGCACAAAATGCATGCAATTGGTGACAACAAAAGCCAGTAAGAATATCGAACAGGCAGTTCTCAAATGATCTCGCTTTTCTAATTCATTATGCAGACAATGAGCCATGACCTATATTTTACATAATTAGTTTCTGTATTTTCTTCACATTATTTTCTCACAGTCTAAGATCAATGCCATATAGATCATACAAAATGCTGCTTATAAATAAAACTAGCAACATCCTCTCTCGCTGCTGGAACAATCAATGCGATGCTCACACGGCCCATCGACCCTTGTCATTGTCAAGCTCCTGCCAAACCCGGATCAATACAAGTTAAAAATTCACTTCCTCAAAGGCTTTGCCAGAAAAGCAATTGTTGTCATTACTATGCTTGAAAAAAATGATGAATAATTGTATATATACATTTTACAAATACCAGATATTCACCTCGGGTCTATGCAGAATTTGGAAGCATTGGCTGAGAACTAGTGGCCTTTAACAGAAAGTCTGTTTGCATTTGGCTGCAGCACTGACATTTAAAAGGGAATGTGTAATGTGACTCCAGAACATTCAGCAGTCAAAGCTTCAGAATGGCCCCTGTATAATCAAACAAACAATAGACAATGACAATAGAAAAAGATTATATTTGCATAATGACAAGTACTACATTTATGTTCTCAAATCAAAATATCTCATAAGGTTTCCCTAGAACGGATTTTAGCATGTTTTCTATGAACATCGCCAAATCGGGATGTTATTGAGCTGTCGGTTTAGTCGGTTATTTGGTCATATATATGATCCATTTCTAATACAACGGTTTCCGAACTGAAAATGTTGAATTGATGCATCATGGCTGTACTCGATGTATCAATATGGGGATATATCATATATATATATATATATATATATATATATATATATATATATATATTATACATACAGGGAGGCGTATCGAGATTCGCAACAGGATACATATCGAGATACTTAAACTCATAAAATTTACACTTATGAACCTGGACTGCAGCTTTAAGGCTGAAACTATTGAGCTGAATAATTACTTATTCATAGGACACTTGTATCTAACATAAAGAGTAGTTTGAAAATACAATTCCTCTACATTTTGTTATTCTACATAATCAAAATTACATTTTTCATACTGATTTTAGACACTGTTATACTCAAAAACATGTTTTTAATGCTAAAATACAATACTTTAAATTTTTTTCTACATTGTGGATAAAAAAAATAAATAACAATGCACAGTATTATTTTCTGCATTGGCTAAAATATATCTTAATACGAGACATATGAGGTGTATATATCGGGATATATGTTTATTGGGATATGTCGTATCGTGACCGCTTTATTGGGATATGTATCGTATCGAAAGGCTTTTGGCAATACCCAGCCCCAGTGCATCCCTAGCAAGTTCCTCAAAGAGGCAAGAATATAATTCACAGAAAATATGATGTTTAAAAAAAATAAAAAGCTTTAAGAAACTGGATTGAAAATAATGCTGCTAAATGTTTAAGGTAAACTATTGGGACAGAGTGGGACGTGTTTGCTTTAATGTGTATTATAATGTTTTTACTTTGATACTGGATCTTAGGAAGAGTAGTTTCTGATACTGTAGAGACTAATGAGAATCCTTAAAAAAACAACAACAACAGCAAGATTGGTTACATTCCTGCAAATAAACTAGCAAAGAAGAAGTGAGACATAAAGCAGATGCTGTGGAGGAGGTCTATTGCCATTGGCTATACCGAGTGCAGCTTCCCCTAAATCTTTTTCGACAAAATTTCATCAATTTTAATGTATTTAAGGGTCCATAGTTTAGTATTAAACCAAAGCAAAAGTTTGTAAAATGTTTTATTGCCTCATAAAATGATTAGGTAAACCACCACAAGAGATGTTTTGATTTGGAGGATAAGTTGATAAGCTAAAAATGCAGCAATCAGCATTATATTACTACATGTTATCACTTCTTTTAAACTTCATTCCTATGCAATGACCAGTGAACTCTATATACTGAAGTACGCATCAGTCCAGCGAGGCTCAGACTTGTAAGAGCATAATCACTGGGGGGAAAAGTGTGAGTGGAGAGGGCTGAAGCAATGGCAGAGCTGGCTCCAGAAATCAATCAAACAGCAGCACATTCAGTGGACGGGCCTTTCTTTCCCCTTTGTGTCTTAGCGCCCGGTGTCTTTGTAGTCGTGTGTGTGACTGATCCACACTCTCGGTTCTGTCTCGGAGGATTTCACTAGGAGTTCTTCAAGGTGAGCAGCTCGACTAGCTCAAGTGACAGCAGTTCTTATATTACACCGAGGACGCGAACACTCTGTAGTGAAGCCAGCGGGATAATGGAGGAGGATCACAGGTAAATGAGAGGGAAGAGAAGGGCACAGATTTCTTTGGACTTGAGTAAAACTGCTTTAGACAACTTCATGAGACTGCTTCCTAAAGAATATACTGTTTTATGAGTCCGCTTTTAGATATATAAAATTGGGAATAGATATAAGAAATAAGAAAGGAGAAGAAGTTGTATCAATATTAGATGTAGCAGCAGTAAATCTTCCTACATAAGGGAGTCTGAAGCTTTTAAAACAGAACCAGATTTAAAGTAAATAATCAAAAAGGATATATTATAATAGGCCCTGTACCTATAAATGGAGTAACTTTAAATCGGATTTGCAGAAGCAGAGCATATATTTTGGTTTGGGGGTCTGAAGTGTCGCATACTTCTAATAATAAAGCATCTTGTTCCCAAAAACCCAGGAAGTGTGCTGTTCACATGCTTGTTATTGCTTTGTTAAAATCTCTTCTGAAAATTGTGAAAAATGCTTCTAGAATTTTTGTGTTCAATAATTAGGAGGTAAGCATAATAAGCTGAAAATAGTAAAAAATTGATATATTTTTTTTCTTCACATTTTTCACAACAGCAACTAAAAACTCAAAGTTGCAAAAGCGTTATATGTATAATGTAATATAGAATTAATTGACTCTCCCCTATTGACCCTATTTTGTCCCGCCTACTTTTCTAGGACATGCACTTCCTGTTTAGCTGCATATAGCCTGTAGATTTCAGTCGATGGGTTTATTTTGATTTCAGTCGATGGGTTTATTTTAACTGTCATTATATTTAATTAAAATTGCCCCACAAGACAGACAAACAAACACGTTAGCTACCTTAACAGAGCTAAAAAGTGCATTTCCAAGCCAAGTGGGCGGGACAAAATAGGGTTAATAGGGTGCATCCATCTGTTACCTTAGATATTCTTGTTAAAACAGGGTGCTGCCACATAAACATCTCCACTAGCCTCTGTGCTGAGATGACCAGCAGGAGGAGAAATGTATTTGGCAGCAGAGCACCGACAGCTTCAGGATAATAGGCGCTCGCTGGGTGCACAAGATGGGTCGCTTTTCCTCGCCAGACACCGGTAGTGGGTCACACCGGGTGCTATGGGCAGAGCCAAAACTAATGCACACGTTTAATATGCTGAACAACCAGACAGGCAACCATGTAACCGCTTTAAATATGCATGAAACAAACAAACAAACTTATGTTTCACTTAGAAAATTGCATACGAACGGAGAATCTGGTACAAACAAAATCTGGGCAATGTTTTGAAGACTGAAACATCTCAGTCTTTAAATACGTTGTCCAATCGACTACCTCTCAAGTCTTTTCAACTAGTCTTAGAGATAAATGAAGAATACTGACAATGAACTATGTAATATACAGTACGCCATAATCCCAACAGTCACACACTTGATGAAATCAACACTAAATAAGTTAGCATATGGAAAAGGTAAAGCTTGGGATCCACATCCCACTATTCTGCATCACTTTGCGAAGAGTGTCTCAAACCAACAAAGTATTATGCAATCAAGGTTGTTTGAGAGATGAACATTTTGCATTTTGATTGGTTAATTCACCTGTGTAAAACAGGCCCATTGAAACTCAGGAGAAGAACTTGGTGGCCAGACAATACATTTCTAATTCTGTATCGTCTGGATTCTGCAAACAAGCTTTTCTACTCTCTAGGCACTCAAAGCTCTTTATATCAAGGAACCATTAACCCCATTCACATACATTCATACAAGAGAAGCTGACGCTGGAGTGAGACAAGTTAAGTGTTTTGCCCAAGGCATCAACAGCAGGTCCAACTATTGGGTCAGTATGTCTGACCGCTCGACCAAGGATGCTTGTTGATATCTGTAAAATTGTCAGAAATCCACGGTGCAGCACCTAAGTACCAATCCCCAGATCTTGAACTGTTTGGTCAGAAAAGCATTATATTTTCATAAATTATTAGCTTGAAGGTTTAGGTTTTAATATGCAAAGTGATAGGTAAACTAAGTTTTATTGGATACTTTAAAACACATTTTGTAGGGATTATTTTTAGTGCCAGTAAGTTTGAAAACATAATTTTAACAAGGTCGCCAATTAAAGCTTATCAAATGGTCATAATAGCTAAATACCAGTTTTGTGAGGGTTGGTAATTGTCCTGACATTTGGTTAAATCGACAATTATTTGAAAATGTCCATCTGCAGTTTGCCAGATTGCCTGTAAACGTGGGCTGTTCATTTTATATTTTTTTCTGTCTATCTTTAATTATTTATTTATTTTTGTTAACAGATCTCAGCCAAACTTTTCAAGACGTATTAACAAGACAGAACTAGCTCTTCATAGCCAACCATAACATCATCTGTTGTTACAAAACACAAGCGGCAATAAAATCAACAAGTGCATATTCCAATCTCTCATAAATGCTTACATACAGAGAACTGGATAATTTCACTAAAGTTTTACTTTCAACTTACTTCTACTAATTTATTTGCCTGAATAAGCATTTACACCTCCATGGGGACAAAAAGGTAGCAGATCCATCATCGTAAAAGTTGCTTAGAGATGGTAATCATGGTTCCATTTCTAAGCTATTACGTTTTTCTACATATTTTCAAGTAACAGCACTTTTGACATTAGCTTTCCTTTTCCCACTAGCTGAAATAAGTAAACAGGCATGACTAATGATAGATCATATGTCAGTCTTTTTACTGCACGTTTGTCTGACGGAGTAGCTCTGGTGTGGATGCTTCTTTAAACTGTTGAACCAGTAGCAGATGTTGTGGCAGGCTCTGTGACCTGTGCTGGCTGATTAAGACTGAACTCAAAGGCACAGCTGAGAGTCCCATTAGCACCTCTCTTGTATTTGCAAAACAACCAAAGATTTTAAACAGAAACCATGTTGAGAGACACGACTCTGCACCACGCATTCATAATTTAACAGAATAAAAACGAAAAGTACAGAATGACGTCAAACTGTATCGTGAAATAGCTGCAAGTCAGTATCTTTATCATTTCTCCTTGACATGTTTAAAATGTGAACTCAAAACCATTTTAATTTTGAAAACACAAATCACAAATTTAATTGTAATCTCAATACTTATGCAAAAATAGAAATTTGATAAACGTCTGTGCAGCCGTAGCGTCATGTGCGCTACAATCATATTGTGCTCTGTCTGTAATGTCGAGAAGTTGAACACACACTCAACAATGCAGTCGTTTTGCCCTGGCACAAGGCAGCAGCCTCATCCATTGTACTGTCCTAGTCACAACACCTGTAGTAATATAATATCTGTGCGCCTGCGGGTTACTCAGAAAACTGAAACCTTATCTACCTTCATTCAGTGACTGTCTGTTTGGTTTATGGATTGTTAATAGCCCATTCAATGCCCTATACATTGAACATGTTACAATAGGTAGTGTGTACACTTGTTGCTGCAAAGAGAAGCACATTAGCTGACACTATAAGGTTAAACACATTGTAACAAGGGCTGACTAGCAGAAGGATAACACGTTAAACTGAAGGTGTGAAAACAGTCTTACGGATAACCTAAAAACAAGATAATAGTACAATTTCTTCTTTGCACATGGTAGGAGCAAGCACACAGCTAATAAAATGCACTAGCAAACTTGACATCACTGTTTATGTTTAATATACCCTTTCACAGTTAAATCACATCTATAACTATTTATTATTGACTTACCAGAGGAGAAGGTAGATTGAGTTGTGTGTTTTTCTTTGAGGCACAGAAAGAAGACAGCATGGCACTAGCTGATGCTAGCTGCTAATCTGCTAATAGTAGCTACAATCAGATTTAGCACCTCCTGTGGTGATGTTAACGACAGTTGTTGTGAGTTCATCATTAAGTCAGTGATTCTCAACAGGTCTGTCAGTATGAAATGATTTGTAATGTATTTACATTTTTCTTTTTCTTATCCCTGTTTTTCTTCATTTAAAATAAGCTGTAGGGCCTATGCCCTTACTCTAACAAACGGTCTGCAGGGGGTATGCAATAAAAAGCTCTTTTACGCATCAGCTAGGCTAGTTCTGGTTTGCTTCAAACCTGCGGATTGTCCCTTCCATTCCATTAATTTCCTATGGTCAATTCGCTTGGAGGCACTAAGATAACTACATACTGTATTTTCTTGACACAAAGCTGACAAATTACAGCTAGATAATTTTTCACATTTCAGACTTCACATATGAGAAAGGAAATAAAAACTCAAATCTTTACAAACAATGTCACCATAAACTCCACAAACCCCACAGAAAGTTTTACATTTAAAAAATGCTGTATAGTAGAAAGTAAATGCACAGTGGCATTTAGTAAAGAAGATAGCAATAAATCTCACTTAAGTACAGTAATTTTGCTTAGTCACCACTGACTCAGAGTTTTTGCCTTCCTTTTTATTCAGAAAGCTGTATTTTTTTCTGTTATCTGACTTTGCAAAGGATCTCAAATATTTATATGCTTGAAAGTTACAAGCCACAGCGGATTGTTGAGCAGTGAAGATTTTGACCTTGAATTTAGCAACAAGATTTGTTTTTCTAGTTCTAGTTGAAATGAATGGGATTCCCATTTTACCCAAAAATGCCAATCCCAACAAATGTGATTTTGGTGGTTGGAAAGCAATCAACTCACTGTGCAACTGTTGTCTTTGCAAAGATAAAACTTATCCAAACCATGTTTTTTTTGACTTGTTGGCCAATTTAAATTCTGAGTACCAACAGTCTCTTGTACTTTCAAATACATTTTAGTCCATGAATTGTAGTTGCAGATTAAATGTTGCCTGTTGTGCTCACAAAGACTGCTCAAGACAAATAAAACTCCCTAAGAATAAACAATGTTTTAGAAGTAATTGAAAAATAAATCCTTGCCGCACAATGCTCGACCGTCCTCTGCGCGGCTTATTGCTTTAGTGGACTATAGTGTTTGGCCAAATCATTTGTCCATTTCGGTAATTACATACCAAGTCAAACAAAGCGAACGGCACATAAAACGCAATGGCTAATACACTCTGGCCCTCAATACAATAAACCTATGTAATCAAGTTAGCAAGATGGCAGGCAGCGGTTATTCAATCCTCGACGCAGCTGTCGGGTGAAGTAGTGGAGCGGACATGTTTTTGGATCTCCAGTCTCCTCCATCTCCTTGTGTTATTGCTTGGGAGCCCGTGTCAGTGCTAAGAAGCTAAACGAATGCACTGGCTAATTAGAGTGGTGAACAAAACGGTTTTCAGTCCATGTAGCCATTTCTTTGTTCATCCACCTCTTCAAGTGCAATGAGCAGCACAATGGCGGCAGATGAGTAATTAGTTTGAGACGGATGGGATCCCAACTCACTTAAGGAATCAAAGGGGAGAATAGAAGATGGATTGTGTGGGTGCTCTGTGATTGTTTATGTGAGTATATGGCCGACAGGGGTACAGGGGTGACTATAATCATGTTACACCAGTCTATGCGGCAGGGTCAATGTATTAAAAAAATCTTCATTTTCAAACACTGCAAATGGGCTGCTGAATGAAAGGAATTCATGCTTTCTTTTATAGTTACATTCAAGGCCTGTTCAAAGAATAGCATAAAAGATGTGATTGAATATAAACTCTATATCACTGGTACATCATAACTGTAGAAAGGGTAATTCTCTATTCAGTTGTTGTACCACATAGCCCTCATGGTTTAGTTTTGAAACATTGAAGCAATATTGAAAGCTATCATTCCAGAAACTAAAATAAATGGAAGGACACATTCCAGCCTGCTCCCTGTCAAATCTAAATCTATTATGTTTTTTGTTGTTGTTGTTTTTTAGTAAAGTGCTACGAGTCGAGAGAGAAAAAGTAAAATGATAAGCAAACAACCGTTACATTTCTATATGTATCTGACCGAGGAAGGCCAAAACTTCAGTGGAAAGTAACCAAGTTCACAAGCATGTTGTGTGAAGTAGCACAAAGCTAATTTAGCAAGTGTGTGGGAATAGAAGAACAGACTCCATCTGGTGCAAACGGCAAAATTTCCTGGTGCAAGTAAAGTGACAAAAGACATGAAATTTGGACTCGACATAAAAGAGGAACCTGCAGGAGCCCAGCTGCCAGGACAGGTGCAAAATGACACATTCATGCAAACACACCTGATGCTAGTCATGCTTCCGGTCTCAGAGCCAAGCTTGCATCTCTCCAGCTGACTGGCAACAATCTGGCGTTCGGCTTCCAGCTCCCGGGTCAGACGTTCAAATTGGAGCTCCTACAGAGAAAAACAGATTTTAGCATTTGTTCGTTCTGCAAAAATCCTTAAATACAATAAAATATCACATCAAACATTCATTTTTGCTACAGTGTTAGGGTTGCTTTTTGATACCACAATATAAAATCTTTTTTCCACACCAAATACAGACAAAATAAATGTCACAAGATTACCAATGGCAAAGGTGTTTCTTTCTTTCTTTTTTTTTTTTTGTTTAAATGAGGATCTATCAAGTAAAACCAAATTTGTACCTTTTTTAATGCACTGCAAAAAACAACATCCATTTGCTACCAGAATCAACCAACTGTCTTGACACTAAGTCGACTACTCAAACAAGGTAAATAATCAATATAAGTATCAATACAGCTAAGCAGGGTTTTCTAACGTCATACAGCTCTAATTACTGTAATTTCTGGCTCGCTGGTTCCTGACAAATTTTAATTGTTGTGAAATGGACTGTGCAAGCTGTGGTGGAGAGCTGAGCAGATAGAAAAGGGACTGCTACTTTCACAGAGCAGACAGAGACAGACAGAGAGAGAGGGAGGATTCTGATGTGTCGCACTGTGACACCAAACTAAAGCCGTCCAAATGTCAAACTTGCTTTTGTGTAACCCCAGAAACTCCCAGAGAATGTCTGTATTGCATCAAGTTATTCTAAAGACTTCGGTGAGAAAAAGAATGTTTTACTGAATCATTAAACTGTTTATAGATTTGTGAAAAAATATGGTGCTTTTTTTTTTTTTTTTCAACAAACAGCAAAGTTTTAGCTGTGGAAACTACTCCTGGCATTATGTGCATCATGGCATGTGTAGCTTAAGGTAAAGCAATAAAACTCACCACATATAGTATTATTTTTATACTAACATTCAGTAATCTATGTAGAAAAAAAAAGTAATAAATGACTCAATTATAATCAAATACAAAAGTACAACTATCTACTGATTCTTCTAGTGCAAGAATAAATTCTAGGGCTGTAATCAACCAAAGTGGGTCGAGTAAAGACGTACCGTATCGATCAGTTAGCTAACTAAAGGGGACGTGGCAAAGCTGTCAAAACTAGCAAGTGTCACAAGTTGATCTGATCTGGAACCCAAAATGCACTCATATGACCACACATTCACAGGATTTCAGTCAAAAATAATGCAAGTTAGCTTAATTTCTCTAATGTCTAAAACATCACAAATCCTTGAAAACAGTCTGCTAATATCAGTCAGATTTTATTGTTACAATTATGTCAAGAAAAGACATTACACTTCGCCAGCTATTCCAACTATTAAACTTGTCACTTTTACTTTACTTTTAAAATTGCCATTATTGCCATGCTTACTTTTTGCAAATATGTTGTTACTTAAACAATAAAAAATTGGTCAACTAAGATGCCATCGACCGACTAATTGATTAAGAAACTACTTATTAATAAGGCAGAGTAAACTCATTCTCAGACATAGTAAATTGAGCTGAAAACCTGCTTATTATGTTCTTTGTGAGTGAATTGCTGCTAGTATGTGAATGTAAAACTATTTTTCTGTGATCAATAACAAGAACTACACTTGGATGATATGGATATAAACAAACTTTGTGACTGTAGCCATAGTTAGTTGACATTTAAATCTTGGTGTTTTATGTGAACTGAAGTTTTTGTTGAAGCATTACTTCAGTACAGACGTCTGGAACTTTGTCAAGTTTTTGTATGGGCAATGACTATAACAGATTTGTGGAAACAAAACACAGGTGTCTATGCAAATAAAAGTGTTGCATTGTTTTAAAATGTCTTCATGCTTAATTCATGCTGACTGCCGTGTGAGGAATAACCGCTAATTACCCGATGAGCAAACAAACCAACAGCTGATTATAGCATTTCTGTTTACTTCTGCAGTAATTACAGCTGAATAAACACAACGGGTTTTACCCAAATTACCACCAAAAAGGAAATAAATAAAGGCATGAGCATCATGAAGCAGTCCTATTCTGTTATTATTGATGCTAGAATATTGGTTGTTTCTGGAAATTAACAAACAACCAAACAACAAACTGCATTGATCTATTTTGAGAACTATTCCAATATCTAAATCAATAATAGCCTAGATGCTTTGATTTAATTTTCGCTCATAAAACATCACAATTTACTCCAAAGCTCCATGCATCACAGTTGCTCAAAATGTAAGCATTGTTTTCCCTTTTTCAGATAATGGAAGAGACATATATTTTCACTGTGCACATCTGCATGGCTCATGACATGTACAAATGAAATTGCATTGATTCTTGGCCTGGCCGCGTGGTTGCCATATTCAGAGGCGAACAATGTGGAGCAAAAGAAGCGTGCAGGTCAGTGCACATATAGACCAACAACACTATGACGCTTATATAAAGCAGCTGACCTCAAAGTGCCTTCTTTCCACATAAAGCCACAGATAATACACAAGAGAGAGTCTGAAAGGAAACATTATAAATGCAGAGGAATTCTTTAAACTGTAATGTGGAGAATGTCACACATGTCACAAGAAATAAAGTGCTGCAAGAGGCAGTAGTCAGCAGTACTCTTTTTTATTATAGTTTGCAGATAAACTATGAGAAAATTTAAATGTGCAAAAATTATAATCCAAACTAAAGTACTTGGAGAGCTACTTGTCTTGTTGCAAAGATAATCTAGTTCAAGGTTAAATTCCATTCTTGCAGTGTACCAACCAAAACGGGAGGGCTGCTCAAAAGTATTGCAATTTAGACATTTGGAACACATTTTTTTAAAGTAGGACTCATTGAATATCTGCAGATTTGATAAAAGACTAAAATCTCACCAGCTAAACAATACAATAACCCCATGCATTTCTGAACATGTTTGCAGAGGTTTTGATTACAAGAACATTTAGTTTGTTTTCTGCAGAGGAAATTCTTTTTGCACTTTAATATGTGTGCCAACCCAAACATTAGTTTCACTTTTCTTATACCTATAAACAAACCATTAACACTTATCTTTACAATGTTGTCTTCAGTCTACATCTGATAGAACAATGCTAGTAACACTTCTAGATTGAGACATCTTTTGCAAATCTACTTTTTAACACCCACTGCTGAAGTATCGCAATGTATCATTTTACTTTCAGATCCATTTGCAAAGAAACAGTCATTAATTTTCATGCAGCACAATAGTCAAATTCACCGAGGAGCAGACATTAAGCATACAAAAAAAAGTCAGTGTTTTTGCAGTCAAGTGCACCAAAATCTCTCCATCTGCTTCTGTAGAAAGCGCCTGTGTGCGATATAAAGCTTATTTGTTGTTCCGCAGCTTGAATGGGGCAGAGCATCTGACTAACTATCTTTGCTTGTGAGCGCTCAGATTGTTCAACTTCCCTGAAAAACACAGACACAAAAGCCTTTACGCTCTCGCCCCTGTGGCTCCCTCCAATTCTGTGTGACAGTTCGACACCTGTTACTGCAGTCTCCGAGGACCGCGATGGCGAGAAATTGTGGAAAAGTGGCACGAAAAAGAACAAGAAATTTGGAAGGATGTGTCGCCTGAGAGGAGAACAGTTAGACATACCTTCACATGGACCATACTTCATCGAAACACTCTCGCAACAGAAAATCCTTGCTTTTTTTCCCCGCTGCTCCCCTCTGGACAAAACAAGTCTAGCAGTAGAAAACTCATCTGTCCTGCACTGGGGATTGCAAGAAAGACTACAAGTGTCATTCGAGCTGGCTCCAAGTCTCTACGTCTCTCTCTCCCTCTCTCTGCCGCTCTCCTCTGGGGCACACACACACCGAGTTCAACCAGGCACAAAAGTCGCCATGGCAACGCTGCATTTAGAGCCCCGTGGACATTATGTATGCAACGTTGCATCACAATGGGCCCTCCCACCACACCGGGCCGACCCTGCCAAAAAAGCCCGCCGCTCTCTCTCACCTCTCCCCTCACTCACTCACTCCCTCGCTCGCCCGCTCACTCTGTCCGGGCCATCTGCACCCCTCCCCCTTCCTCCTGCCAATGCACCAGTGAGGAGAAGAGGGCAGGAGAAGAAAAGATGCTCTCAAGAGTTACAAGCTAGCAGGCATTCCTATATAGCAATGAAACTTCTTTTTTGGATGATTTTTGGACATCACAGCACATACATCTGCTCACTGATTTGGCGTATTTGTAAAACTTAAATCAGTCTTTCCCAATACAATAGTCTTTTTCTTTGTTTATGGGATTGAATAATATATAGCCTATGCAGAAGTTCTTTCTATTTTTGTGCTAATTGCTTTATTCGCATTATGAGGAGAAAAAAAAGAGAATAACTAGATTATCTGGGATTTTGGAATCATTCTGTTTGGAAGCATTGTTTATCCATTTATTGCGAAAAATTAAATAATAGTTTTCATGCAATGCCTTAACAAAATCAAGACGTTGCTAAAATGTGCCAGAAAATGTCTTGGTTTATGTTCTTGTCTAACAGAAAATATGAATAAGTGATACAATTAACTACAAATGGGCAGAAACATCACTTAATAAACTTATTTAGAAGCTTACATAAACTTTTCTCTTTTCAGCTACGACACTACGTGACATCTAATTATGCATAATCCAAAAGAACAACTAAAATATTATTCTTGATACGTTTCCCACCATTACGTAGACTATTTACCTAGTTGTTGTTTTTTTTTGCAAAATTCTATCACTTTTTGAGCTTCTGTCAGTGCAACACTTTTTCACATTTTGGCTGAATAATCAAAACACATTCTTACATTGCAAACACATTGTTACTGTGAATGGTTACGCTTCTCCACAGATATGACTTATAGTTTGGCTTGCACCTTAGATTAAGGGTCATTACAGGCTTAATTTTCTTTTTTAGTTTTCCCACATCCAACAAGTAAAGCACTAAAAAAGGTTAAGAGTATAGCCTGAGTAAAACTGCTGTTGTAAATTAGTCTTCCAATAAGTCTGTGACCTTTAAGTAATCCCCAACCAATCCTATAGCATACAAATGTGCAATAGCGCTAACGTCTTTAGAATATATTCTTTAGCAAGACTAATCCTCTAAAGACTCTCAAATTCTCAAATTATTCTGATTAGGGACCTCTTCTGAAAAGATAAAGGTGTGTTTCATCAGTTAAAAAGGTGGACTAGTGAGCAGGGTACATCCTCTCCAAATTTAAAAGCATTATTACTATGCACAGTCACACTAGCCTCCGCCTGGACGTATAATACAGCAGTAGTTAAGCCTCGGGGACGTTCTATAGTTTGAAATGAGACGAATAAAGTGCGTGAGTTCAAATGAGAGCGCTGAATCTAACTAGCTGTTTTGGACGACCGACCCGGCACAGCGTGAGATGTTTTTCAAATTAAGCTCCTGTAGTAAAACCAAAACAAGCTTCCACACAGAATACTAAATCTTCATTTCTTACCCAGATGCAGTCTAATTGAAGATTCATGGCTTCTCAAATTGCCGTTCCACAATGCAGAATAATACAATCCAGTTTTCACTTTTGTTTTTCTTTTTTCCGCTGACGACTGGGCCAGTAAAAGTTAAGTGCACATGCAAACAGCAGCTTGCAAATTTGTCTATTCAAATCTGGCCTGGCTTGTTTAGCCACAGAGTCACTGACCACATGTTTAGTAATCACACACATAAGTGGGTCATCGAGCTGTGATTGGGTAAAACTATAAAACAGATTAGATCAAGATAGAAAAAGTGGTTCATATGTTGGAGGCGAATAGATAAAGCCAGTAATTATGAGAGATATTTGGGTTTTAAATTGAAAGGCTTAAAAATGTAAACAGAAATATTGCATTTTAAATTGCAAACTTTATTATTGCGTTGGCCAAGACTGAGCAAATTTATACAACTTTTGTTTTCCCTTAAAATGCTTTGTAAACAAAAACAGCACACTGGGACAATTATGACTGTCTTCTTCTAATTACAAAATGTTTTAATTCTAAAACCAGGAACTTTATTTACGCTTTGGGATAAGAGCTGATTGATTGTGCATTGACAGTGTACAATGATTTACTTCTCTGTCTGACAAAGCTGTTGTAAAGCTTTGCTAAGAAGCAGCCAAAATTCTGAATCCAGATGTGAGACTCCTTTCAGATGAGAATGTCAGTAGATTTAACACAGAAGCGTACTGACCATTAGAACAGTGTATAGAAAGAAGTTTAGCAGCACACTGCACTAAACAGAAAGCTTAGATGCCTATTCAGAATGAAGAATAGATTCAAATCGACTTTAGCCAACACACAACACACAAACAGTGGTCATTTCCCATTTTTCTGAAATTTATGAATGAAAAAAAAAATTATATTTATAAAAGTTATAAAAGGTAAAAAACTGCAAACAAAATAAATATGACTATTTTCTCATAAATCCTTCAACACAAAGTTAATATCAACGTGTATTCATTTTAGTTGCAATTAGAGCTTATAAACTTCTTTTTACAAACAACAAAGTGAAACTGAAGAGAATCACTCAGCACAGCCAATCAGAGAGCAGCATTCAACTTCCGTTTGAACTAATTCTGTATTAGTACTCAGAGGTCTAATTTTTCACAAAATGCTGCATTTATCATTTTAAGTAGAAAACACACAGTTTACTAGTTTACAACTAAAAAAGTTACCCCAACTTAAATCTAAAAGAAAAAAAAAAAAAAATAAATAAAAGAATGTCATATGTCTATTACAACAAAAAAGTGACATCTAAAAATAAGTCAACTTGTAACTGTGAATTCAGCACTTTGTGACAAACAGTCTGCTGCTGCAGAATCAAATAATTAAAAAAGAGTCAAAAAGCAGCCCTTTGATTGGCTGTGTTGGCCCACTTCAGTTTCACTTTGCTGTTTGTAAATGAGATGACTGACCATGTACTGAAGGATTTGTGAGCCCTTAGAAGAAGTTGGACACATTTATACATCCTACTTTGCAGGCCAGCTTTAACAATACCTTCTGGATAATTCTCAAATTTTACCAAGCCAATCAGAAACAGTGACTTCAAATGCTCAATAGCCTGTTTACCCCAAAATACACAAGAAGACACATTTTTGCAGGTTCAGTTAGTGCCCTCACCGCAGGATGACTTTTCTTCTAAATCATTCTCCAGCCTAAAATAATAACCGAGGCTACTAACTCAAAGCCACAGAGCCGCGCTGACATTTTCTGATCCAGCCGGCCTGAAAACTAAATGCCACATGAAGACCACAGGGCACAATTAGACTGCTTTACAGTGAGGAAGCTGAGAAGCCGCAATACAACGCTATAGGACATTTTCTTTCATTTACCCATCTTACTGCCCACCACTGGCACATACTGACAGTTTTTCTACCTTTCTAATTGTGCTAATGGGTATTTTGGGGATTTTTCTGATGGCTGTTGAAGGCACAATCCCTCTCCATCTTTCTTCCTTGTGTCTGCAGTAATAGCCACAGATTAGCAGTGAATCTTGGGTAATGCAATCAGTCGACAAGCACTTGATTGTCAGAACTACTCATTAAGACATAGTTAATTGTTGTCCTCGCACTGTTAAGGCTGAACAAGCTATGATTAAGTGCAGGCATAGCGCATACTGATGTGTCCAGGAGGTATGGCTGCGACAAGGCATTGGAAGACACAGCAATGTAAATCATAGTAATGTAATTATGCAGAAAGCAGTGACTTTTGAGAAGGGGTTTATATGTAATTTATATCAGTGTAACAAATGTCATTATAGTCTGTCAGCCCTGATCACTTTCCATTAACCTGACGGAACAACCATGTACTTGAGTCAGAGAATGTGACGAGAGTAATAGGGTTTTCTCTGATAAGCAAGGCAAATTTGTCAAGGAAATTGTTTTGCTTCGCTTGAAAATATACAAGCATGTGACAACTATTTTTGTTCTGTTTGGCTTTCTACCGATTAATGACTTAAATTAAATAAAAAGCTTTTGGGTCTATTTCTAAAAGATCTAAATGCAGCCAAGCTAATACTCAATGTAGTCTTTTTGTGTTTTTTCTTCATGTATTTCATAATATCATAATATTTTGGTCAGTAATTCATATTTAGTTAATTGTAATACACACAACTGATTTATAGCAGCTTAGGTTCTTGTTCAAAATTGCAGATCAGATAAGCTTCAAATTCAACTTTAGCAGAAAACAGATTCTAAATTCCTAGTTTTCTTTACTTAGAATTAGAATTTTTTGAATAATCGGGTGGTGATGACAGGACTTTTCTGAGCACTGGAGCTGAAGATTTCTAAAAAAAATGTATGAATCAATTCATATACAACTACGAGGTAACTGATGATGAACCAACGCTGTAAAACAAGATTACAAGTGAATTTTACATAATAAGTCTTTAAATTGAGACAGTATGAATTATTCTGAGTTCTACTAAATACAATGTAATCAACGCAACATTGCAGGTGTTCTAATTAGTTATCCACAAATCTGTTTTATTTACTCTGTATAAAAAGTAATGAGCAGCTCTAAAAGACAGAGGCCTGAGGAGAAAGGGGAAAATGTCTAACCCATACTCTGTAAGGAGGAGACAGGCTCAAGCAGATTTGACACTCTTAAGTGTTTATCCTCTGTCAGACAGATTTGTCTTGTACATCTACTGTATGTACAGCTGTATTTAAGCTGTAAATCTGAGGCAGTGCCAGGATCTGCACATGCCCAAAGTCTCATACAGACATGCTGAAGTCTTGATTTTAAGGGAAACACAGACTTGGGGGATTATGTGTCTTAAAAAAAGTGTTTGACTCAATATCTTCAAGACTACTGGGACATCCTCGGGAGCCACAGCATAGTGCATGGACTCATCTGTAGATTTTGAACTTGGCTTGGTGAGGACTAGTGCAGTTGTAGAATTATGATTTTTGGGTTACTGGAAATCAGAGTGCCTAGACCAAACGCTCTCAGACAAATTTTACACTGAAACCCTCTTGCATTGAGACGAAAGTGCTAGCTATTGTGCTATTTATCATTATTATTTACTTACTCCAATATGCTATTTCCAGAGTTAGATCAGGGCAAAGTTTGAGGAAAACTGTGTTGTCTTCTTTCTTATCCATGAAACTATTCTGAGGCCTGGATCTGGGCAAGGTACAGTAATATCAGCACTGCAAACATACACTTGGACAAATTGTCTATGCTCATGCACTTTTAATTTGGAAGTGATTTACGTTTAACTCTTAAACAAATAAATACAATTTAATTTAATTTGTAGATAGACTGCATGTATTTCAGAGATGAATCATGTCATGGTTGGATGTCTGTTTATAGGTCAATGACATGGGTAAGTGTGTACTCAATGAGATGTTAGATTTGATCATTATGAAGAGAATATATAAACTGCCCACACTGTTCAGTAAATAGTGAATGGTCAAGTGGAACTGTGTTGAAGAGCACAAACTAATCAGACAGGTCAAGGCTCTTCATGCACTGAAAGGAAAAAGACGAAATGTTAATATTTTTTCAGTTGCGAAATTCAAAACTACCTTGATACAAACTTTACAACAAAATGATTTAAGTAGGCTGTTAAATAAATAGGAAATATGTACGCCTACACCTCTTCAGTCAGACCTTGTCCAGGAAGTATTCAAAACAGACGTCAAAGTCACCTCAGTCTCTTGATGTTAAGAACTAGCAGCTCTACTCCAAGCTGCTGAGATCCTCACTCTCTGAGTCCATAATTACAAAAGATCAGGACTGTTATTGCCCATTTTGAGTCATTTACAGAATTGAAATCAGTCATTCTAAGTAAAAAAATTGTATTTGTCAGTTGTAAATTGCCAGCTAAATACGGTTTGTTAATAAAGTTTCACATTTGTTTTTTTTAAAAAGACATCGATATATCAAAACTTCCATTCTACAAACTTCAGTTGCAATGTTTTTTATATGTTAATTGTTGAATGTTTTTATTTTTTACCTTGGGGATCCAACAGTGTCAAAGGTAAAAGGTGAAGCTTTGAGCTGCTGGCTCAAGTTTTTGTAGGCTCTATGTATTTCTTTCTTTTTTTAAATTTATTTTGTTTATGCTTTTATGAACAAATGTTGAAGACATTTAAAAATATGAATACAAGAAACACATTTAATGAATAACAGATCCTAACAGCATATTGAATGTAGTTTGACTCAAATACAGATGGATGGTGCAGCCTTCTCTTTGCGCTTGTCCTTCAAATAAATAAATAAAAGGACTTATCACAAGACCTACAGTAACTCAAGAGCTTTATATTTTCAACTTTTTTTGAATAGTACTTTTCTTAAAGCTAACAGCTAATCTAATTTCCAGACTTTCTATTTAATAAACTCTAAATTACGGATGAATTACTGTTTTGCACACTAGGCTACACAGACCTACCACCATCAGCTTCTGGTGGCTCTGTGTCTAAACCTGAAGCGCCTTCACTCAGACTGTCACCGATCCGTGAGCAGCATCAGTGTTTGATATATGACGCTGATAGTTGGTTAGCCTGTTCTGAAGTATACAGTCTGTAGCAGGTGTGGGGTCATTAACTCTGGTTCACCCACATTAAGTCCGACAGTCAGCCACTCCACTGATCACACTCACAGTCTGCCACTCTGCTGATCGCACTCACAGCAGCTCCGGACGACAAATGGAACCAACTCGTCGTTAAAGCTGCTAATTACATCTGTGCTTCATGATACGTGGTGGCGTACTTTAAATGGTTTATGTTCAGGTTGGCAAGAGGAGCAATGAAACACATGTAGATCATAAATAAAGCATGCCTTAATAAGACAGTGTTGTGAGATAAAGGAAAGTGATACTGCAAATACTTATACCTCATATTATCAAACTGTTATTTGTAATATAAGTGAAAATAGCATATTGTTTATGGCAACAATATTGCCACTAAAAAAGCTGAATTAAAATGAAAAAGTTATATGCTAATTTTCAAATAAGGGTTTAAGGTTCTGCAATTTGGTGATTCTATGTGAGAATTATGCTCTTATTGAAGTCTTTATTACTTATTTCTTTTTATGTGCAGCAAAAAATGCAAAATGCGCTAGAGATATTTTAGTCCATTTTGTTGAACTGACCTGTATCAAGACACTGAACTTTTTCATATTTGTCTATTGTTAATGCCACATATTGTGTTACATTTAATATAGTTGTATATAGTGTAAGTGTATTTGCTTCATAATCCTTGTAATGATCTATCTTTACACAAATATCTCTAATATTTCAGAAGACAAAGATGTTCAAACCTGCAGTCTTAACACACTGAAAACAGGCAAGATACATTGTGTTTGTACTGTATTTGCTGAATAGACAATGCAGTAGGGTATCTTCTGTTCATGTGACAAAACACTTTACAAGCCAATATTATATAAATCAGGTATGGAGAGCAGCTAAAAATATGTTTAGTTTTTCTGTTGTTTTTTTTTTGTAATGCAAAAACTGAATGAGTCTAGTCACTGGCAGTATCACCAGAATTGAAAGTTATGAAATTATTTGTAGATATTAACATGGTGACGTGCATTGTTATTAATGTTGCCCTCTAGCTATCCTTATAACATCATTATATGCTCAATGTGAATTGAACCTATGCTGATAAAGATATATTTTTCAACATTTTTGCTTATCTTTTATTGTGATGATAATATTTGTCTTGCAAAAAAATCAAAGGAGAGCTCAGCCCTGTTACACATTTTTATTAAATCATCACATTTCTCTGTCTATTGCTGTCAGCTCAAACAAAGTCTGTTCATATTATTTGCTTCTTGCAAAATTGATAAAAAGGTTAAAGCATGATTTGACTCCAAGGAAACTGAAATGTTAGTTTACTTTCTACTTCTTGTCTTTTTCTCTTTTTTTGTCTCTTTTCCCCCTCTACCACTAAAACAACTTTGACGATATTATTATTTTTTTGTCTCAAATCACTATTCAAAATTGTTTTCTTTCTTTTTTCTTTCTTGCTTTCTTGATATTATTGGTGCCCTCTACTATCACTGCAAGGTCTTACTTTAGCATGTTATGACCCCAAGCGTTAATGGTAAACCAGCATTCAAGTCCATAAAACACATTCAAGAAGGAACAATATGTTGTATTGAGTAAACAACATAATCACATGACACTAGTCCATAAAGTAACAAGAAGTGAAGTGACAAAGGTCTAACACTGCAGCGCCTCCTCCAGCAACACTCACATATTCTCCTTCCTCTATGATAAAAGTAAAACTAACTAAATATTTGATCCACTTTGAAACTACTCCATATAAATATCTCACAGTGAACTCGGGATAAAACTATTTTTGGTGATTTAATGAGTTAGCCGAGTCGGTGCTAAACAAATCTCAATTAATCCTTAATAAACAACATTAGAGGAGCTGCAGGAAGAGTGGGAGGCTGGGCTGATATAGAAGCCGTTATTATCGCGGCGAGGATAAGGCAAAGAATACAGTGCATGATTCATTCTCTATAGAGCGTAATTAATGGGAAACGATTGCATTCGAGATACCAAGATACCCATTTTCTTTATGTTTTGACACCATTTATAACTAGGCCGACTTTGAAACAGATAAGAGCATGGATGCTTTTGCTGGTCTTCTAATTATACTGGCAGAAACCATGACTTACATGAATTATCCAGGAGCCAGTTTGCCTTAGGGCAAGACACTACAAGCAAAACTCTCTTATGTGCGTTAATATGAAAACAACAAAATCATCAAACTCAGACCAATGAGGTCAATTTGCTTCTATAGATTCATACAAGACACTGTGACATTTTTCTCCAAATGTGTTTTTCTTCCCTGTGCTGCCAGTCCTTAAAGAACACACACACATAGACCAAACTGTACAATCTTCAGCTTGATATTCTTAGTTTGGAACATTCTTCCTGTACATCTGAGTTATGCTATTCTGTGGAATATAATAAAGGAAGAAGATTTCAATGGAAACAAGGAAGAGGAGGGCCTTATCTATGACACAAAAGAGTCGATTTTAGGGAGATGCAAGGTTTCTCAGAGTAAAGGAACACCGTCTTAAAATATTGTTAGTCCAACAAAACATCCAAGTACAATAATGCATTTGTTTAAGTTTTTAGTCTAACAGTTACACAGTGTACCTTTAAAGCAGAACCAAGTAACATTTTTACCCTCTTAAATGTCTTGTAAGTCTCTGTGATGGTTACACTTTCAGGACATTTTGAACCAAGCGTCGGCTCTTTTGCTTCCCAGTGGAAAAAACCGGCCTTGCAATTTCTCAGTCTCCACTCAACACCAGCTTCCCCAAAACCCTGGCGGTCTAATTTTTTTATTTGGAAGTATAAGGATGTGTTTTTACAGCCTTCTTTTGATTAAAAAATAAACAAAAATAAAACAAAAAAGTGACAATCTTTTTAGATGGGAGAACACCAGATGTCACTACTGTTTGAGCTTTTTTTTTTTTTTACCTTTGAGCAAGACACTTACCGACCTTGTTTCCAGTGTCTGCATACTCTTGATGTAATGTTATATGTTTTTTTTCTCTTGCCATAAGAGCATACTGAAGCTGCACACCTTTGCAGCCTCTAAGCACAATGAAGTCTTTTAGGCGAGGAAATTGTAAGGAAAGGTTTCTGCCTAAAGTAACATAAAATTGCAGGCAAATGTAAGCTTGGGGTTATGTTCTCTGCCTAAAAAAATTCAAGTCAAATTGATTTTGTGCCGCTGAAGCAGATGGAGAAGGAACAGGAAGTCCCTTTTGATGGTGGTTGCCATAAACAACCCATAACACCAATAAAAGTCTGATTAAGTTTGAGGAAAGAACACCATGTGCTTGTTTGTTATTATAAGGTTCAGTGAGGTGTTTATGGTTTTTGGTGTAGTTTTTATGTTCAACAAAACACATTCATACTGTTTGTCTGGCATGTGAGATTTACATGGATAATCATTTACATTTTGTATACATAAACTGTTACAACAACTATGATAAATATGCATTGACTACTCTTGCAAGTGCCTATGTGGAATACTTATTTGACTAAAAGAGAAACATAGATTTACTTTATATTGTATTGTATTGTATGTAAGTAATGGTATCACATTACAAATATGTGGTTCCCATTACATGCAATAGGCCAAAACTGCTCTAATGTATTCTGTTTTACAAATACCTTACCTTTTATTGAATCAATGTCTAATTGTTCAGAACAAGTGTTTTATTGTGTGTAAATTATGCATTTTATTTTAATTCAATGAATGAGTCACCCTAGTTATTCAACTTGTTTTCACAAACGACTGCTTGATGATTGAACTTAAAATTGAAATTTACAGTTCGTACTATTCCACCAAAAAATGTTCAAAAAAGAAAAATAAATCTTGTTTAGGCAGTTTAATGTCATGTCAAAAGACCACAGAGAATAACTACTCAAATTTGGAGTCCTCAGAGATTCCACGGCAGTTTTCAAGGATTCCTTTAAAAAAGACTCTACACTCCATAAGTTATGAGTGTAACAAAGCGATTCTACTTCTTCTCTTCTTTTAGGACAATGGTTGAGAAATGTATTTGGAAAGCAAATTTTATGTCAGATAAAAGAGGTGTCAATAGGATAAATACAAAAAAAACAGACTAGTATTCTAATAAATTCAAAAATACAATAAAGAAAGATAATTCTGGTAATATTACTGGGAGTTTTGTGGTGACATACAGGGAAAATCACTAATAGTGTCTTAGAGTCTATTTTCTCTTTGTCTAAAACTGTCAGAAAGTGTTTATCTTCTATCAAAATATCCTTGATTATCTTGACAGCTGCAGAAAAACAGCCTCACTGCCGCTGATGTGGTACTCAAAAACATTAAAACGCAAAGGTTCACATTCTGACAGGGCGCACAAGACATTTTCGGCAAATTTTCTTCAGCTGCTATGGCGACAAACAGCTAATCAATACCCCAGCCTTACTTTGAGTGGATGTGTCATTGGATCGGGCGATATCAGGGACTTTTTTTCAGTCACATCTCACAATATAACAAGAAGCTTTTTACGGCCGGTACAACACACTGAGCTCCAGGCTATACAGCAGATGTGTTGACAGTTCAGATGAAGAACGATAAGGCGACAAAAGCTGACAGACGTGATAAATACGACATTGAAGGGCTAATCAATCACATGTAAGTTGGAGGAAGCAGTGAAGTCTCTGTTAGTGACTCGACAATTGCAAAAAAGCCTGATTGGCACAGTTTGGCAAAAATATGTGAGAGACCAAAGTAGTGATTTAGTGAAGGCAGGTGTGCAGAACAGGTGTAGTCATTTCTAGTTCTGCAGACAGACCTGATTTAGATGTGTATTCAGATCAAATTATAGTAGACAGATTTTTCAACATGACAGGTGACTGCAAAGACACTCTGTTTTGTTAGAATACTGAATATCTGCTTAAAATTTATTTCAGAACATATTCTATATTTCTTGGTTTAAATTGCAGCATGGTATTCTCAATAATTTTATGTTGAGTTGTGTGATATTTAAATTGTAAAAACAGGACTTAAGATAAAAACAAACAAAAAAAAAATTATTAAAGTATTTCATTAGAGAATGAAATATGTCTGTGTTTTAGGTAAAGGATTTGAAGCTGGCTTTTGCTGTAATATTTCTTTAATAAAAAAAAAAAAATAACAAACTAAATGTAATTTCAATATCTCCAAATGCAAAAAAAAAAAAAAAAAAAAAATCAACTGTAAATAAATAGTAATAATAAATACATAAAAAAAAACCTAAGCTGTATTGTAATGAAGTTACGGTACTCATGAAGTTACTCAAAATATAAGACGGCACACATTGGTTCAGAGTTACTAATATGAATGTAGCATATGACTGACACATAAACCGCATTGAGTTCAAGACTGAACATCAAAAACAAAAACATTCTGTTAAGATAATGGTCACTTCTGGTATATTAATTTTTTATTTATAAACAAAGAAATCTTCGATAGAACTTTTTTAGTTTAAACCTTAATATATCTTTGCACATGTTTAAAAATACAATCTTTTTGTTAATGATCTCATGTTTTTTGGTGCTGTTTGGACACTGACAGAACCAATCAGCCAATACATTGTATTCAAATGTTCCTGGCACCGTGTTCATCTCCTGAGTGTCAGTTGGTGTGATAGACAGTAAGTAAGTAATCTTTATCTGTATAGCGCTTTTCACAGACAGAGACCATTAGACCATCAAGGACACACCTTGTTGTCTATCATGTGAAAGAAACTTCTATGAGGAGTGGTGACCAGACCCACTTTTATTACTCTTTAAATATTCTTTCTAGGTAAATAAATGACCACATGACAGCACAAAAGGATAGCTTTTTGTAATGTTTTTTGCCGAGAATATTCATAGTTTTTTGAATGAGAACCATGTGGACACAAACTACCTGTCAGTATGCCTTACATTGCTTTTCTATCAGACATAATCAACAGAGCAGGAGTAAAATTTAGTTCTCCATCAAGATTGGGTTTGGGCCCTTTATTTCTCAAAACAAGACAATGCACCAACGTGCTCTAAAGTTACCCCAAAATGCTGACTATTCCTGATCATGTATCAAGTCATTTCCAGTCTGAACCAGTCCAGTACAGTGCATATTTCCTCTGACAACGTCTGAACAGTAAATGGTGTGTGCAGAGCCAAGCTTACAACAACCTTGGCTTTAGCCCAAAAATAGAAACATTGAAATATTGCTCACTGTAAACAACTATGGGGGAATTTGACAAATGACTGGCTTGACGAATAAATAACTTCACTGAGGTGCTGGATTATGAGTAAAATGACTCCGGAAGAGGCGGAGTAGTGACTAATTATTTGTCCCATCGTTCATCAAGCAGCTAAAACTCCTGTCTCAGTGTCGTCTCTAAAAAACACTATATACTGTAAATGCATATGTATTTGACCTACTTAAATATAAGAATAAAATATGTACAATCTATTATTTCTCCAGTCTCAGCATCTCTATTTTTATCCTGTGCCATCCGAGAGTGCCTTCCTCCAGCTATACTTAACACCCTATAGTATTCAAGGGCATAGGCACAGTTAGCAGTGACTGGTACATGGGCTCATCCTTCGCACAGACACATCATTGAAATACTGAGTTAGAGAAAAACAATCAGAACTTTTTGTTCAAGTAATACACAACTCAAAGAAAGTAAGTTTTAGGGTCTGGTTTCAAGTTCAAGTATTCGAGGCAAACACATTATATGAAACTAATAACAATTGTATGCCTGCTTTGCTAATACTTTGGAATGTCTAATAAATACGAAATGAGCAATCGGTTGTTTTCATGTTCAAGATTAACATTGCCAATAAATATGTGGTGGTTCACTAATTTTCAGCCTTGTGTATTCTATCAGTGACTACGGTAAGTACATTAACTTTTAATTTAAACAGTAAGTAAAATAAAACTAATAATAAAAAAGTATAAATACTTGTGTACAGGTTGCAAAGATAATTTGGGGAAAAATCATACAATTTTTAATCATTATAAATGAATTTACTGTATCAGAAAAAAAGTGACATGATGTAGGCTCAACCCCTGAGCCATCACTTCCCTAAAGTGGTAACCAAGGCAGCACAATTTTTTTTAAAAATTGGTGTCACAAAAATCTTTGACTTTAAGATGCTTTCTGGAGATAATCTTGATGTAACTGTGTAATAGCCAGTTTAATCAAATGTTTGGTGTATATGCCAGAATAAAATATGATTCCCTTTAGCGCCCCCTGCAGGTAAAACCCACAGAATACAGATGCACTTTTATCTTGCCCGCCACAAATAAACCAGAGCTCTTTCAGACTTTGACAAAATGAGGGGAAACGATGCCTCCATCACATTGGAGTATTCTTCAGATGACACGGAGAGGCTGTATCCTGCGGGCGGCTCCCAGAACAGCTCCAAATGTGCAGGCGACATATTTGTGACACATCAGCTCACAAAGGCCCTCCATCATTCTCTTTACCCTGGGCCCTGTTTATCATAAAAGCACTGGGGACATGATACACACTACAGCCTGCCTGGTAATCATGTTTCATTAAGCGTGCCACCAAAACATACACATTTAAACATATAGCTGCGAGGCTCAATTGGTTCTGAATCATACTGTGAATAGCCATAATTAGCAAATAGGAAAGACTGTAATTAGCACATGATATCATAATCTACAAAGCGAGAGAGGTTTTAAAGAGGGTCAAGGTTTGGTACATACATGTACTTTATTATGTAGTATTTGTATTGTAGCAATTCTGCTTTGGCATATCAAGTTTTGGAAGTTAAAGTTGGGGCACTAATAATATTAATAAAGCAATGGATTTATACAGCGCTTTTCAAGACACCCAAAGACGCTTCACATTAAGCATTCTTCATTCATTCTGTAATTGGTAGTGTTAAACTACTATGTAGCCACAGCTGCCCTGGGGCAGACCAACAGAAGCGAGGTTACAGTTTTGCACCATTGGTCCTTCCAACCACCACCAACCATTCATACACAGACCATACTAGGTAATGTAGGTGAAGTGTCTTGCCTCAAGACACAACAACATGTTCTCTTCTGTTCACCCCACTGCAGTACCTCAGGTTCCAGCTGTCTCCCATCCAAGTATTGCCCTGGCCCAACATGCTTAGTCATTGAGATCTGATGGGATCAGGCTTTAGAAAGTTGTTATGGTATCTGATTTTTAAGCCACAAATTCGAAAATAGGTATTTTATTCTGTCCAACTAGCTCCACTAACCCTTTGGTGCATGGTTATCATGGTAATGTCCACATTAGATTCTGACTTCAACCATGGTTTTAAAACTGCTTTTTACAAACAGCAAAGTAAAACTAAACTGGACCACCCAAGCACAGCCAATCAGAATGTAGCTTACAGCTAAAACTAATATTATCAGATTCGAACAATATACAGCAGTCTGATTTCTGTGAAAGAGTCCTACTTTGCAGAATACTCTGGGGCAGATACAGTTTAATTATTTACAGACAATACAGTTAGGCCCATTTTTTATGAAAGTATGTAATAAAATACATTCTTATCAGTCAGGTATTTCTTTATTAGGATTTGTTATGCTACCTACTGCTGATTGATGAACTTTAAGGATAGAGCAACGAAACCCCCTGAGGACTATCTATGACATCACAACCACATTTGACACCAAGTGAGGCTCAGGGGAATGACCTCATAAACAAGATTAATAAAATGAGCCTGAAGGAAGCTAAAAACAACTCATGGACAAAAGATAATGACAAAATAAAAATACACACATGCCTTGTAAAACACTAATTCTAACTTACATCATTATCAAATAAGTTATCATAAAAATCACCAAATAAATGTTTTTTTTTTCTCCTCCCAAAATCACAATCTGGAGCTGCACACTACTGACCTGTTCCTTGACAGAGGCGAGAATTGCAGAGGTGGTTTCAGACTCCGAGCCGTCTCCGTTGGATGCGTTCAGGACCGGGCTCAACATGGTGCAGCACAGGCAATGTCAGACGCCACCTCAGGTACTGGCATACCTCCTGGAAACGTAAAAAACACTCTTACTATTCTGAAGGAGGCTCTAAGATGCCAACATGTCAAAAACTGGTGTGGAAGGAAGAGAGAACATGCAAAAATACAGAACTACTGCAAACAAAGAGCGATGTTTCCAAATATACTTCTGCAACTACTGTGTGAAACTTGGCAGAGAAAAATCAGCCACTGCAGGTCATGAGTGAGCTGACAATCCAGTGCCTTTGTAAAAGTCCTTTGGCTGTCGCTAAATATCTACCAAAAGTTCAGACCATTGACAGCTTTTTGACCACAAAATAAACTTCAATAAAAGCAAGTTTTTTTCATTTAGATGTTTGAAATGCATCAAATTATGAATAATAATTAAAAACAAACAAACAAATAAAGAAGACTTTTCACATAGTTATGCAGTGCACCATTAAAGTAAGCTAACAAAAACAGCAAGATAAGTGAGAAATCATAAAACTGTATTTGCTCTAAAAACAATTGATGAGACCAAGGACACAAACTGGCAACCTTTGGGTTGGTACTTGAACATACTGCACCATTACCAGCAAGAACATTTTTGATAAGGTTTCATTAGGGCTGCAAGATTAATTGCAATCAAATCAAAATTCCAATTTGAATAGACGCAATTAGCAAATTGCAAAGGGTCCTCGTTAGAAGAATCTTTTCTTTTCCACCAAAACCAACACAATTTTCAGTTTAAATTTGCGATAAAACTTCGATATTTAGACAAGCAATACCCAGTATGTTTAAAAGTGGAACTTTCAACAAAATCTATTTTTTTAATTACAAATCAAATCAATATGTTATTAGATATTTTCTTCAAATCAAGAAGAACAGATTTAAGTCAAATAAGAAAAAGTGAGCATCCCAGTTTCATTTATGGATATGAATTATGTAAATAACCACATTGCAGGTGTTTTATCACTTTGTAAACATGGTAAAAACAGATTATTTTCCATTGCAGCTCATCAAGTCAACAAGTGTGTGATGTGTGTGATGTTAGTGTGCTATACTGACATGAATCACACACATAGTAGACACGTAGAGACACACAGAGACACATGCTTGGTGCCGCGTGTCAGCTCTGATTGGAGTGAGTGGAGGAGGACACGGCTCTTCACATGTGCCATGTAATCCTGATGCAGCACGGAGCTGGTGTAAGCACAGCATCAGCCCGTGTACACACTGATGATGAAAGGGCTGTCAGGGAAGAGAGGGAGAGAGAGAGAGAGAGAGAGAGAGAGAGAGAGAGAAGAGAGAGAGAGAGAGAGGAGAGAGAGAGAGAGAGAGAGAGAGGAGAAGAGAGGAAGGCCTGAGAGGGAAGGTGGAAAAGAGAGGCAGGGTTGTAACTGGTTATTTACTGGCAAGAGTTTTTTTATTATTCGTTATTTTTCTAAATTTGTCTTTTCTTACTGATAGACAGATAGAGAGAGATAAATAATAACAAATTGTTGGTTGGTTGGTTGGTTGGTTAGTTAGTTAGTTTGTTACTTAGTTAGACAGATGAATTGTCTATCCATCTACAGCAGGTGTATCAAACATATTTCAAACATAATTCAACCCAAAATTTGGATCTGGAGATAATTTCAAGTGGCCCTTATTTCAAATAATTATTAATAATCCAATCACCAATCAAGAACATCAGTTAGATTTGACTGTAAAACTTCTAAAAGAAAAAGCACCAAAATACAGCAAATTACTAGCAATTTGTCCAAAGTCTTCCAGGGCTGAACAATTTTATTTACTTTATCACTTGTGTGTGTTTGATGTAAAAAACAATGGATAAGGACATATTAGAATTTGCTACAATAGGCTTTATATATCCTAATAGGCTTTTTGTTTGGAATATAACATAGTGAGTCTTGTATTTTAAAATATGCCCTCGACCAACTTTGACTTTGGGATTAGAGAGAGAGAGAGAGAGGAGAGAGAGAGAGAGAGAGAGAGAGAGAGAGAACACACTATTTTATATTTACCTAATAGGAAACTTAAAATGGAGATTTTTTTTTAATATATATATATATATAATACCTACATCTTAGTAAATCTTAAAAAAGTTGATTTAGTTTTGTGAAAGGTGCAAATGTGGCTGACCTGTCATCACTTATCCCGTTCATTTGGAGGAAAAAGCCTCACTGTTTTTCATCTCTCCTGAATATTTTATTGCTCTCTACTCTTCTCCTTAGTGCTACTTCTATCTTGGTCATATTTAACCCTCTTTCTCAGGCATCCCACTTTAAACTTTAAACATCTTATTCTGCCTGCCTCACATTCTCAGTCGCATTCTTTTATCGAGATTGTATGTCATGTGAAGTTTTAGACCTTATTCTATTGTACGTTTGCTAAAAAAAAAATTAAAAAAAATACAGTATATAAGATAAAATGTCTGCAACGAGTTGTCCGCTGTTCAGGGTGTTTCCCGCCTATGGCTCAAAGTCACTAGGATAGGCTCAAGTCACTAGCGACCCCTAACAGGAACAAGTGGCAGAAAATGGAAGGATGAAGATAAAACATAATTCTAACAATACACCAAGTTACCAAATTGGAAAAAGAAAAAAAACTTTGTTCAAGCTTCAATTTGTAAAACCTTATGTTACGATAATTTATTTCACAATCTTTTAGTCTCCAGTACCCCCTAAAATTGGACTCCCAATCAAAACAAATAAATAAATAATACTATTTTGTTTACTTTTATAGTTTTATAATTACTTTTAGTCTCTTGTTTGAGTATACTCAAACCCAAGACTCCAAAATATACTTAATGCTGAATACTTTTTTTTTACAGAACCCATACTTTTATTCCACTACTGTCCACTTTCATCTTTTTTATTCTGAAAGTTATAAGTGCTCATGTACATCCAGAGGTCCCTGTACCTCTGGTTGAGAAACACTGGTCTAGGTAAGGAATTAGAATTAGGATTAAGTTTAGAAACAGAGTTTGGTTTCCGTTTCAGGTAAAGCAACAGACAGAGAACAGAAAGCTAAAACCAAAATTCTTAAATTTTATTCTTTCAATCTTCTACAATGATGTTAACGTATTAACAAATCTGCCAAAACACCTATTATTCCACCAAGTTACACCAAATACTGTCTGCTGGAGCTGCACTTGTCAACAAAACTACAAATGTTTGCTGGTTGTACATGACTAACCATACAGAAGGGAGGCCAGTTCTCACAGCAGTCCTCAACAAACACTGTATGACACACACTCTCTGCAGCTCAAAAAAAAAACAAATGATATTTCGGAAACTTTCTTCTCTTCCTTCCACCTTGTTATGACCTACTCGGACAGCTCTCCCCTCCTGGATTTATTTTAGTTTTATTAGGCAGCAGAGGGTGACAGAAGGAGGGTGACCTGAGGTTGTGACTTTGATTTGAACCTGCGACGCTCGAACGCACCTGAGTCCACCCACAATCCCATTCCTTCTCCCAGAATATACAGTCTCCCATAAAGACAATCAGCGACCCGTGTGGCCTTTTGTCACCAGTGGACACTTGGTATTCTGTACACCTCCTGTTTTATAGGCCTTACTCTCAAAACAGGAAGTGCTGACTTTCTGAGGTTGTTTTTATTTGCTTAATCACATACTTGTTATATCATATTGCAAGGGTAACTTTATAGATTAAAATGAAATTTGAAAAAAAAAAAAAAAATAAAATAAAAAAGTTGTAAGTTTTATTTGATTGTGATCATTTTTAGAAGCACATCAATTTTAATCAGGCAGGCATCATAGATTTCAGTTTTAACAAGAGCTGTCTTTCAAATGTACATAGAACAAACATCATCTGTCATATCAGCATGAGATCCAATGATGAAGTAATTTATGTCAGTCAAGTGCCCAAAACACCAAATTTTCTCTTGAGGACAAAGGAAAACAAATACAGCATCGATAACAACATAAATAAGAATTATGGAAAATAAAAAGTTAGTTTTAAGTTCTTTAAGGTAGACACAGAGAGTAGTGCTTTTTGTGCTTATCATAATGTTTGGCATTTAGGATAAGCACAAAAAGCACTACTAAGTTGTTAAAAGACATTTATAAGATTTAAACATATTGTTAATTTGGCGTAAAAGAGTTATTTGGCGTAAAACTGCTGCCATGGTTTGCTATTTAATTAAAGATACAATTGCAACTGACCTGCACTTAACCCTATTTAGTCCAGCAAATCTCAAGATCATTTTCCCCATGTGTGCTCAGGCAATTTTATCTCACGATTTAGTGGCACAAGATCTTTTCTCATCCTAGAGTGAAAATTGAATTAACAATGCCATTTTAAAGAATGTTTGTTGCAGACAAAAAAGTATTGTGATTTTAGGGTAGGCTAAATTACAGACAATAATAAAAAAAAGATTCTTGTCCTGAATCTGTCGTTATAGATTCTTGTTATTCATAATGATTATCAAGGACCAAACCATGCTTTCAATAGAACATTACAACATTTACGTCTGAACAATGTAGACAGAATCAGCAACTAATATAGGTCAACTCTCCAGCCTTGACTACAGCGCTGCCTACTAAAAGCAGCTTTCCCCAATAACCACTGGATGTAGGTTATCCAGATCTGCTGCCCAGCGACAGACAAGACTTAGAATATGGATTAGGCCTAAAGGCTTTATTCCCCTGTAGTGTAATCTTGGCTTTTTGGACTCTATATTTATGTTGGTATAATGCAGAGAGTATTTAGGGCTACATGTCAGAGCGCTAATCTCTGGCGTTGTTGTGACATTGTAAACGCAGAGCTGATTGACATGGCTGACATGGGGAATATTGAGTTTAATCTGTAGATTTTTTTTTTTAAATCTCATCAGTGTGGTCTGAAACAGTGATGACAGTCATGGAAGGAGCTACAGTTAACGTTTGATAATACATGCTATCCACTCAGCCAAAGATGAATGAGCAATGTGACATCACAACATCCTAACAGTAATAAGTTCATAACCGTAATATTCTAGGACGTTTTCATCAATGTTCGAAATAAGTTCCCGTTATGGCTGTTACTATAAATGTCTGTTCACCTCAGTCAAGTAATAGTTCAATAGTTCTTACACCACTAAATCTGCAGTGTTTATGTTAAATCTATTTGAGTCATTGTAAACTAATAAATAAATAAAAACATTTTCATATTTTAGATTTATTGCTGCCACACTGGGACTATTGCAGCTGCTATATTATATTTGTACAGATTCTTTGAGAGGCGTCAGACTGCAGACCTCTCGTGTCTTGCCCCCTCCCTCGACAAGGCAGAAGTACCTCTCGGCCTCACCTAACCCTAACCTTACCCATATTTCTGAAATCTATAATGGAAATACAAACATTTACCAGCACAGTCACATGAGAAGCACTTCTGGCCTGGGCGGGATGTGGGCAGTATGTGTCAACCAGACACTATTGGAGTCCAGCAAAATGTATTTTTCTTTTTCTCCAAAAATATACTCAAAATATACTTAAGAAGGGATTGGGTACTTAATGTATTTCTCCAAGTAAAATTACAAGAGTATTCATGTCTACCAGAGCAGTGTGAGGGTCTAGAGCGGCTCACGGAAGCCAGTGAAGCATGTCTACTGTTTCCTAGTGGGATGCCTCTGTTTGTTGTGTGTGACGGCCAGTCCCCTGTCGCCTCATTAGAACAAGCTGCGTTGTTTTGTTTTGGTTTTTACTCGTCATCTGTCCCTTTGTCTAGACCCTGTGCCCACAACTCCACTTTCAAACAACGCCTCAACGCTCAGATTAACAAGGTAATTACTACAGGCTTTGAACCTGTGCCATGCTTGGATTTGATTGATCCAAAGGTTTCATGTCAGCTCGGCACACAAATATGGTGTATTATTTCTTGTATTACTTGATAAAAACAAGACACTCTTGTTCTCTACCTATAGAGTGTGTTGTGACAGAAGGACACCATGACAGCAGCATTCTAACAATAGTATCAATGTTTTATCAAGTTATAGCCAAGTGTCCTCAAGTGACCACAAACATGCTTCACTTTATTTCAAGGACAAAACGTACATACAAAAACTCAGTGGTAGCAACTGCTTTCACTTAATCCTTTGCTTTATTGTCTTAATACCNCGGCATACATTAAATCTACATTTAGACAAATTGAAGGTAAATTGTTAATATACACTGTAAAACCCAACAGTCCATCTTACAAAATGAATTGAATTGTTCTAACTCAAATATTATGAAAAGTTAGCTTGACTCTTTTTAAATGGGTTACAAAAGCCCAAAACTAAAAATATGAGGTGTTAACTCATTTAAATCAAGTCTTGGTGGATTTGTATTACAATTTAAGTAACATGGTTCTGAACCATTTTAGTTGTACTCACTCGCAATGTAGACTATTGAAAATAAATGATAAAATTATTCGTTTTGCCTTTTTATCAAACCCAAAACATATTTTGTAGAGTATTATTAGTTCAGTGTTTGATTTAAGTTGCCAAATAATAAAAAATGGGGCAGCAAACCCAATTCCAGACTTGTTTGAATTATGTTTTATTTTTGTCTTTTACAGCAAGCAGTCGTATATCTCTTTAGATGCACAAACAAGATGTAGGCCTAGTGGGCCCAGTGCTGCATGCTTTTAGCTGGTAAAGTAAGGCAGGCACAAAAAGCATTTTAATAGATGAAAACCTAATTGCACTTCATTGTCTTAATTAAAGTAAGTTACTTCTTGTTTTGCCACGGTGAAAAAAAAAATCTCAATATCTTATTGCGGGAGGCGAACCCGCAAGCTCACGTGAGAAAGACACTTGACATTACCTCTTGACCACCTGATCGTACTAAAATAAAATGGGCAATACTTGATTCTTTAATCTCTTTCTGCAAGCCAAACAATTGCAGATCTTGAAGTTATGTGTGGAATGCTTGCTAACACAACTAGAGAACAATACTTTAAAAGTTACTACCGAAAATAACACATTATAATGACTTTAGACCATGGAAGTGCAACGACAGCGAACTGCCAATCAGAGAATACTCCGGTGCCAACACAAGCTCCGCCCACTTCCCAACCATGACCTAGGATACACCGAGTACAGGGTGGGTATATAACCGGTGATTTTTTTTGTGAAATCGTGAAGTAATGCAATATTCTCTTTAAGAGCTTAAAAATTTAACTGCAACCACGTAGTTTCTTTTGAGAAAATGTATTTGACCACGCTCCTTGCGACTATTTTTTTTCTTTTCTCTCATTAAATCACCATTTAAGTCTATGGGCTGGAGAAAGTGGTTTGACTTATGATTGGACAAAATTACGCAAGGGGGCGGGTGTACGCCGCTCACACCGTGATGTGATTGGCTGTCGACACCTGTTCAACATTCAAGCCAGAAAGCCGTTTTTTCCTCAGCGCCATATCATCACCGGAGGACGACACAAACACCTAAATCCGCTCGGTAAGTAGTGTAAAAATGTTTAATTCTGTACGTATCATGTATTGTGTTGCATTTAAAATCACTTCACTTTCACTATCGCTGTTTTCTGCCACTGCTCCGCACTTCTCGCGGGGGTAAAAGACAGGCCAGCGCCTTTGTGTTAGCGTAAAGTTTAGCTAGCGTTAGCTTATTTTTTCTCGCCCATGTACGCAGTGACTAGACAGGAGCAACTTGCTCAGGTGGCTAAGTCAAAATAGTTTGAGTTTTTATCGTTTAAGTTACGTGGTTAAGTACTTTAAATTTGATAACGAGTCCGCGGACTAGTTTGATGACGGCTGTGTTATAGCACTGTGTACCCAGTGCACAGCTATCGGTTCTGCTCCGGTTCTGTCTTGATCCAGCGCGTGCTAGGATCAAAGGGGGTGATGGTAGCGCTACCGGAGGAACAGCGGACTCTGCCCTCCGCTCTAGACTGAATCACGACAGAACTGGACCGATTGAAATCCGAGCCCAGGGTCGGTTGGTTGGTTGTTCCTCGGTCGAGTTAAAACATGTCTTTGTGATAGTCATGCACATAATATTTTTCTTAGACCTCACAATAAAACTATGTTTTTTGTTATTTATAACTATATTTCTTATTAGGCTACTCTGAGGAGGGTGTTGTGAGGAGGCCACCCAAACAGGTCAACGTGCAGTTTTGCAGGTAAGAATCTATGCAAAATTTACTTTTTTTTAACTTAGATTTTGCATTTACCTTATATATTTTTTAATATCAGTTTTATAATTTTTGCTAGGCAAATTAAATAATTACTGTGTATCAAACACATCATTGGTTCATGTCCAATTTGGGTATTTATCAAGTTTATCAAATTAAGCCTCAAGTCTAATTTGTCACGTTTTAAAAATGCTAATCAAAATAGTGACTTAAGTGTGACATGAGTCCAAGTCATGACTTGCAAGTCAAACCTCTAAAGACTATTTTCAGGATTTAATCATTGTCCTTTTAACATTGATGTTTCACTTTTGCTTAGGAGGTTGTAGCAGCTCTATCCCCTTGAGAGAGCCACTGACATCTGCACTCTTCGCATGGGCACAGAAGCGCCACTTCAACACGGTAAAAAAGGTCAGCAATGTTGTCTTTTACATGAAATTATGAACTGAATCTGTCAGGAAATTTAGTGCAAATTTAAAGCCACACAGGTAACTTTTTAACCAAAAATTATACATAATTAAATTTGATTTAGAGGTTTTTAGTTCAACAGTCAAGTTGCACTAAATAAATAATTTAAACACTTTCTTTTGAGTAGGCTTATTTGTCCTGGAAAACAAGAAAGATTTGTTTACACTTTGGAATAATTATAATAATTATTACACATTTTCTTAAATATTGTTTACTCTCTGATTCTATCACATTGTGTAGTTGACTTTGGGACTGCAACAACTTAATTGATTAAATGCAACAAATTGATTATAGAAGTTATCGTAAACTAATTTACTTATCTAATAATTACTAAATAGACTACCTTTCTTCAAAACATGCAATAAGCTTGTGAAAATTGTTCAATTCAATGATGTGAAAAGTGTGTGAAATCAATATTTTTGATGGAAGCACAATTTTGTTTATTTACACCTTCCAGGACATCCTCAAGTGACATATCAGCTTAATGTAGGTCATATTGTACCAAGAAGTTTTGCGTGACCTATGCAAAAGAATAATCGCCCAACTAATTGATTAGTAAAATGATTTTTAGTTGTAGCCTTAGCTTCTTTTTCACCTCCTAAAAGTGACATAGTGTCACTTTATTACTGTTGTCAGTATTAATTATTGACCTTTGTCTTAATGTTTGTGTTAAACTTTTGTTTAGGAGGTTATCGCAGCTCTGCTATTGAGAGAACACATTGAAGCCTGCACTGTTAAGTGAAGGCATAGAAATACGGAGAAACAAAGCAGACATCGGAAATCATTCAGAAGACGTCATCACAACCTCTGCTCCTGTGACTGACCTGAAGGAAAGATGGCCCGAACTGTTTAGTGAGGCACAGGTAAATGTTGTCAGAACTGCTAATTTCATAAGTTGGCATTATAATTAACACCCTTCCCTCACTTTAGTTTCACAGTGAATTTGATGGCATCACAAATCAGAACCTTCTATGTTTTTTTATTTCATGCAGGTTGAATCAAAACTTATCAAACTTTACAAAACAAAGATCCGGTCCGTGGGGAGAGAAGATGGAGGAACTTTTTATGGCTTATGAAAAACAGGTAAATAAATATAAATTTATATGAACATTCTGTATTATTATTAATTTTCATTTTTTTTATCCACTTAAGAGAAGAACATGCATCCCAGAAGGACTGTACCCCCTGTCCGGCCTTGTGATCCATCTGAAGGAGGACTCGTCAAGTCTTTTAAGAAATTGCAAGGTGCAGTACTTAATTAGCAATTACAAAACTGAAAAGGTTTTTAAATTCTGAATTAAACATGGGACATATCCACAGTAGCCTACAGTGCTAGCTGCTGCATCCCTCAATGAACTCTTTCAGGCCTGTGACAAAATGACTTGCTTGTAAAAATGCATTGATACTGAAGTACTAGTTTCACTGGAGTCAACATGGATTTTTGATTTTGTAAATTGAGTTTGTTTAGCTACTGACACAGTATATCATCAAGTATTTGTTTTTCCACCTACTTAGGCAACCAAGTATTGGAAAAAACACTAACAATTAATTTAGTTTTATAGTTTATTTATTCTTTTAAAATGTTATGTTTCTGTAGAATCTATTTTAGCATAGGCTGGAGTGTTTGGAAAATATTCTGCTTTGTAGTTTTAGACATGTATCAGTCAATTCACCGCCTGATCTGCTGGTTGGATTTTCTTAACCCTCACTGTGTTACTGGTGTAACAGCCGCTTCAGGTGTTCTAGGATGTTCTGTTATTAGTTTATTCAGTTTTGAACTCATATTGTACCAGATTAACTTCTGATGAGCATCCTGATGCACCATAGTCCTGGTTAGGTGATTTTGTTTTCATACACATGGTTACACATGGTTCACATGTCTTAATTTGCATTTTTTGTAAGAGGTAATGAGTACCAGACCCACACTTTGCTGAAGCGTGGGCTTTATAACATTTTTCTTTAAAAAAAAAAAAAAAATTATTTATATATATATATATATATATATATATATATATATATATATATAATATATATATATATATATATATATATATATATTTTATAGTAGTGAATTCAGATTTTTTTTTTTTTTTAAGAATTTTTTTTGAATGAAATTTTAAACCTTTATTTTTATTTAGATTTTTGTAAAAGTATTTTGAATGAGTATTGTCCCAAATCTGATTCCATACAATTCTACTGATGACCGCACACTGTTAATGGTTTCTCGCAATGTATGCAAGAAAGTTTTATACTGAATATTTTATTGTAAGTGTTTAATGTCACTATTCAACACATTGTCACAATAGAGGGCAACATTGTTTGCTATGTCGTTGCTAATTTCGTAATGTTAATGTTTGCATGAATACGTTTTACTTCAATAATAAATAATTGTTAAAATAAGTGAGTGTCTGTTAATGGTTTTGTATTTTGATTTGGGAAAAAACTTGAGTAGAAATGACAAATTAAATGCAGCCAAGTAATCATTTTAAATGAGCATATGAAAATGTGTTATTTGGGTTAACCTTTACTTATATTGAGTTTGAATTACGAAATGGATTGAGTGCAAGTCACTGTCACGTATCAGTTTCAGCACATTTTACAATTAAGTATAAAAACTTGACTGTTTGAGTTTATAATATTACATACAGTGAGTTACTATGTTGCAGATAAATCAAGTTCCTTTATTGTAGCGTTTGAGTTTATATGCCAGTACTGTTTAAGTTGTGTGAGTAACTTAAATGATTTAGTCGATAAACTCAAACAACGAGGTGCAATCGGTTTCCTCAAATCATTTGAGTTTTGTTAACTAATTGGGTTTTACAGTGTACAAAGAGAATAAAAGTGGGCCAAGTATTGATCCCTGAGGCACACCAACTGGGACATCTACAAGGGATGATTTGACACTGTCAATATGTACACATTGCTTCCTCGAGAGTAGGTATGATTTAATCCATTGAATTGCATAAGTTTGTTACTTAGTTAGACAGATGAATTGTCTATCCATCTACAGCAGGTGTATTAAACATATTTCAAACATAATTCAACCCAAAATTTGGATCTGGAGATAATTTCAAGTGGCCCTTATTTCAAATAATTATTAATAATCCAATCACCAATCAAGAACATCAGTGAGATTTGACTGTAAACCTTCTAAAAAAAAAAAGCACCAAAATACAGCAAATTACTAGCAATTTGTCTTCCAGGGCTGAACAATTTTATTTACTTTATCACTTGTGTGTGTTTGATGTAAAATGTAAAACAATGGATAAGGACATATTAGAATTTGCTACAATAGGCTTTATATAACCTAATAGGCTTTTTGTTTGGAATATAACATAGTGAGTCTTGTATTTTAAAATATGGCCCTCGACCAACTTTGACTTTGATTAGAGAGAGAGAGAGAGAGAGAGAGAGAGAGAGAGAACACACTATTTTATATTTACCTAATAGAAAACTTAAAATGGAGATTTATATATATATATATATATATATATATATATATATATATATATATATATATATATATATATATATATATATATATATATATATATATATATATAAAATACCTACATCTTAGTAAATCTTAAAAAGTTGATTTAGTTTTGTGAAAGGTGCAAATGTGGCTGACCTGTCATCACTTATCCCGTTCATTTGGAGGAAAAAGCCTCACTGTTTTTCATCTCTCCTGAATATTTTATTGCTCTCTACTCTTCTCCTTAGTGCTACTTCTATTCTTGGTCATATTTAACCCTCTTTCTCAGGCATCCCACTTTAAACTTTAAACATCTTATTCTGCCTGCCTCACATTCTCAGTCACATTCTTTTATCGAGATTGTATGTCATTGTGAAGTTTTAGACCTTATTCTATTGTACGTTTGCTAAAAAAAAAAAAAAAAAAAAAATACAGTATATAAGATAAAATGTCTGCAGCGAGTTGTCCGCTGTTCAGGGTGTTTCCCGCCTATGGCTCAAAGTCACTAGGATAGGCTCAAGTCACTAGCAACCCCTAACAGGAACAAGTGGCAGAAAATGGAAGGATGAAGATAAAACATAATTCTAACAATACACCAAGTTACCAAATTGGAAAAAGAAAAAAAACGTTGTTCAAGCTTCAATTTGTAAAACCTTATGTTACGATAATTTATTTCACAATCTTTTAGTCTCCAGTACCCCCTAAAATTGGACTCCCAATCAAAACAAATAAATAAATAATACTATATTGTTTACTTTTATAGTTTTATAATTACTTTTAGTCTCTTGTTTTGAGTATACTCAAACCCAAGACTCCAAAATATACTTAATGCTGAATACTTTTTTACAGAACCCATACTTTTATTCCACTACTGTCCACTTTCATCTTTTTTTATTCTGAAAGTTATAAGTGCTCATGTACATCCAGAGGTCCCTGTACCTCTGGTTGAGAAACACTGGTCTAGGTAAGGAATTAGAATTAGGATTAAGTTTAGAAACAGAGTTTGGTTTCCGTTTCAGGTAAAGCAACAGACAGAGAACAGAAAGCTAAAACCAAAATTCTTACATTTTATTCTATCAATCTTCTACAATGATGTTAACGTATTAACAAATCTGCCAAAACACCATTTATTCCACCAATTCACACCAAATACTGTCTGCTAGAGCTGCACTTGTCAACAAAAAAATGTTTGCTGGTTGTACATGACTAACCGTACAGAAGGGAGGCCAGTTCTCACAGCAGTCCTCAACAAACACTGTATGACACACACTCTCTGCAGCTCCAAAAAAAAACAAATGATATTTCGGAAACTTTCTTCTCTTCCTTCCACCTTGTTATGACCTACTCGGACAGCTCTCCCCTCTTGGATTTATTTTAGTTTTATTAGGCAGCAGAGGGTGACAGAAGGAGGGTGACCTGAGGTTGTGGCTTTGATTTGAACCTGCGACGCTCGAACGCACCTGAGTCCACCCACAATCCCATTCCCTTCTCCCAGAATATACAGTCTCCCATAAAGACAATCAGCGACCCGTGTGGCCTTTTGTCACCAGTGGACACTTGGTATTCTGTACACCTCCTGTTTTATAGGCCTTACTCTCAAAACAGGAAGCTGCTGACTTTCTGAGGTTGTTTTTATTTGCTTAATACATAATTGTTATATCATATTGCAAGGGTAACTTTATAGATTGAAGTGAAATTTGAAAAAAAAAAAAAAAAAAGAAAAAGTTGTACGTTTTATTTGATTGTGATCAGTTTTTAGAAGCACATCATAGATTTCAGTTTTAACAAGAGCTGTCTTTCAAATGTATATAAAACAAACATCATCTGTCATACGTATCAGCATGAGATCCAATGATGAAGTAATTTATGTCAGTCCAGTGCCCAAAACACCAAATTTTCTCTTGAGGACAAAGGAAAACAAATACAGCTTCGATAACAACAGAAAAAAGGATTATGTAAAAAAAAAATTGAGTTTTAAGTTCTTTAGGGTAGACGTAGTGCTATTTGTGCTTATCATAAATGTTTGGCATTTATGATAAGCACAAAAAGCACTACTAAGTTGTTAAAAAGACAGTTATAAGATTTAAACATATTGTTAATTTGGCGTAAAAGAGTTATTTGGCGTAAAACTGCTGCCATGGTTTGCTATTTAATTAAAGATACAATTGCAACTGACCTGCACTTAACCCTATTTAGTCCAGCAAATCTCAAGATCATTTTCCCCATGTGTGCTCAGGCAATTTTATCTCACGATTTAGTGGCACAAGATCTTTTCTCATCCTAGAGTGAAAATTGAATTAACAATGCCATTTTAAAGAATGTTTGTTGCAGACAAAAAAGTATTGTGATTTTAGGGTAGGCTAAATTACAGACAATAATAAAAAAAAAAGATTCTTGTCCTGAATCTGTCGTTATAGATTCTTGTTATTCATAATGATTATCAAGGACCAAACCATGCTTTCAATAGAACATTACAACATTTACGTCTGAACAATGTAGACAGAATCAGCAACTAATATAGGTCAACTCTCCAGCCTTGACTACAGCGCTGCCTACTAAAAGCAGCTTTCCCCAATAACCACTGGATGTAGGTTATCCAGATCTGCTGCCCAGCGACAGACAAGACTTAGAATATGGATTAGGCCTAAAGGCTTTATTCCCCTGTAGTGTAATCTTGGCTTTTTGGACTCTATATTTATGTTGGTATAATGCAGAGAGTATTTAGGGCTACATGTCAGAGCGCTAATCTCTGGCGTTGTTGTGACATTGTAAACGCAGAGCTGATTGACATGGCTGACATGGGGAATATTGAGTTTAATCTGTAGATTTTTTTTTTTAAATCTCATCAGTGTGGTCTGAAACAGTGATGACAGTCATGGAAGGAGCTACAGTTAACGTTTGATAATACATGCTATCCACTCAGCCAAAGATGAATGAGCAATGTGACATCACAACATCCTAACAGTAATAAGTTCATAACCGTAATATTCTAGGACGTTTTCATCAATGTTCGAAATAAGTTCCCGTTATGGCTGTTACTATAAATGTCTGTTCACCTCAGTCAAGTAATAGTTCAATAGTTCTTACACCACTAAATCTGCAGTGTTTATGTTAAATCTATTTGAGTCATTGTAAACTAATAAATAAATAAAAACATTTTCATATTTTAGATTTATTGCTGCCACACTGGGACTATTGCAGCTGCTATATTATATTTGTACAGATTCTTTGAGAGGCGTCAGACTGCAGACCTCTCGTGTCTTGCCCGCCTCCCTCGACAAGGCAGAAGTACCTCTCGGCCTCACCTAACCCTAACCTTACCCATATTTCTGAAATCTATAATGGAAAATACAAACATTTACCAGCACAGTCACATGAGAAGCACTTCTGGCCTGGGGCGGGATGTGGGCAGTATGTGTCAACCAGACACTATTGGAGTCCAGCAAAATGTATTTTTCTTTTTCTCCAAAAATATACTCAAAATATACTTAAGAAGGGATTGGGTACTTAATGTATTTCCAAGTAAATTACAAGAGTATTCATGTCTACCAGAGCAGTGTGAGGGTCTAGAGCGGCTCACGGAAGCCAGTGAAGCATGTCTACTGTTTCCTAGTGGGATGCCTCTGTTTGTTGTGTGTGACGGCCAGTCCCCTGTCGCCTCATTAGAACAAGCTGCGTTGTTTTGTTTTGGTTTTTACTCGTCATCTGTCCCTTTGTCTAGACCCTGTGCCCACAACTCCACTTTCAAACAACGCCTCAACGCTCAGATTAACAAGGTAATTACTACAGGCTTTGAACCTGTGCCATGCTTGGATTTGATTGATCCAAAGGTTTCATGTCAGCTCGGCACACAAATATGGTGTATTATTTCTTGTATTACTTGATAAAAACAAGACACTCTTGTTCTCTACCTATAGAGTGTGTTGTGACAGAAGGACACCATGACAGCAGCATTCTAACAATAGTATCAATGTTTTATCAAGTTATAGCCAAGTGTCCTCAAGTGACCACAAACATGCTTCACTTTATTTAAGGACAAACGTACATACAAAAACTCAGTGGTAGCAACTGCTTTCACTTAATCCTTGCTTTATTGTCTTAAAGACCGTTTTAATTTTAGCATGCATATACTGTATGCACTGCTTATATTGACAATGTTTCTCACACAACTTGTGAATGATACAGTTTACATTTTAGTATCTTTCTTGTCAAAACAAGATGACCAAAATACATACAACTAGAAGTAAACATGTCTTTACAATCACTGCTTACACTGCCATAAAACCCATTGGTAAATATTTAAAATAACTGCATCTATTCTTGGTGCATATGTTAAAGATGTTTACTGGTTGGGAATATGTGATAAAAATTAATGATGTTTACACAAACTGTGGCTATCAAGAAGCAGCAATAACCTTGATGTACAGTAAAGATAGAATTAACTTTAAATGAGGCACCAAGCCAGACTGCAAGAATCTGTAACTGCTGCAACAAAACAGCAATAAAACTTAATACAATGAACAATAGACTTAGCATAGAATCATGGGTCATTTTACTTGCTAAAGCAAAATATGAAACTTCCTAGTACAAGATTGTGTTTATGTGGGAACTATGCTGCTCTGTTTTAATTGTATTTCAATTAGCGGTGCTACTTTGTGATCCGTGTCTGCACGTTTTAATTAGGGATGCGTTTAAGGTGCCAGAGATACTAGAGCCATGATCTCCAGGGACCACAGTCACTTCACACGCACATTTGCACTCACGGTGAGTCATCCTCTGCCCACTCTGGCACCAGCCATCACATTTATTATCATACAATTACCTCACTTCTGCACATGATTGATGCACAGTATGAAAGTGTTAAGAAGTACAGAATATATTGATATGCATAGGCTACAGTAGCATGTTTTCAACAACACTTTGCATAAACTTATTTTACTTTGCAAAGATTATGGCTGTCAAAATAGAGCTTGATCTGTGTAGTGTACAGGTGCTTTTAATTAACCTGACAAAATCATGAAGAAGTTTTGAGAAGTCAATACGTCTAATAGATAAAATACATCTTGCATTATGTCATTGAGGTTACTTTTGAGGTTTAGTTGCTTGATTTGTAATGAAAGTAAATGGAGTTTATTTATCAAACTTCTTAAGCAAAGCTATATGAGTAAACACTATTAACAAATGACTCTCATTTTTGCCTGTTCTGATTCAAATGACATTTTATAGTTTGGATTAAGTGTGTGCTTCCAGCTTCATGAAGGAGACTCCGAGGTTGAACACTTACTCCTGCAGTCTCGTTCCTGCGATATCACTTTAATTACACTATTTGCACAGTGAGATGTTTTAAGCCCCTCCGAGGTATTATTGAACAATGTTTTCTTGTTTCCTTTTTTGCTTAGCATCAAAATGAGGCAGGAATAAACCCCCAGTAGATTCTCTTGGTTGCTTTTCCCTTAACGTTTTATTTGAATCTCAGATCACACACATCTCAACAGGGAGCCTGTTCTGGGTTGGGTACATTAATGAGGCCTTTCAAAAACAGTCAATATTTGAATTGTTTAAGAATATAACACGAGAAAATGGTTGTGCGTGAATTACCAAGCCTTTGTAGTACTTTATGAAGATTGAGAAATGCACAGGCATTGATTTGGAAATGTACAAGCCACTGCTTTAAACAAAAACTTATTGACATTTTGCCTTAAAGCATACAGCCTGGAATCCATAGAATAATGGCCAGTAAATCATATTATTGACTTGATATAAAACACAAAGGCATTTTAATGTTTGCTTTATTCAAATGCTCTACTAGGCCTATGTGAAAGCAATCTACCACTGTGCAGTATGGTCCAATCTATTGCAAATAGACTAGCAGGTTGAATAACATTAAACACATAATCCTTAAGGATGTGTTCAAGGAAGTGAGAAGTCAGATATTTCTCAGAAGAGCTTAGGTCTAGACCAGTAATTGTTAAACTTTTCATACCAGGTACCACTCATGAGCCTGTCACGAGTACCAGATCAATACTGGATATCTGTTTATCAACACGGGCAATGCGCGCATCCAGTATGCAGAAAGAGCCGCCGCTCATTGACACAAGACGTGGAAACAAGTCAAGCCAACACTGTTGTCAGCTAACTACAAGAGTTTATCACTGGGCGAAAACAAAAGTTATGCTGCTAAAACAACATTTGTGAATGAAATTCGACCCAACAACCCTTAAAAGTTACTGTACATTCAGGTGAGTGAAAAAAAAAAAGAAAATACACTGTCTCAAGCTTTAAGAGCCAGACGTCTGTCACACTGGTTCATACTGATCGAAGTAGCTAGCTCTCATCCCGTTTTGTTGTTTTAATCAAAGAAGTTTCGCCAGTCAACCTAATGGACAGCGTCTCCTTCTGCATGGATATTACGCAGTGAAAGTGTCATCGATGGATATCCCTCTGTTGTATAATATATTTGCTGAACTTTGCTAAACCTGATCCCGAGTCCCCAACACAGTATCACAAAAAAGCGTATGACACATAGGGCCTGATTTATCATTCAGGTGCTAAATTGCGGATGCAAAAATATGCACATATACAACATACTAAACAAAACAGATATGAACCATTTCAAATTCTGCATTTTTGCAGTGTTTGTGAGAGAAAAATGTCATCTCTGCCAACGTTTTGCTCCCCCTAAACTGTTTTGCACATGAGCAAATGCTTGATAAATCAAGCCCATAGTGTTTTTTGCGACCATATGTTGTGCGTATAGAAATACATATATTAATATAGCATAAAATATATATATTTATAGCATAAATAAATAGATATTTCATCTCGTAAATTACACACAAGTTTTGGTTGAAGCTACATGGAGACCATTTTCTTTTAGGTTTAACTGGTAAGTTTGGTTACTAAAATGGGTAAGTTTAGGGCTGGCGCTTGGGACAGGTTAATATTAGGATGAGGATTTTGTCAATATTCATAAATAATAACACATCTTTACAACCACTATATGAATTGGGGCTGCAATGTGTGTCATGTACGCAAAAAAAAAGGTGTGAATTTGGGGTAATAATATGCTAATGACATGTACTGTTATGTCGTGATATATACACTTTCTTATGAGATAGGATTGGAGTACAACAATACTAATTAAAAAAAAAAAAAAAAAAACAAGAAAGTGCATTTTACTAGTAATTACATTCTTTCAGATAATCTGAAGTTCTAACCGAGAACTTAAACAAAGAAGGACCTGAAAGTAGATTAGATTGAAAATTTGGTAAATATGCATGTACCACCGGAAAGCTCACTGCGGGTTACCACACTTTGAGAAACACTACTACACAATAGACTTAAACATGCTAAACAACAGATTTTTCCTTTAATTAAACCTGTAGCAAATGTTTACATGTAGTATAGACTTTTTGTGCCAGTAATCACTGTAAATTGATCACAGTTGATTTTGTGTGTGTCTCTCAATCAGCACCAGTTCACAAGTAAAGTTCCAGAGTATTTTCAGGTCGAAGATGGTAAATATTCTAGTCACCAATAGTTTGGAACACACCATTAGAAATTATGTTCTCAATTTTGATTATTTTGTGCATCTTCTTTGTTGCTTACTAAGCTGTTAAGACACTGCACAGTATTCTAGTCATTATACTTCCCTAAAATTCAGCTCACACTCTTATCGTCGTATGATGAAGAAATCCAGAGGAAATCATTTTGCTGCTAAATCAATAAGAATCTCCGGCGCCAGTTTATCCTTCAGCAGTCAACTAATCCAGGACTAGACCCAGATCATGCATATTAATGACTGTTTGTCTCAATAAAGTTCTTCCAAGGACACCCTCCAGAAGGCGTCTTTTATTTGACCACTTCCTGAGGCATGCTTTGTGAATGCTCATTTGGCTCCCCTCGCACCATGAGCTGTCACGTAAAGTCGACATATCAACGTGAGTCACATGACACGAAGATGACGAGGTGTAGATGCCACTGTTAACAAAGGAGATGAGGATGTGACATTTGGCCCACTCACTAATCTTATCACCAGGACTTCATCGTACGTCATACATCCATTTATCACAGTGAGAAGATTCCTGAATGCGTTTATAGAAAACAATGAAACATTACAGCTATCAAACTACTTGAGTTGTAAGTTTGAGTAATCTGTATTGAGATTCCATTGCTCAAAATTAATGTACACTTACTTAACCTGCCTAGTTCTATCAATTTGAAAGGCTAAAACTCCAGTGTAAATACCTCCAACATGTAAATAGAAATATGTTTGTTATAATAAAACTACAGATGTTAACCATCAGGCACCAAATCTGCAACTCTAAACAAATCATTCCATGTTCTCCATTTCCAGACTCATCCAGACTTTCCAGAGATGTCTGTCTATACCATACCATGCCATGACAATAGCGCAACAACCAATTGACACAATGACACAATTATTTTCTTTCTGTCTAATAGATACGTGTTTTGATTGAGACCTTGTGGGGAAGTTTTATAAGTTTAGCTCTTACATTCACTCCTGTCTGTGACTATGTCACTTTCGGCCCTACTGTGAATGTCGTTTGCAAAAGTCTTAATAAGAACAGCAAAACATGACAAGAAGCTATAGCTGTTTTGATCAGGATGCACCGGTATGAAGAATGTCTGGCTACTGAAGCTTGGAACAAGATTATTATCTTGCAAAGAAAAATATTAAGACTATTATCCTGTATGATTAAAACCAGTTTAATAATCAAACAAGATTATTATGTTGTTTGATTGCATGCTTCTATTTCCCTGCTGATCTTGAACTCTGCGTTGCAACACTGAAATTTCCCCATTGTAGGACAAATAAAGGACATCTTATGTTCATTCTCAATGTTTTTTTCTCTCACCTGAATAACGTGTATATGTCATAAAGACACATTCACTCAATAATGATTTAGTAGCATACCTTTTGTTTTAAAACAGTGATTAACCCGTGTATAGTAGAAGTCTTCAAAGTAGTCATCTGGACAGTGTTTGAAGATCAAGACGTTTCGACTCTCATCCGAAAGTCATTTTCAATCTGAGGGTCATTTTCCGAAAGTCATTTTCAGATTGAAAATGACTTTCGGATGAGAGTCGAAACGTCTTGATCTTCAGAAACACTGTCCAGATGACTACTTTGAAGACTTCTACTATGGATCACTCCTGGATGAATGAGGACTACACCGTCTTATTAACCCGTGTAGTTAGCTGACAACAGCACTGGCAGTGTTGCTGTTACAGTCTGTGACAGGCAGCCATTTCTCTTTCTGTTGTGCGCACATCAAACGTATTGATAAACAAATAATCCCTGGGAAGAACTGGGATGTAATTGCATGGTATAGACATGGCTTTCTGTGAGACCTGAAAACAACAAGTCTCTATATTTACTAGATTGCATTTCAAATGAACACCTGAAGAGTTGATTGTGTTTTAGATTTCATAATACATGGATAAAATGTAAGATTTCTTTGCTGTACAAAAACATCACATTTCCTTGATAAAACTCAGGAAGGAGAAATACAAAATGATAATTCATACTAAGTATATAAGTCATACTGAAAACATTACAGTGATTACTGTCAGCACATTCTGGTTACATTGGTTTGAACTCTCTTATGCCCCAAGTTTAGCACAGCCATGGGAGACCTCTGCTGGCTATAATTTGAGCAGTAAAGTGTCTGTGCTTAAGTCATAAGTCACTCACTTTCCTTTTGACCCATATTTGCCTTGGAATGTTGTTGTGACACAGTTTTGAGAATGCATGGAAATCCAGTTACTATCATACAATAACAGGCAACATGTTCACTCTATTCTAGCCTATACTGTTAATTCCAATTTACAGCATTTCTCATTTACCCGCGCTATTCTGACAGCTTTTTTTTAAGACTGTTGGTGCTGTGTGCTAGAAAAACGAATCCATCTTTACACGGTCATTAACCAGACAAAAATGTAAAGTGAAACATTTCAAAGCTCCTTTTGACGAGCCGTCTTGTCAAACATCCTTGTCTCTCCGAAGTCTTCTAGCAAGCTATTTCTAATATAAAATGGCTGCATGTGATTTTTTGGATCAAAATAAAACTAACTTGAGTGTATTAAAGGATGGCTTCACATATGTCCCGGTTTGCTCCTGTTTTTGTTGCGTTCTTCCAGTTAATTGCCCAGTTGTGGACCAAAGAACTTTATTGCATGTAGCAGGTCTTCCAACAGCTTTTTTACATTTGTTCAGTTGGATACATGGAGCAGTTAAAATGGTGCTACATGTTGATGTGGTGATGCACTGCAATAGGAGCTCTTGTCTCACACTGCTGGATCCAAGTGTGCCGTGTTGGAGTTTTGTCTCTTTGAGTAACCTATGCTGAGCTGCTGCGCGCGCTGCCCTGGGTATATCTTTCTCCTGTTTAATGATGTCTGGAGGTCTGCCGCCAAGGAGCACATTTGGGCTAACTGTTTATTGCTTTTCGGACCACTCTAGTGTGAAACTGATATTGAGCCGTACGCACGTCTTCTCAGGATGGAGTGTGGTCATGGGGCAAAAAACACTGCACATACTTGCTGGCAAAAGCAAATAAGGTGGCCCTGGAGGTTTCTTTCACCGTGGTTTATGACAGGCATGGTTTAGCTGAGATAAAGTCAGTACTATCCAGACAGTAGCTGACCATGTTGACAGGCAGTTGACTTGAACTTTTTGTGCACTGGGTCAACAGATACTTTGGTGTAGCAACCAGAATCAATTCTGAAAGATGTGGTCTACATCTGCTGTAGTTTTTCTCCAGCTGCTGGAGAAGCTGTACAATATGGGATGAAAATCAAGTCAAAATATTTACGTCTGTACAACAGTTTGTGTGACTAGTTGTACAATGTTATTTAAAGTGCTTTCTGATGTACATTTTAACAAAGAGAGAAAATATAGAACAAACTATCACCAACAAACAAATTGTAAAAAAAAAAAAAAAAAAACTAATATTTTTTCACAATTTGTTTGATGTAGACAATAGTTTTGTCTACACAGAAAGCTCATCTCTAGTCATTGTCCTGAATTTATCATCTACTCTTGAATCAGGCCTGTGTGAGGATTTTGTTATTAGTTGCAATGGAAAGTTGGACGTTTTGCGTGTGTAGCTCTAAACTGATGAAACCAGCAGTTTTTGTGGGTAAAAAGGTTCTGTGCATCTGTAAAATGCTTTTTGTTTTTAAGTGTTACAGATCTAAATAAGACTATACGACTACCTTAGGTCACAGACAAATGCAAATATTACACTTGCAACAACATTAAGTCAGGCACAAACTGCAGTTAATAATGGAGCATTTTGGCAAGCGTGTGGATCTTAAGGTGAGACACAGCAGGTGAATAGGAAATAAAGTTTCAATTTATAGCTCTCAATGTGCAAATTCTGTTGTTGTTTACTCACATAAATGCAAAAAAAAAGGTATTTTCATCACATAATTTTTCATAGATTAGAATTCATGAGTTGCCCGGGAGTCCGAGTATTTACTGCCATTAATGTTAAGCCATTCACCACTATCCTACTCTTAATCCTAACTCAGGTTTATTCCCAATTTTGAGATGTGTACATTTCAAAGTGCTTTGTTGCATCATATTAATAGCATCTTTTCCATCCCTTCTAATAAAAAAGGAAAAACATGATTATTGAAAGCATCCTCCCAATGGATATAAGTAAAGAAGAAAACACAAAACAAAGTGTCATTCAAGACTTGATCCTCATCTTCATTACAAAGTATCTCGTGTTTAACGATACATCCCTGTCTCCAAACAACAGGCCCCCGGCTGCTAAAAATACGATCGTCATCATGAATTAAACATCTTTCTCTCAGATCCTCCGGGTGAGCAAGCGTCTTCACCACATGCTATAATTACAGAGGTTACAGTGACGCCAATAAACAGTGGGCCAAGACAAATTAAAACTCACAATAGTCCAATCCAAAAATCACGAAAGAATTCACACTGAGAAATATCACAAAACTGTTACTCGCATGATGGAATTTACACTTCTAGGTGAGGGAAAGAAAAAAAACAGGGGAAAAGCCACCAAATATATTGACTTTTCTGATAGAATCCGCCCTCTGCTTGACTCCGTAGTGATGTATTCTTTGGTAAGAATGTTCCCTACAGCATTAAAAATATAGATTTTTTAGCTCAAAAATACTTGCCTTACTACAAAAAGTAGGCACCGCTATCTAACTTTTAGTTTGGCCTTTTAGTGCCACATGATTATTTCTACACAGATATGTTTAAAATCATACCATGCAAACTACAAGTAAAGCAAGAGGATGATTGCAAAAGGACATTTAATTTGAACAACGAAGGCTGTGTTTTCTGGAATTTACTCTCCGAAGTGATATTTACTAAATAAACTCCAGACTTAATTCACTAAAAATACATGAAAGCAGTATATTGTCATTTATTGAAAAGGTGTGTTTATTTAGCGTGTATCGAGACACTAATTTTATCTTGACAAAACTGAATCATCCCATCCCTAATGAACTCGCAAAAGTAGGGCAAATGTATCTGTTTCAAACATGTTGAACTCTTTCTGTTGTTTTCTATTAAATAGAGGCCATGTAAGCCTTCTTCCTCTGTCCATCACCATAGTAACACCTTTTATTTAGAATGTGCACACAAGCTGCAAACGATAATGAACTCAGTGTTTTTGTAGAGAACTATAGATACAGTCAGCATCAAAGACCACGCCCGCTAACGGACCTCCGTGGGGGACACATAACATTGAGAGTAAATTAGAACAACAGCTTTATTACTCACTGCTCAACAACTGTGGACTTAAGAAAATATAATGTGTCAAATATGGACACAAAGATATAGGGATAAATAAAGTGATCCAACGGCCCAAACATGTAAATATATCCAACAATGCTAACGGTAGCTGCGAGCTAAATTCTAACGTGATGCTAGTGCCACCTGGCGTGTGTTACCACTTTTTCTTTAACTTTCTCTTTTCTTTTTCTGACACAACACCATATCAACAACCTCCATTTAAAAGTAGCTGTGACTCGACTTGATTAGGCCTAGTTGTGCTACAGTTATTTCGCAGAAACGTCTTAAAGGTAAACAGTTTAGCTTCCTATAGTTTAACATGGTGAGACTCTTTCCCCCTCAGCAGGCCACTCCCCCAAATATGACGCAATGCCGACAACATCTACACAGCTTGTTTAATGGCTTATTAAGTTGCTTTATCGTCAGTAAGCTACTTCTGACAATGGTACCTCATTAGCTGCTTTCTGTAGAAGCAACATTCATTCATGCAAGATCAGTATAATTCTAACTCAATGCTGTAACTGTCACATCTAGACATATCTTTGTTAAGGCAGTTTCAACCATGTGATAAAAATATTAGTAAGCTAGTAGCTGCTGGAATAGTAATGACATGCAATTAACCAAGTCATCTAAACCTGCACATCCCTCTAAAAGGTTGCAGCACAGGGAGGCCTACATTACAAAGACCCCCTGTTGTCATTCGCACTAGTGGCAGCAGGAGCATTACCAGCCCTGAGCATCGCTAACACACTCTCCAGCTCTAGTCCCAACAACCTGCTTTGAACAGCTTATCTCTGGAGCAAGCGACATCAGGGGAGGCTATGTACATTTTCCAAGACATCTGGAAACAAAGCATGATTTACTGAAGGAGAAGACAGTCTAATGAAAGGTGTCCATGCTAAAAGAAGTATTTTTTGTTGCTTTACTGTATTATGCAAGTTGTCATGTTTGTGCATGCTCTAGATAGATGTTGATGATGAAGCGGATGGTCTATTACGAGCATTTCACATAACTATGATAGTTAGATTTTAAAATGAATATCCAAACTGAACATTGAATCCTACTATTATCTACTAGACAATGGGTCTATAATTTTGCCATAAAAAGAACAAGCATGATCTATTAATTGCTTTGTTCTTGATGTATTAGAATTTAAAAGAGGTAGTAGAGCACACAGTTAATCGTGTTTACCACATCAGGAATTGAGTCCCTGCTCCATTAACTGCTTGCAAAGCACGGTGGCAGAGCAGATAGCGTTCTTGCCTCTCAGCAAGAAGGTTGCGAGTTCGATTCCCACACGGCCCTGGCCTTTCTGTGTGGAGTTTGCATGTTTCTCCCTGTGTCTGGGTGGTTTTCTCGGGGCACTCCGGTTTCCCCGCCAACCAAAAACATGCATGTTAAAGAATATCCTACAGCTGTAGTCCTGACCAATCCTAGCAAGAACATCTGGAGATGGGTCTCAGAGCGCTGCACTGTCACGCTCACTGCTCCCGAGGAGATGCCCCAGAGGCATTGAAGGATGGGTCAAATGCAGAGGACAAAGTTCACAATGGGGATAGTAAAGTATACTTTAAATTACATAGGAGATATGCTAATGCTTCAGAAATGCTTATATAACAAGTTAAAATATACAAAAACTGTGCAGAAGATCTCAGGACCTCAGGCTTCTGTTCTACTTCCTGGACTACAAAAACAACCAAAAGGCAGTGATTGGTTAAATAAAATAAAATAAAAAAAATCCCTGCCTACTGCGAAGTGAACAAACCCAATGATGCGATGTCAGACAGCTTCCACAAAGTGAAATGAAACCAGCTGATGTATCAGGCTATAAAAAGTATCTCACAGACAAAACTCCAACTGTGTTTTTGACATGGAACCAATGATTAAAAAAAAAAAAAAAGTAGAATTATCATATGTGTCCTTTAATCTCACAATTTAAAGTCCAATCAACAGCAATATTGTTTGGGGGTGAATATCACTTTTTTCCCCAAAGAACAAATGGGCAATCTCAGTAGATTACTAAAGCATATATACAGTATATATTACATCAAACGCTCTCCTTGTATGTCAGACCATCTTGAATAGTGTTGATTTTCTTTTGGACACGACAACAATATGAAAATTTGGATGAATCTTCAGGATAAGACCATTCTCTATTCTAGTAACATCTTTTATAAAGAGAGCTATAAGAACAGAAAAAACAACCAAATTAAAGTTATTTTTCTATAAAGTTCTGAGTGTACTAGTTCAATACAATAATGTTTTTCTAGCATCTTAGCTGCGTGACCTATCAAAATTTGCACCATCCCTATTACGTCAGTAATTTCTGTTTTATTTTTTTAATTATTTTTTTTATTGTTGTTGATTGTTGTTTTTATTTATTTCAATGTTGGTTATTCAGCAACAGTCTGTTTGATTAGACACACTTTTGAATCTCTCTCATTCCAAGGCATCACACATTGAAGACAGTGTTTTGAGCTGTGAGTCGGGTCTGCCACAGTCTTTCTTTGGCCTCGACTACTCATTATCTCTCCAGAAGAACAGGACATGCTGCCGTGTTCCCAGCAGCCCTCAGACAGTTCAGCTGCTTCAACAACAACATGGAGAAGCAACACAAAGCCATGCACCAGGGCCTCGATCGGAGCATCTGTTTGAGTCTGACAGTCTGTACATGTTAAATAAACTATGAAGGAGACTTTTTTCGGTCAGAAAAACTTCTTGGTTAAAGATGCATTATGATGTTTTTTGGATATACCTAGAGATTACATTGTTTTGCTTAGAATTTCACACAGCTAGCCATATTATTTATCACTTTTCCTTTGTGCATTTATTTACAATCTTTCACTTTCTTTTCACACATACTGTACATTTATGAAGACACGCACTTATAAAGACAATCCCCTGCTGGGATCAGACTTTGTTTTCAGTTCTGGACACATCTATAGCTAATTCGTCCATGGGAGAGAATCTCTCCTTCACTGTGGTTCTCCTCAAGATTTCTTTCTTTTTTTAATTGCTGAGAAGGAGGGTCTAAGGACAGGGGTTCTTCTGAGACAATTGTCTTCTTGCAGATTTACGGTTTCTGATTTTCTGATCAATCTGTTTGGTATTCACCAGTGCAATATTTGATTTTCATCGATGTTTGCTAAATTAACAATCTTGGGAAATCCTCAGAGACGACTGTTGTGTTTTGGATCAATGCAAAAATAAATTGTAATGATTTGTGCTTGACCAACTGACTGCTGACATGCTGATTGGTTTTCTGTTAAAGTCTAAGACATATTGCCTAAAAGGTTGACGAGAAAAAAAGTGAGTTCTGTGGAAATGTGCAAGAATCTTGAGTGACAACAAAGCCTATCTCAAAGAGAAAAATATAGTACGATGCATTGTGCATCTTCTTTTGTTTGAAACCTATGTTCTTAATAACTAAAGCAGATACAGTAGATGCTCCCGGCTAATCGTCAACATCACTAGCATATCCTGAATATGAATTTTAATCAATATATTGTTCAAAAAGTGTTGGGCATTTACTTCCACACCAAGTCTCAAATCCACTGGGTCAGAAAGCCAAAGATAATCATTGGTTGCTTGTCATCTGCAATCTCCATGACATATGTGTATGTCTAAGATTGGTCACTGTCCCTCTTCAGCGAGTGAAAAAGTGATGCTAGCTCTGCCCTGGAGTGCAGCCTATGTGGTGTGGCAGATTCCTCTCGCTCTCTGTCTCTCCAACAGCTGCTATAAATAGTGAGGAGTGCTGCTGTCTCTCATATTTCATGTGTCACTGGTTTGCACAGACAGTGAAGAAGAATGCTCGGTGCATATAGAGCCTCCACTGCAGCTCTCATCTCCGACGCATCACTTTTCTATCCACTTGCTCCTATCTGCACTCCAGTCCGAAAGGACACTTACAAACAGCAGGTTTTAAATGCCAATGTTCTTATCTATGGAGAGCTTTTAAAATTAGCGTTGGAGAGAATTAGCAAAGTCAACATGCAGGCGGAAGAGCAAGAGGTGACTAATTAAAGAGTAGAATAAACACAATTACAAAGGTTGGGGCATACTTGTTCGTTTATACTCCAAAGCATTTATAGTCTGCTGTACTTACTAAAACACAATGTATAGATTTGCACAGTTTGATTGAGTTAAATCACATCAACACTTGTGTTCCCTTGCTTTTGAGGACCCAGTCTCATGTCTTGTTTCATCCAGACCATTTCCTTTCCAAAATCAGGGAATTAAACACTCAGTTTCAACATAAAGGCAGAAGAACCAACCACTTTACCAGGGTAAATCAGAACAAACAAATATAATTACATTCATTACAGATTTTTTTTCTTTCTGATTAAAGGTAGGTTTCCTGTCAAAACATTCATTCAGGGCTCAGACTGCAACTGGTCCAGCTTCATTTGGTCCAGATCGCGAGCTTTCCGTTTCTTTACAAGAGGCACTCACATTGGTGCACCATGGTAGGTGCTCCGGCAGCCAGATTTTCTGTGTTTTAAGTAACTTTAACAAGACTACAGGAACCTCTTTCCCTTTACAAATAATCAGTTGTGCCTAGGTCAAAGAAGGTGACAGCAGCTGCATCAAAGGAGCACTGCACTAGAGACCTGCATCTGGCGGGACCCACGGGACCAGTGAGCAAACCCTCGGGATCGGGCGGTTTTAACGTTGGCTCGAGAGGGAACGGGCGGTCAGGCCAAACACCTCGGGTCCCGACCGGACTCGCGCTCTCTCCGCTATCTTAAAAATATTACGTAGCAAGAAAGAAATACTGCTTTGTGCGCGCTGCTGTTCAACAGAGAGACACAACACGGACACCTGCGAGGTGCAGACACGTAAACTCGTTGCTGTATTTCCTAGTCTAGCGTGCGAATCGGAGCATCATCTGTGCGTCCTCGCGCCAGCAGCAGCCGCAGCACGGGCGTAAGCTTTCCAGAAGATTGAATGAATGACTGACTTTTACACACGGGCAGATGGAAATAATACACACGGAGTTTGGGCAAGTAATGTGTTTGTTTAGCAGAAACTGGAGGTGTGAGGAGCTTTGTATTTCAGGTAAGAAATACACAGACACCATCGCTTTATGATTGAATGTGTCAAACGAACGTAATTGCCTTGTTGCAGATTATTTAGGCTGGTGCATAATCATTTTAAAACTAGATGCAGAGAGTTATGCAGAGTTTAGTCATTTGTGTCCATGTTGTTGTGCCCTGGGGCCGCCACGGGGCCCCAGGGCACAAGTCGGACCCACGGGGGTTTCTCGGGCGGGCACACGGGGGTGTCGGGATCGGGCGGGAGCGGTCATAAAAATCTAGTCTAGCAGGTCTCTACACTGCACTGAATGTGAATTATTCTCCATGCGAGGACAACATCAACAGGGTATCGTAGCTGAACCAAGTACAATCTGAGCCTGATTTGTTATAAATTATTTTTTTGCTGTTTTGCTCGAATGAAAAGTTGAAAGCATTTTGTTGTGGTTCTGACCTGGTTAGCTTAAATGCTAGCTTTTATTTATTTTCTTTTTTGTGGGTGGGGAGGTTGGGAGGTAGTAATGGAAAATAATTGCCATGCCATTGTCAACTTTGCTATGATAAAATGATTCATATTTAATGACAGGTTAAGGTTTCAAAACCAACCCTTGAACTTGATCTCATTTTTTACTTTCAATAAAAATGTTATCAAGGTTTTGTCAATGAACAGTATATAAAACAACAAAGCCCTGTGACATTGCGGATTCCTCCAGTGCATTCCTATCAGATTAGTGTCTTTCATTAATTAAGCCATGAAGAAACAAGTTAAATGAGGGCATAGTTTCTCTGGCTGTGTCGAATCAATGATATCCATTCATTTAGCCTGAAGGTTGAGATAAGTATACCCATGTTATCGCACCACAGCACTAATAAGGAATCCCCATCCATAACTCATTCAGTCGAATCAACACATGGTGAACAGGATGTTTGAGATTCTCACAGGATCTGACCCTTGCCAATAAACCACTGCTTAGTCATCAATGTGACACTCTACTCACCAGAGAAAAAAGAAATCCCTTCAAGCTTTTTCTGAGATGACAGCTATATCCCTGCGCTGTATTAAAGAGCAGAAGAGTGGCATTTGCAGTCGTGATAGTGCCCAAGAAAAAGTACAGCAGATGGTGCAGACACCTCAAGATGAATATGAAGTTTTTTTGTCACTTGCAATTTCACATCAAAGAACTTACGCCAAGGTAAAGCTATATTTACTTGCACAAGAAAAAACTAAAGCAGGGTATTCATTAGATGCCTGACAATGCATCATTTTTGATACAGTCCATCTGCTTCTTGAAACAGCACAGTCATGTTTGCCAAAGGGAATTTCTCCAGAGGCTGCATATGTACCCATGTGATGCAAACTGGATTGTCGCAGGGTTTTTCAGACTGCAGCTGATTTGTTTTGGTCAAATTTGGTAAATCAAGCCAATGGTGAGACAGTATTTTGTCGTCAGGAACAAGCACATCTAGAGATATTATTCTGTAAAGTTGCACTTAGAATTTAAAAGCATTTGCAGAGCTGCTTTGCAATGCATTATTTCTTCCCTCTGTTGACAGCCTGGGGCGGGTTGATGGAGATGTGACTGCCAGTACGCAATATGCATTCAGATCATTAGCGGAGATTAACTTGTCTATTTTGGTTTATAGAAAACATTTCTGAACTACTGAATATCCCCTTTTCTGCTACGGATTGATGCTGCAAATGCACAAAGTTTCCAAAGTTCCAAAAGAAGACATTGGTTTCAAAATCAATCAGGATTAAGATTATTCTGATTATGGTTTAGAAAAGTTATATTGACAATTACAGCTTCATGTTTGTGTCCTTTGTCTAATACCTGAATAACTTCTATTTTTCTCTCAAAAGCAGGTTTGCGCTGAAAAGCATTTTGACAGGCTGTAATTACCTGCGTGTTTGATAGGTCAGCACAAATAATGAATAATGACTCATCTGCAGACACAAAGGGCCTCGGTGTTAGCAAACTCCAGCGTCATCCTGGCTTTTGTGGCGGCAGGATTAACGGACACACACAGACTTGTACCACAGACAAGAACCCACAGTTAAATGATTTCTTTGCAAATTCCTGTCTTTGTGACTCAATGCTGGCTTTTAGTCTGCACAATACTGCAAAGTCCTTTTGTTTCAAACGTACAAATACAATATTTCTTTGCTTACAGCTGAGAATTGTGTCTGGAAATAAAAGCATAGCCGTATTTTGTCTTTTTATCCAATGCTGTTTTTTCTTGTAACCGATATTTGTTCTGTTTTTGTAATGGTTGAATTAATGCTAATGCTGAGGTACCCACAAAGGAAAACATAGTAATTGTAATATATAACCTGTTCACATGCTTAGTTTTCAACAAGCTTTCTCTAGTCGTGTTTATACAACAACATTGGTCCGGAAAACACACAGTTTTCACCTAATTCACAAAACACGACCTGGGTGAAGAAAATGTAGCTTTAACTGCAGTACACACATTGGTCCAGCTAACGCCACTGTGACGTAAAGCCCTGCACGAGCTAACCAAGGTATTGACAGTTTCCATTTTCCACTTCAATATAATTTTCTGGCATAAAATTGATTTTTTCTATGATTTTGTATGTAAGTAAGTAATCTTTATTTGTATAGCGCCTTTCACAGACACAGAGTCACAAAGTTCTTCACAGTGAGAGTGACAGTGAGACAGTAAGCAGCCCTGGGGCAGCTCAGCAGAGGCGATTCGCCTAAACACCTGGCACCTCAACCTCCAACTACCACCAAGTGTCCCCAAACCGGCATGTTATTGGTTGGTGGGAAACCGGATTGCCCGTAGAAAACCACCATGACACGGAGACTCCGCACAGAAAGGCCCAGGTCGAGCGGGAGTCGAACCCACAACCTTCTTGCTGTGAGCCTTCTACTGTAGAGTGAAGTTTGTTATAAAACATGATTTTCTTGCAGTTTCTGCTAGATTTACAATTGATAAAAATTAGATTTCACAATGATCCAGATTTGCCACAAAGTGCTGATTTTACAATGAAAATAGTTGAAAAAAAAATAATAATTAAGTATTCATTTGGACAATATTTCAAAAATCATGTAAATTTCCTTTAAATTAAGAACATCTCTGTACTATGGATCACTCAGTAAAAATGCAAGTTTATGGGGAAACAGAAATTGACATTCAACAAATTTAACTGACCTTTATTTAACCTGTGCTCTAGATTTAACACTTCCTTCAGTTTTCAGTTGGAGCAAATTACAAGTTACAAAAAACAAACAAACAAATGTACAATACGTTGCTATTATGGCTGAGCACAATGCATATTAGCAAGCACCCTTCTATAATGTTTTTTGCAATCACACAGATTTTCAATAAATAAATAAATAAAATACTGAAATGTAATGTTTAGTAACTGTACCACAAAAATTAATATAGAAACATACAGATAATTAATTTTGAGTAACCCCATAGTCCGTATTACTTGACCAATAACTCGCCTCATAGCAACAGGACTCAATAACAGCTATTGGCGACACTGTAAGAAGCCTTTCAAGTGCAGGACGACTGGCTCGTGTCTCCAGTGCTCTGATCAGGACAGTGAAGTGCTGAGTAAACCTTTAAGATAAAGAGCAGATTAGTGGCTGTCAGAGCGCTGGCTGGGTGTGACTATGCACTGAATAAAGAGGCATTATGGCCAGACAAAGCACTGCAACTCTGGGCCAGACGCCACTTCCTGCGATTCGGCCACAACCTCACCCAATTACACACACACACACAAGGAGACACGCGCGACACTAGCAAGCGGCTAATGATACAAAACCTGCAAGCAAGCAAATGTCTCCGAAGGGTGAGAAATTAATGAGGACAAGGGCAAACACAGCTGCCCTTTCAAGTTTCAAAAATGCTCACAAAATTAAAAATGCAGCGTCTGAAAAGTTAAAGGTTCTCCCGGTGGAATGTGGCTGAATGGTTTGAGGACGTTTGCATCATCATATTCTCCTAATGTGAACTCATTTGATACCAGATGCCCTTCCAGACACAGTAAATGAACATGAATAAGCATCACAAGGGAAACAAGACAGCTGTCAAGGGTTCCAAGCTGAAGAGGGCCAGCTAAGATGTGAATGTAACTTGAAACTTTGGCTTGTGACATTTTTTTGATTCCTGAATGTTCTGGATATAGTGATTTCGTCATTTTTTTTTTTTTTTTTTTTTTTTTTTTTTATTATATTTTTTCTGTCATTCTATCTACCTCCTCACGTGCTGAACGGGGGTTGGAGCAAAGCCGTGAGGGCCTCTGGCCCTTGGCGGCCCCTGCGGGGTCAGCCACCCTGCTGCAAAACTGAAAGCAGGCCTTTGGACAATTCTCCAACCAGCATCAACATGCTACAGAATGGGACTCAACTGCTGCTAAACCCATCGAACAGCAGCAACTGCACCCCTTCGATCATGGCCCAAACAAGGAAAGGCCTCAAACTCGGTGGACACCAAGGAGCACCCCATCTTCAACCTCATGGGACGTAAGACTAAAATGGTGGCTGAACAGAGTGGCTTAAGGGTATAGTTAGGAAAGTCGTGTTACTCCTAATTTAAACCAAATCAGATCTTACCATTGAAACTAGTGTTTACTGTAACTGTTTGGAAATGAATGATGAATGTTTATGTTTGTTTTTGTTTATTAAACCACACAAAATGTTACTGGTTATGATTTTATAATTAGGACTTTGTCACTGTAATGAGAGAGCGCGCCTTCAGACAGACAACGAGGAGTAGGTTTCTTTTTAAAAAAAATTTGAGTTAGACTTTAAATGTTAACTCTGGTGCCCCAAATTTGATTAATTTTATTACTCGCCTACACAATATAATAATTAATAATCAGCAATTAGTGCGCCATGCCACAATTAGCCGATTTTTAGCATATTATATTAAAACAAACCACTACATATCTGGTGCCGCGTGAGGCTGGTATCACACTAATGTAGTAATAATATATATATATATATATATATTTTTTTTTTTTTTTATCTAAATAATTGTGACTTTTCACTATTTTTATTTCAGTTTGATCTTAGTAGGCTGTGTGCAGTTGGTTTATTTTTAATCCTAACCTGCATTTCCTGTCCAGTTAATTTCTATGGCCTTTTTTTACTGTGTCAGTCTAAAATGAAAAACTACTACTGCTGCTGCTGCTGCTGCTGCTGCTGCTGCTGCTACTACTACTACTACTACTACTACTACTACTACTACTACTACTACTACTACTACTACTACTACTACTACTACTACGATGGGGCAGTGAACAGTAGGTTGTGGTGGATGGCAGAAGACATAATAATAATTCACCAAATCACATAAAGAGACATGTATATGCTAACTAAATACTCTACGTTCCAGTAAATTCTCTCACTGGAACAGAGTTTCTACTCGGATACTCAAAAAGATTTTCAGTGGCCGAGGAAGGAAATGGAACATGGTAGCTCCTGCATTTTGAGAAAGATAAGCATTCAACAGTTAAAATACTCTTGAAAAAACACATGCTGACTTGTTTGTAATATGGTATGTTAAATGTATAATGTAAATTGCTGGTAATTTGTAATTTTGAATAGGACCCCAGGAAGAGTAGCTGTCAACAAAATAAACAAATAAACCGCTAAACGTACCTGTGTTATTTTCTCTTTAGTTTATCTCTTCAGTTCACTCAACTCTGTGACTCTGCTCCTGGGCTGCTTATGCACTTCTGCCATTATAAAAAAAAAAAAAAAACATATTCACTCTCTTTCGATGTTTTGTAAACTGTATGTAACAGCACTGTCCAAATTGATTAAACTGACAAAAAGACATTTGTATTTTGGCTGTTTTGGGGAATTTCCAAGTTATTTATTACTTGATTGACTCTTTACAGTGAAAGTAATCCGACTTGACCACTGGAACACACACACTCGGAGAAAACATCACATCAGAGGACGACTATTAGCTATTTTGATTAGAAACAAGCACACTGACATTTTGCGATTGTAGTAAATAGAATTGCAGCACTGAAAACGCCTACTCAGCTGGACTAATGTCTCCTTTAAAGCTAATTTTGCCAGAAAGTTATTTTGCAGTCTGATTATCGCTTCTAGACTCAAAGTATTTTCAGAGAGAAAATGGAGTCATTATGAGAAAACCGTTCAAGGACACAACCTGAAGTGAAAGAATACATTGATACTGTGCAGTCTGCTCGGAGGGACTTTGTCAGCAGAAAAATACAACTCAGGACAAACAATGGAGCTGTGCAGGAAGTGGAGAAAAGTGGAATAGAAAATACACTTACATATAATTATACAAAGAATATTCAGCTTTTCACTTGACAGCAAAGTTCTAGTACAAAAAACTAATTACTACAAAGTTTTTTTAAAATGTTCCAGGGTCATCGTTGGCTTGCAGTTTACTCTTTGTATAGCAATAATTTCAAAAGCCAAATCTAGTTTACTGCAGTAAAAACATCATTTCAAACCTTCTTCATAAAATCTATTCAACATAATTGCAAGAGATAATACTTTTTTTGAAGATCTAGTGCTAGTGCCATATTAAATAAATGTCCAGTCGTCATAATAAGGAGAAATATGGAGGTTATCGATGTTTAATAAGCAGTAGAATCATTAGCGGATTAAGACAACACATAGAGGGTTGAATAACTACTAATTACTGACATGCATGCAAATATACAAGGATACACATGCTCATAACCAAACTGTGCCCATTTGTAACAGTGCATGGCCCAACGCCTGTGTAAAACTCTCCAGTATTAGAATAGAATCATTGTACAAGGCCCACTTCCACACTGGAGTTTTTAAAAAGCTAAATGCTCATGGAGGACACACAAGTGGGCACAGTGCGGTCAGTCCAGGCACAGAATAAGAGAAGGGCACTGCACAAAGTCACCCACACACCTGTTTCAACAGTGTGCTTCTACTGCTGTATGCTGTGGCTGCTCCACAAAGAAACAGGCAAATGTGCCTAAAACATGTTCCTCCTACCACCTGCTCAACTAGACCAATCAAGGGCAAAGAAAGCACTTCCTTTAGAATGTTTTATAATACTCTTTCAACTGGATTGTTACAGAGCATTTAGAATAATGTAGTTTACACACTTAATCCTTACACCTATATTCATAAGTTAAAGCTGCATTCAATCAGAACATTACCAACTGTGTTTCTTCATAGAAAAGTGGTTGTTTGTTTCACAGTACATTAACTTGTCCATATTGCAAATATTCAATTACAGGTGTTACAGCTGGGTTACATTTAGAACAAGTAGCAGAGCCTCCACCAGAAATGTTGCAAAGTTTTTTTGATTTATAATGGTTGATTGTGAACTGAACCTCATAGCCAATTGCTGTACAATCCATCTGGTCACAAACGAGTATCCTATAGGTGAGAATGTAAGCAAAACTGATTATCTGTTAATACTATTTACAATTACAAAATGTATTTTTACTTTACCAGAGTCACGTATTTCTCAGTTACACATACCGTACATTTAAGAAATATCTTTCAGTGTACATTTCTCACACTCGTGTAACATTTATTTTGAACTGAATTGAATGAGTTGCAGATATGATCATGTCCAATCTGTGAACAGACCAGCATTTGAGCATTTCTAAAGCAATACTATAACTTTTACCTTGTTAAATGTCTTTCTACGTCTCCATGATGATAGTCATGAATGTATTTTGGGGCATTTGAAGCATGAGTCTGCTCCACTGTTTCTTGCTTAGCGGTGTGAAATGTATTTAGATGTGTTTTGCTGCCTTATTTCAATCTTAAAGTTACACAAAATGAATGTAAGGTTTGATTCAGCTGGCTAATTGCACAACAGAGCTGTAGGGAAAGCACTTCTGCTGAAGTTGCTTAATTCTACTTTAATGTTTGTTAGTCCAATTAATCCAACTTCAAATTAAGAAATTGTTTCCCTAAATACTTTTAACTCTTTCTTGGACCACGTACTTTTACTTGATTAATAATATTTAAAAGTAATTTTAACTCTACTTGATTATTTTTGTGAGTCTACCCTCTTTGATCATGACAATCAAAACTATAACCACATTAGTTGTAATTCATTTGATCCAGTCCCCCTTTTCCTCTTCTGGAACACCAACTGCATGTTCTGTATCTCTGCCAGCAGAACTTTGTGATCTTCCTTTTGGCCTCTTGCCTGGAAGTTTTAAAAGCCGAAGCCATTCTTTTGGATTTTTCTAAAACGTTTTGAATCTATCTCAATCTGTCTCAACCATCTTTACAAAAACATTATCATCTCGATCACGACCCAAGAAGAAACTTGTCATTTCTTCTACCTCCAACTTTTCTCCAATCTTTTTCTAAGCCTGTTTGTATATTCAGTGGAGAAAAATAAAAAACTAAAATTATGGGAAAATATTTGACATTTCAAAAGCGTTTCAAAATAGTTATGATTACGAAGGTTGAAAAAGAAAATGTGAAATTGTGTCAAGTCTCTAATGAAAGACAATAAAGCAAATTACTTTTGATTGAGAAGAAAACAAAGCCACAAAAGCTCGTCTATACTTCATTTTAAACAACAAAGATTTGTCATGACTTTTACACACCTGTGCACAAACATAATTGTGTGTACAAACTTAGGAGACAATAATACTCCTCCTAATCCACCCCACCGCTGCATCGCACACCCAATCAATCCCCCACAGAGCGGGATGTGGCCAAGGCGCTGTTGCCAAGGGGTTACCTTGGCAACACAATCCAGAATTCCCTGTTTTGTTTTTTTTGGGTGGTGGTGATGTCAGCCAGGTGCAGTTTGGCGGTTTGCTCTTTAACAAGGCCGACCTATGTAGTAGATAATGAGCTGGACTTGACTGTCACGGCAAAGATGACTTGTTTTGTGCATAAGGGGAAAGGGGGAGGGTCAGAGAGGGGCGAGTCCCAATTAGCTGCAAACAAGTGATGGAGAGCACAGACCAAGAGCTTTCCCCCATGGACCAGGGATTTCAACTGGATAAATGGTGTTTTCTGCAAATTGTGGAGAGTATTCCCAATATTATACAAAACACATACTGCATTCGTCAAGGATAATGCGGCACACCACTATAGCAGTAAAGACTACCTTTACAAAATACTTTTACACTGAACCAACACTATTTAGTTTCTTTGTTGTGATCCTTTTTTGACAATATTAATGTATAATACTCTACTTTAGTGCCAACCGTATTTTGAGTCAAAGAAAGACAGCTTAGTGTTCTATGCATCTAATGATAAAAGTACTAAATCATTTGCAAGAAAAAATGCTGTGTAGGCACTCATCCATGCTTCATTTTCCTGTTTGAAAAAGTTGTTGTGCCAAATAATTTGTAATGGCAAAACAACTTGTCTGATGTAGCTTGATGCAAATGTAAGAATTGAAAGCTTTCGATACTTCAAGAAACAGCAACAACAAAAGCTCACATTGGCAATAGAACTGAACTCAAGAATGTTTGGTACATTTGAAGTTGCATTAATAGTATAGCTTTCTTAATTAAATGATTTAAACATAACCATTTATGATTTCAGAACCAGAATTGATGGATTCTGACTTGATCATATACAGAATTCACTCAGGGAGCGTTCTGCATAAATTAAAGTAATAGCTCCAACAATGTTCACTATATCTTCCTTTACTTCACAACTTTGGTTTCTTATAAAGACAATGTACAGTATTTTGCAATGTATTTACCTTGTACTTTGTTGGCTGCTTTTTGTGAGCAATCTTCAGAGCAATCAGTGATCTATAGGTGGTGACGTGTCATTTATCAGCCACCTGTCCCAATCCATAATGTGGTTATTTCTCTTACTTTTTGGGTCCTGGCAAGTCTCCCTGATGTTTTCTTTTTACAGTTTTTTTTTTGGTGTTCTTTTGGTTGCCTCAGGAAGCTGATGAACATTCACTAGACTTGTGATTGTCCTGAAGATGGCTTGCAGATAGCAGCCGAAACATGCCAACAGGGTAAATACATCTATAAATAAATACATTGTCTTTAAAAAGAAACTAAAACTGAGACAAACAAAAAGCTAAAGGCAGACAAAGCCAGTATTTTATCCCAGAATCTTCAGCTAACTAACACATCGTTGTTCTATATCAATTCTAATTCCAAACAACTAAAGAACTACATCCCTAATTCATACAACAGCATCTCACACTGGGTTGCATTATTCCCTTTGCTTTCAGACAAACTCTATAGCAAGAGGTTGAAAAATAGAGATAAAGGGTAATTTTGCAGTCATGGAGCTTTTTAGACTTTGAAGTAGCCACTCTGGCGTGGAGTGAGACGAACAAGTGAAAAACGATGTGTCCTACAAACACCCATTACCCGGCTGTGCTGTGCTCTTTAGGCGGAGACAGAAGAGGGAAAAGCACTCAGGACACAGGCACAGCAGAGTGCACCTGTTTGAGCCCCCTCCATTAGCGCCGCAGCCCAGAGAGGAAATGCTCAGACCCCCAAGTGTCGCTGGAGTCGTGTGATCGGTAACTATGGACAATGTGAAAAGTGACACTAAGTAAACTGGCTATATTTACTACAAAAGAGGTGGGGCATTGGTGTAACACTGGAATAGTTTGAAGGTATGCTGAGGTGAAAAAAAAAAAAAGTGTATAAAAAAGTGTATTGTTAAAAAAAAAATGATAAAGAACGAACCATGTAAGTGACACTCTGAGATGAGAGCTGGCTGTGCAGGGTCATTAGTTCTGTGACAAAAACTTGAATTTGAGCTCTAATCATCTAAACTTTTATGAATTTTAAAAGTATGCATGATCCAACATTTTTAGTTCCGATACGGATTTTGATACAATAGTTATCTACCGATATTTGATATAAATTTGACACCTTTATGTGAACACCCTTTAAAATATTATGAAATGTTTTGGATCGACATCAGCCAGTAAATTAGTCTCATTGTGTCTAATAAAAGGCACAAGCTGAACTGATATCGTGGACCAATCTAGCAAAATTTTATGGATCGGCACCTATATTCGATCCCAGAATCAAATCAGTGTGTCTGAGCGAAATATTTTGTAGGGGTAATTTATTATTTTTTTTTTTTGTAAGAAAGATTGACTTTCTTATCTCACTGTTTAACAATCAAGTAGGTTTAAGCACTCAAGTTATTTTTTGTGCAATCCTTTTCAGCTTAAACATCACATTTATATACACATTTTTCCACTGATGGAAGTAAAATTCTACTTTTGTCAACAATACCATGTGCCATCTTGGTATTTCACAAATAAAATATATTCTAGAAAATGACAATGCTGAATAGAGTCAATGAACACTTTGATGCTTAAAGATTAGGCCTCAAGCCAACTCCGTGTCATGTGGAAACATGGACCGGAAGAGGCAGCTATTTAAAAATGAAAGATGTTTTACCACCACCATCTGCCACTGAAGAATCAGTTCCCTGAGAGACGTACAAGAGTGCATCAAAATACTCAGAGAAACACATGGAATAGGACAACAGACAACTTATGATGGATAGGAACTGCACCAGAAAGCAGCCAATAATAACTTAAAGACTACAACGCAATACACAAAATATAAGACATTAGCATAGCAGATAGTTTTAGGAAATGGTACTGGGGGTGTATTATATTATAGATTTGACTCAATCTTTTGTCCATTTAAAAAAGTTGGTGATGGTTCCTCAAGCAAACCTACATCTTTACACTTATACACTTATACTATACTCTCATTTGTATATTTCTATTCTATTCTATTCTATTCTATTCTATTCTATTCTATTCTATTCTATTCTATTCTCTTGTTGTTATAGTTTCTGTGCAAAAGTAGCCAATAATATAATTTTGTGTACCCTAATCTGACAACAACAGTAAATACTGTAAACAACAAAAACAAATAAATGAACTTATGGAGTACTTTTCATCTTTACGAAACAGAATTAGCTTGTTGCATGTTATCTGTGCGCTGAGGCCATTTGGAGAGACACAGGACCAGGATGTATCTGATATCTCCTCCATCTTGCCAGTGAAAGGGAAAGGCACCAGCTCTGATTTGAATCTGATGCCGTGATTATCATGCAATGACCCACAATGAGCAATGTCCCTGCCCTTTCACTTGATTGTCTGTGTCTTTTACTGGACAAGGTTATCAGTGAAGATTAAGTTACCACGGTTACTGTGCTTTAACTAATGTTGCAGGGATCCAAAACATTCACGATTTAAACTTGGGGAACAAAATAGCATATTAATCTGAACTTTCAGAAATCAGTTTCACACTAAAACATGATTTTCCAGTTTCACAGTTTTGTTTATCAGTTGAATTTCTTTTGGCTCCATAATAACTGACAATTGCCAATTCACATTTTCATGAATATTGTGCCAAACTCCAAAAAGAAGCTTCATAATTACTTCCAATTTGAAAAGTTGAACGCAAGCTTTTCCAGTTCACATTTACATACTTGCTATTTTTGTTACAAAGTTGTTTCATAAAACCACCATACAGTGAAATCCACAGGGTGTTGTCAAAATATGCTCGGCTACAACATTGACTTTGAAGTAAGTAAAAGATGCAAATTGAGTGGAAAAGTAGGTCAGCTGGTGATGTGCACTCTTTATATGTATGTCCTTATAATCTAAGACATTTGTTCAGATTTTTTTTTTTTACATGGATTGGTTTATTGCTTTTGACATTAATGTGCTAAACCTCTTAAAAGTGCAACAGGTGTATTTTTACTTTTTGGCCCTAGTTTCTTTCTGTGGGAAGGTATTAAATGTTCTTCAACACCATCAATTTCAGACTGTGGTTATGTTGGTATTTAGCATTTTTCTAGTTGTTTTTATAGACACACTCAAGCTGAAGAGAGAAGAGGAGGGGGCTAAAGGACCCCAGACTTCCTGTAATGGTCCATAGTATTTTACAGTAAACATCAGCAGCATCAGTGCTTCTTTGATCAGCTAAATGTTGTGTGACGGAGACAATTGAAGATGTTGTAACAATCAAATCTAGAGGTCAGCTTCAGGCAAAAATAGCACAAGCTGATGTCCCTGATTTTAAAATAGGCTATATGAAAGGGTGGACTATATTTTCTGATTTTTAGAACACTTGACAATACAAACAATCTGTGTGTGGACCCCATTGCACAATCAACACTCATAATGAATGTATTATTTAATGTGTGCAACTATAATGTTTTACAATTAGTTTAACACAGAGCATTCTAGTGATCTGATTTAGCAATAGGGGAATTTTATAGGTGCTACTCAAAAAACAAAGACAGGCATCATTTTAAAAGTCTTATATTATGCAAATTTTCCATCTTTTATAATGTTGTGTTTTGCTTCATCCACATAAACACACAAACCCAGCATGTTCAGGCTGTATAATTTCTTCAGACTAAATACACGCCTTGTGATGTAATAAAGTGAAAATACAGGAAGTGCCTTGTGTTTTAAACTCCACACACCTTCACTAGAGTCAACTGGACTTTCAACATTGGGCAGCCAAACTTTGCTACAGTTATTGTATTAAAAACGTTTAAACTTTCACTTCACAATTTAACACATTTTCACATTTTATTCTTTCTTTTTTTTTTTTTTTTTTTATGAAGCTCTAACCTAACCTAACAAATAGAAAAATCCAACAAAAACATTGTTCCTAAATGCCCAGTCTCATCAACTTAAAGTTCCTCTTGTGTATCACTGAGTAAAAGACCTCAATTGAGCTAAAATAGCAGTCAACAATAAAACTACACCTCATGACATCACCCTGTGGAACAGAGCATGTACAAGCCAAGATCATTTAAACATTTGTGAATAGAATGAAATGAAACTACTCACAACTTGGGGAATGTTTTGGGGGAATGAACAAAATTCTAAAATTGTTTAGAGCTTGCTGAAGTCAAGTCAATTTAGGTGTATAAAAACTTTAATTCATGAGATGTGAAGACAATTATTAACTTGATGTCTTTGTCCCACACAGTAGTAGTACATAGATGGCATGAATGATGTTCTTTACATTCACTTCATAACCATTATAACGCTGCCAGTTGTTGCAATGATAAGGCTGATTCGTTCTACACAAACTATAGCATCCTACATTACAAACCAGGTTCTTGCCAAAGTCATCAGCGATAAGGTTTTAGGCTTGATGTATTGGAGGCAGCCACAGCCAAAAGCCCAATTTCTCAACTTTCAACAAGCACCTCCCAAATTGATGTTGTCAGGCGTTTTAGTGGCCAAAGACAAATTATTTTTACAAGGAAGCTGAAACAAAATGAGTCGCCCTAAGGTTGTATCCAGATAAAGTAACAGCTTTGAGACAATCATTCAAAGAGCATTTGTATTTGCACATCAATGTGAAATGATCATCTGACAGCAGCGTTCGCAAAAACTACTAAATCTAACAACTGTGGAGCAGGCTGTGTAGAGGGCATCTGGCACACGTATGGTACATCAGGAGGAAAACCAGTGCACACCAGGAGGTATAAGCACTGTTACATCCTATGTAAAAAAGAAAGCAGATGGACCACATGTGTCACTAATCTGTTCCATCATTGTAAATCTATTAAGACTTCTCAATTTGTAACAGGTACAAAAATGCAGCAACATAACTATTATGTCTACTTTACTTTATGTCTACTGATATGCGATTCAGTTTCAAATCGCATAGCAGTTTTTGTTGTGACAAAGCTAAAAACTCCAACCCAATTTCATAAAGCATAAAGATGTTTTAAAACAATACTATTCTATTATACTTAGGTAGGTAAAGGTAAAATTTGCCTTGTTATTATGACTTTTTTGCATCAATACTCAAATTAGTAGCTGGTGCCAACAATAAGCATTGATTTTACTTTTGATGAATGGAAGTCTTTGGCTTTGAATATAGATCTGCTTCCAAAAAGCTGAACAAGGTTTTTATTTATTGATTTAATATTTATTTTCTTAATTTTTAGTAAGCATTGCCATTATGATTAATTTACAATAAATGTGTTATTTATCTCAATTCAACTCCCTGGTTGGACCATACGAACATCTCACGATCTATGGGTGGAGTTTGCATGTTCTCCCTGTAGGAGGTTTTCTCTGGGTACTCCGTTTTCCTCCCACCTCCTTATAGGTTAATTGGGCATCACTGTAAAATTTCCCCGAGTGAATGAATGAGAGAGTGAACGGTTGCCTGTCTAACCCTGCAATGAGTTGGCCACTGTCCCGGGAGTTACCCCGCCTAAGGCCCAAAGTCACTAGTATAGTTCTATCACCCGCGACCCCTAACAAGAACAAACGGATGAATACATGTGTTGATGGTATGGTCAAAGTTCACATTTATGACTAAACTCCTGAATTAATCATCTCACATTTCCAAACATTTGAGAGTTGATGTCTGATTAATACACAAAAAGACATAATAAAACTTAAATTCATCTTCATCTGATCAGATAACAGAGGCCTCAGAACTGAAAACTGGAGGAGATCTTATTCTGTGTTGAATTTTACTTTTCTCCTTTGAATGTCAAACCGCTTTAACTGGATCTAAAACAAATGTGCTTTTATGATGGGTAAACAATTAGCCTAATAAGTGTCTGATGGGAATATAAATGCACTTTGCTTCCTGAAATAAGAAGTTGGTCCAGGAGATATATAAAGTCTACCTTGCTTCATCATACCATCTTCTCCATGTCTGCATCATGGTACGGCCTTGGGTCACTCACACTCAATAGTGACTAAGCTCCGCTCTTGCTAAATCACAAGCAATCTTCTTGGCAACGTGATGAATGAGATTAATTACTCTACGGTAGGGGACAGAAAACAGCCTGGAGCCGCTTACAAACGCACCACCAATGTGTTCTTTTTTGGGGGGAGAGAGAGGAAACAGACAGGCAGCAAGGTGCTCTTCATCTCCTCTACACACCTCGTGATGTGACGGCTGAGGCAAGGCAATGCAATGGGACTATTTTGGTGTATTTTTCTGCCTCTGAAAAGCGGCACAAAGCGGTCACGATGCCGTATGTCTATTTAAGCGCTGATGGGATATTTAGGTCAATCTGAAACTAATAGCCGATTTCACAACAGCAACATCCCAATCCACCCCTCCTCCTCTTCTCTCTCTCTCACCTCTTTTCCATCTTCCTATACGACCCCCACAACACACACCCTCCGTCCTTGGATGGATGGATAGATAGGGATGGATAGAAGGAGTATGGATGGACTAGAACGGGGGTATTCCATTTTCTGCCCACGATCAATGTGAGAGCACCACAAGGCTTTTTACCCAGCGCCACATATAGACCTCTGCACGCCTCATCCATTCACACACTTACATAGCAACCAGACATATTCCCATGCAGCATCCTGTCATATTAGGCAACGTACCCCCAAGCGTTGTGAGGTGCGAGACGTGCAAAATAGCGAGATGACATTGCAGCTGCTTACTGTAAAATCAATTCCCTCGATGGGGATGGAGAGTCTCCCTTTTTCTTCCCGAATGCGTGGATGGACTCCCCGGGATTCGGTTCCGACGCGCGCGCTTATCCCCCAGAATTACACCATGCGAAGTGGATAGTGGGGCATCATTCCTGCTTCGAAGTATAGTCCGTATAGTGTGGGAGAGGAAACCGGGGAAATGTAGCCAGCATCCAACAGATAGGGATGAGGAGAGCCAGCTGTGCGCGCGAGGGAAAGAGGGAGGGAGGGGACGAGGAAGCGGTGAAGCTCAGAGCACTGCGCACAGGAGCAGCCAGGCAGAGCGGTAGAGGTGTGCGTACGCTCTCTCTCTCTCTCTCTCTCTCTCTCTCTCTCTCTCTCTCTCTCTCTCTCTCTCTCTCTCTCTCTCTGGTTCGCAGCGTAACAACCTCCCCCTCCCCTCACCCTCCTCACCACCGCCAGACGGACTGACAGACAGAGAGCCCAGGGTATCAGCGTCAGCAGCGACACCCACAGGTGATGAGAGGGATTGCAACGTTTGTGAAAAAGTGAATATCAGTCATTGTGCTGTTGCTGATCGCCACGTGTCACGACCAAGATGAGTATATTTGCAATTGATAAGCCTTTGGAAATAACTGAGGATTAGATGGGTATGTGTCTCAAATACTTAACTAACTCTTAATGACTCTATGTTGTCAATAAGTTAAAAAAAAATCCTAGAATCAAATTTGTTAAATTGCCAAAACAAATTGCTCATAGTCAGTGTTTGAGAGTCAGCATAGAGGCTTTGTTTCTGTGTTTTCAAGGGAGATATCACTTTTGTTTGTTTTTTCTGGACAAGGGAATTGACTTTGCTGCAGGAAATGAACACAATATCAGTGCATCTCTTTGTTGTTGTTGTTTTTGCTCATCTTTAGTTGTCTTGTTCACATTTCCTTTTGTCTGGCGTTTCTTTGTGCTCTGCTGTGTGCTCTTTTTGTCATAATCAAGAATTTCAGTGGGAGATAAAATTTGTATTGTATAATCATTGGACTTTTTGCTTAAGAACACACGGATTACATTAATGTTCACATTTAGGACATTGCATAGTGTTTTATTTTTACAACTCTACTCTCCCTGTCAGTTTGTCTAATTGCATCACCCTAAAGCTTCTCCTTAGCCCTTTTTCCCAGCTCTTGTGAGCTATTCTTATCGGTTCTCTCTAATGACCTGACATCTCCACAGGGATCATTAAAGTTTCATCTGACCTAATCTAAAAACTGAAGACCCCTCAAGAGTGCCACTTGTCTGCTCCAGTGGAGCTGCTCAGTGTCCGACAGGAGAGGACGTGTTCCAACTGAAGATAGTGACTGCATGTGACACTGAAAAGTCTATGGATATAGAATAGGGGATTAGAGGTTCTGATAATTTTTAAACATTCATAGTATGCCTATGAGAGCAATGCATCCAAGGCAGATTCTCTGTGCACAGTTAAAGAATCATTGGTTAAATCATATCAGTATTACCTTATAATCATGTTAATTAGGTTATATCATGTTATTACCTATTACAGACATAATTCCCTCCATAGCAACCAAGAAGAAAGAAGCCTATAACAATAGAGAGGATAATTTGTCAACAGGTGGTGCGGGTAATAGATCCGCTTATTATTTTACCATTATAGATCATGTGGCACCCTCGTGTGGTTTCAAAATGCATTGCATGTTAAAATCTAATCAGAAATTAGATCATCGGGACCTTGATCACCAAACTATCAAGAACACAACCATATAGTCGCATTGTACATTACAATAATGCCACCATAATAGCAGATTTACAATAGGCTTATAGGTCTACAGCAGCAAACACCAGAAGTGATCGTCTGACAGAATATAAAAAATGCACCATTCTACTAGGAAGGTAAAACACACAACCAAAACAATCTCACACCATAATATGACTAGTTTTATTTTTATAAGTCAACAATAATTGAAAATGTTAACCTTGGTGCTGCCCGGAGCTCTACTCGCATCCCTTTGTGCATGACAGCCAATCAGCGCTCAGAATGAGATTGCTAGACTCTGATTGGTCAGTTTAGAGGAAGATGCGACGGCCGTGGAGAATAGACTCAGGATTTAGGGATTTCCCCAAGACGTTTTCCGAATCTAAGGATAACAACACATTTATTAGGTTTACGTATAGACTGAAGTGAGGAATCGCTGCATTTTTATCAAACAGACGTGCATTGTGCTTTACCTCCAGCGTGTCTGGTTGTGTTTGTTTAGCTGAGGCTTTGTTGCTGGGCTGTTGGGCCCATGGCGCTGTCCTATGGATGAAGTCACTCCCTGAGCATAGCCGGTTCACAACACTGGACTGTCGTCACTAAAGGTAAGTATTCTGTTTTATCTGTAGAATTTCATATGAAGTATTTTCCAAAACCACACTATTAGCTTGTCAGGCCTGTAACGTTTGTTATTTCGTCTTACTACCTTGAGCCTTACCAGCACAACTCACGAAGGTTGTGTATCTTAGCGCTGAAATGTTCGGACTCGTTGATTTCGCGGCAGTTTGAATGATAGGAGTTGACGAAAGAGAGTATGTCAGACCTTAGATATGGCTCTTTTTCTTCGCATTTATCACCAAACACATACATGCAAAGACCCACTCTGAAGCAAATAAATTAAACAATCACTCGCTATAACAAAGATCGCTTTAAGTACGTTGGAAAAGAAAGTATTTTCACTATAACTCGCAGCTGGCAACTGAATTGAAGAAAACCGCATATAAGAATAAGCTTCACATGCAAACCTTTAGCCATATTTCGAGACAGTCTCAAGGTGTAAACACGTTGTATATACTAATAAATATCAAGCGTGTACCAAACGCACTCTATAGAAGACACATATAATTAAGATATGAAGCTAAAGACACAGAGCTCTTTGTGTATATGTAAGGTACCTTAACAGTGCCAGAGCTGGACTGGCATGTGTGCACAAAAGAGGTCACTATCTAAGGTACTTTAATTCAACTCTCATGTACCTACGTAGTCTGCTGACTGCAGAAAAGAATAAGAAGCTTATAATGTTGATGTATTAATCCTAATAGGTGTATCATTGAAGTGGAATCGACAGGTTGACAAGCTAGCGAACATGAAAGACATCTTGAGATACTTAGAGCGTAGGTCTCTAATATATCACATGCTCTATAACTTTTTACAAGTCTGCGAGCAAAGATGCGGACGCGCTCCAAGCAAGATGTCTGAGCGCAAGGAGGTAGGAACACAGACCGATGCATAAGATACAGGTCGAAGCAGCTCTGCCTAACAGCGTCCACCACGACCTGAGGGGACGATAAACATGGTATCTCACTCACGACTCGATGCGTCTTACTTTGAAGTCGGCAAGAATGGTATATTCGTAGACTGGATGGTCCGCAGAATTCCTGCCAAGCCTCAGGATCCGGTTGATGAGGGTCTTACGGTTTTGCGAATCTCTTCTGGGTGGAGAAATGCTTTAAGAAAAGCCAATTGCCAAACAAACTACGAAGAGGGTCATGGAGTCCGCTGCTTGTCTGTCTCGCAAAAACACGACATAGTTAACGTGAAGATGTCTTGTTTTGGAGTGAGCGAGGATCCTCTATATAAGAGAAACTGTAATGTAGAATTACTGTGAGTATTAATTCACCAGAGGAGAATTACTCAGTGGTTTTTGATCCATCTGAAGATACCATCAGATTTGGCATGTCGACTACAAAAAGATGAAACCCAAAGATGAGAAGAAACTAGTAGCACTCTTTCACAATGGCCTGGCACACTACCTAGATCCAGGCCAGGAAGCGAAACAAATGGACACGCTCGCTAGGTCTGGATGGTAATAAGAGAATTTTATAAGCCCGTATCAGAGCACAAACAACTATGTATAGCTTGGCTGAGGGAGCTATCAGCTTCACGTTTCGGCATTGATATTTTGGATTTTCCGGTTCTTATTTACTTCAACAGCTTCTGCTCGTCTCGTCACTGCAGCAAAGAACAACAAACAGGGTATTAGCAAGGGTAACTACGACTCTACTCCAAACCATTAAACGGTTAACAAATATAATCAACTTAATAAGTACACGCAGAGAATTTGGTTCAAGTATAACGCTATTACTATACTGATGATCATCGTTCGAAGATTAAAATTCTCCTCCATTTTGTACTGATTCCACTTATGGTGAAGGAATGGCACTAGCACACTCGTTACTTACGAATGCACTGTATGTACACTCATACGGGGCTATTGTGCTTCCACAGCGCATCTGCCGTCTCTACTGTATGTATACTTGAGCCTCAAATCATTTCATTGAAACAATCTAATAAATCATGCGTGTGGGTTACATGCTAGAATACTGAAGAAAAAGAGACAATCAGAGTCAAAGAAAGCAGAGAACCAAACAACCCAGGTCAAGAGACTAGAATACAAGAAATGTTCTTTCACCGATGTTTTTGTCTATCTACAGAAAAAGGAAGGGGTGAAGTATCAAGAAGCTGAAAAGAGAGATAGCTGTAAATTCGAGCAAAATTAGCTTCACTCATCCGAAGCAAAGATCTCTCACGCAGCTGAGGTGTAGAAGCACGCAACTAAGCAAAAGCAAGATGTGGAAACAAAGTGTTAAACGCCAGACTCGATCTAAAACACTGGGGTGCACTAAAGCAGGTCGAGATACAGAGCAACTTACTAGGGGCAGGGTGATCTAAAACCAACGTGTGAGTTAAAGACATTCCAGAGCACTGGTGGATGAGAGCAGTCGACATATTAGAACGCGAGGGCCAGATAAAGGGATCAGAGAGCTTGAATGAGCGCATAAGCCTAAATACAGATTGGACTATAAAGCCAGCGAACTGGAAAGCAGAGCTACTAACAAACAGGAGTAAACGGAATCTAAACAACTATGACAGACAGGGACTAAAATGGGCCTAAACAAGGGAGCTGGAAAAGGAACATTGGGCCTGTGATACGAACACTTGGTGTATGCTCTCTAATAAGCTAGGACCAAGATAAGCAGTTAGTAGCTTCCTAAATATCACCTAATAGCCAGGCAGAAACAGATGAAAATAATACATGAACAAAAACACGAGAGATTAACACACAGAGGCACATAGATCACAGGGCGTAATAGATCTTCAGGACCTCACATATAACACATGGACCTCAAACCAGAAGCATATATTATAACAAGGTCACTATGATAACTAGGTCGTCTAAAACATAGGCTCCTAAAACAGGCACCAAGTCACACGACCACACACAGGAGATAAACATGGAAGACACAACAGGTCTGGATCTTAAACAGAACTTAACTTATGGATCAAAGTATACTGATGTAAAATTAAGTCACCCTTTTTGTTTTGATGGCGCTCTAACAGATTGATTGGCGCCACCTCTGCACCGAATGTTTATTCCTTTTTTCCATTATCAAACCCAAACTAAAAATATGTTTTTGGTAAACCAATCGGGTTTTCATGCCACACCCATAATAAACACTAGTCTTCATGATGTGCATTCATACACAATAGCACATGAATAACATTCATCCACAAGTATTAACACAGAACGCGAATCTTTTCGAGCACTTCATATGTGTATGTATGCCGAATGTCTGGTCAGTGGCCAGTTCACAAGCACTCCCTAAAGAGCTTCAGAGATGACAAGCGTGGTGGAGATGACGGTACAGTTAGTCCTGGGTCTATGTAGCGACTTTGTTATTTGATTCAGAAAGGGAATTATCACGTACTGTCACAAGCAAAAGAACTCTAAAATAACTCAGAAAAATAAATTGAAGAGGTAGGAAGGTACTGTCTCTCGCGATTGTTCTTCTTCAGTTGATGTCTCGCTTACTCTGGTGTTAATAGGACTCTGAAAATTACACAAAATCTAAACTTCCTTCGATATGCTTGGCACACGTAACTATCATCGCTCTAGTCTGGAGTCTATATGGTGGGATAGTAGCTGATTCTGCTCTCGTGTGTGTGGTGTCTGAGAATGCCGCGTCTAGATTGCATGCACATCATTTTCTATTCTTTACAAACATCACTACACGTTCACATGCTTAGGCTGCAGTTATAAGTAATCAGCCAGTTGGCACTTAAACCCGTCGGTCCACAGCTGAGCATAGTTAAAACCCCGGATATGAGAACACTGGTGGTAAATCCATTCATGTTTCAGCATATAGTAGATAGCTACCAGAAGCACAGCACAGCAGTGGCAACTTGAAATAAAGGGCGACAAAACAAGTGGGTCATTATATGTAATCAAGGAGGACTAAAACCAGGTTAAAACAGGGCTAAAACAGGGACTTCGGTCAATATCCATGTAAGCGCCTTATGATAACAGTGGATCTTTATATATCACCTACGCAGAGTTAGACGGGACAGGAACTCAAATACAGTGTTAACTATATAATCTGTGTATCCATACAGAAAAGCAGGGACTAGACTCGATAGGTGTGCTTGAGAACGCAGGTACAAAAACCGAGCAGGGACTAAGATCAGAGAGACATAGAACCAAGAGGCCTTAACCACAGAGACATAAAAAGCAGCAAAAGGGCTTGACTAGTATCAGCTTGGAGATCTTGTGAAAGGCAGTTCTGGACTTTAATATAGCTAGTTGGATCTATAATCTCATGTGTTAAATACATGTGTACGTAAACTCTTAGGGTCTTTAATTTAAGTCTTAGAGAATAATAAGCTAGGAGGGTGGGCGACTAAAACAAGAGGCTTAAATCCTTAGATGATCTCTTAATAGGATGTGATAGTAAACATGGACCTTATTTATCACAACTGGCTAACGCATGTGACGTTATTTAAGTCTATATCTAAGTGGCTAGATACCAGATCTAATGTCAATAATAAGAAAGTGTTAGGGATCACCATTGGTTTTTTTTTGGAGTTGTGTGTGGTGGTTGGGTGTTGGTGTGGTACTTTTGGGTGTAGCATTTTTAGGTGTAGCGCAGGGATCAACTGAGCAACCAGTCGAAACCAAAAACAAATTTATAGTTATATCAATTTATGTATACACTATAAACAATCATTTTAGTAAAAGTTTCTGACAATTCGTATTCCAAGTTAAGCATTTACCAACGTGTCCATGTTCATAATGCCTTTATACGTAAAAAATAAGTAATTTGGCGCACTTTTCCCCTCGACCACATGGGGGACAGTGCACTATGTAAATAGAAATTAGACAATTGTACCAGGAAGTTTGAGTAAAATAACAAAATCCCCTTAGGTATAGAGAAGAGAAGTTCCTCATTCTGAGTTGTCGTTCTTTGTCAGACTGCCCAAGCTGTTTAAACCACGAGTCTGACAACTGTCACTAACTTTTAGCATCCACTCGTAATTGCAAATTGGAAACGGATTAGCCTATTAATTGGAATATATCCAGCTACATGACTTAAGGTAAGACTCATTTGTTAGTTGTTGTTTTTTTTTTTTTTTTTTTCATTGTTCAGTAACTAAGTATCATCTTAAACGTTAGAACATTTACATTGCCTATGTTTTATTAAATAGTTTAATGCTTCGTTGTTCATAAACTAATTAGACTCTCCCGTCTAGTTCGCAGTCTCAGCTTATTGTTGTGTCTTTGGTGTATTATGTCCCATTATCGTTGCTTAACAACACTCCTCTTGGGTAATAAAATCTTAAGAAAAAAATAATTTAAAACCTCACAGAATTATGATTCACACCTGCATTACAGACAAAGACAAAATATATTCTCTTAATATGCAATACAATTAAATTAATTAAAATAAACACTTTAGCCCAACTTATGCAGGAAACTTTTACCTATACAGTATTAAACTGTATTATAGATTTTTTTTTTTTAATTCTGGATGTGAATTGGCTCTATGAAGGAAGTGAGACTGGTCAGTGTTGTGAGAATGAAGGCTGTCCAGAAAAAGCAAAATACTTCGTGTCTTATTTGCTTGCTAGATGCTCTATGTTTCCAGTTATTTACGAGACATGAGGCCTTAAGTCTATATGGCATCACTGCTGAATTACCATCAAAAGAGCAGGGATGTTACGAGCCCAATTGGTTGCGGCAGTACACCGGTACCAGCGTGTAACATAAGAGATCAGACTACGCGGCTGATACGGCAAGAGGAGAGTTACTCACGTCGGCGAGTGGCGGCTCGAACCCAGTCAGGGGTGGCGACTGCTATCAATGTAGATTCAGCGCAATGGCGCCTCGATGAGCATACTATTCTTATGATATTCAAGTAGACATGTGTGAAATCAAGATTTATTCTATTATAGCTTAGAGTTAGATATGATAAATTACACGTGTACTTCAGTAGGACTCAAGTTACTTACATAATTAAATACAGATTTGACTTTTTGCTTATTAGTTATTAATATTATTCATTATGGATATTATTAATATTATTTATTTTTTTTTTTTTTTTTAGTATTTTTTTTTTTTCAAAGTACGAGAGACGTTCACGTCTCTAGTACGGGGTTTGTGACATCTGTGGATAGCTGTTGTGCGTCAAGTATATCAGAGGAATATCTGCATGCAGGCAAAGACAGAGTATTGCGTTGTCGAGTTCGTGCAGCATGTCGTTCTATACGCGCAGATATATAGTTTGTACCATAATCTTGGCGTGTCACAGTGATGTGCTGAAGCTGTCGTTAGGCAATAGCCTAGTGGCCCTAAATGCTACCTGTCGGAACATATAAACGACCAAGCCGAGTCGTTGAGGAGTCTTAACGCTCAAAACAGCTGTACCTCGAAGTAGCTCTTAGCTGAGGCAATAGGTAACTCGCAGCCTCACACAAGGCAGATTACCGCATAGACTGCTTGTACAAATGCATTAGAGATCTGACAGCTGTACAATGAATTAAGCAATATTCAGGTAGTAACCGTAAGCACGGGCATGAACAGTGTGCTGGCAGCGTGATCTCTATTTCTGAGACGATGTCCGTGATCCGGATGCATCTATGAACTGACTACTATGGTAGAAAGTGCGGATGAGAGCGACGACAGCATGATACGGTCTGACGGTTCTAGAAGACCCGGCTGGGGTACAATAATGTCGACAAAGCACCGTAACTCAAAATGATGCGTCATCTGTATGATCCTTCCGACGACCGACGACCGGAACAGACTACGACGATCATATGCTGAATGTCCTTACAATACCATTGACGATCAGTGCAAGAGTCCGAAATTATAAGACCTAGCTAAGGGTCAAATGTGAGTGGCTATCGGAGTGCCGGAATGCTACGTCAAAATAATGCCATAATCTTGCGGTCGGGTGAAAAAACTAACAAACAAAAAAAAGTTTAATGTGTCATACGACGCAAAGTAACTATGGGCACGAGCCGTAGGATCGTAGCACGACCCACTGGCACGAACTACGATCAGCGCACCATACACGCCAGTCTATCACAGGAGGTCAAGGCAGTGCGCTTCCTGGAAAGCGCTGATGCACACGACATAACATGCAAGGATTAGGCAAAAAATAGCTTAGAAGCAATGGATGGTGATCTGTTGCTCGTGTCTATGCTGTCCGAACACGGCGTTGGTGCAGGACATAAGAGTGTCCCTTTATCTCTAGGAGATGTTCGTTAGAAGAGACAAGCTAACATACGGATGTCTAATCAACGTGGGCATGTCTAGTTGAATTACACCGGCAGTACTACTGCTTGAGAGACGGCTACACCAGCCGTCGCTTTCACTCATAAGATGATCAGGTACTCGATTGAACCGTTCGACAGATCAGGTGCGTGAGTAACCTAACTAGGCTCGAACACGAAGTAATGACACATATGAGAGCGTAGTTGCATTAGTCATTCAAGTACTGAGGCGAGGTAGAGAACTACAGGCGAGACTGGTCATTTTGTACTGCGCCGACGACAATGGGACTTGGACCAAGGTGCATTGAATTAGACCATTTCTTCTTTGTCCCCCAAATGTATTGTCTTTTTAATCGTACGCGTAGTCATATTTGGATAAACAGCAGGAAAGCAGATACTCATGACTGCTCGCATAGGGTCAGTGGTGCTGCCAAGTGTTGCGCTGTGGTTCCAGTCTTCTGTCTGCGTCTGGATCTGTGAGAACGATGACAAGAGCTGAGCTTGCCCTCCGTAAGGGCGAGCATACACCATTCTCTAGAGTGCAACTGAAGCGCGCGTCGACAGTGCGTGCAGACTCCATGTCGAGGCGCGAGACGAGTCACGACGACGTGCTGGCGTGCTACGGCGGCAGGTTAATTAGAGAGTGAGGAGGAGAGGGATGTTGGGCATTGGGTACGGAGGAGGTCAGAGCAGAAGCTATGACAAGCGTAGCGCTGGCCAGGGATCTGGGGCATCGGAAGTATGCTGTATCAGTGATCGTACGGAACTCGAGCAGAGCAATTCATTGTTATATGGGATACATTCGCCGCAGGTGGCTCATGTATAATAGCAGTCGGTGTTCCAAATTCTTTATGCTCCTAGACACCATATGACCAAAGAGAGAAGGGAGCTCTAGAACGGTATTCCTTCAATATTACTCTATCTGTGATGTCATCTCAAAGGATTATATAAACTAATAATTTTAATATGTGAAAATTTGGTAAAATGAATTAAGAGCAAATATAAGTTTAGTAGTATCGGTCATCAAAAACATGCACACCGCTAGCAGAGGGGGGAGAGAGCCGGGACCATTGTTTTATTCTGTTTGTAACACAAAGACAGAAGGGTGTTCAGGATGAGAGAATCAGTTGTGTTCGATCGATCTATCTGTTGTTAACATTTCTTACTTCATGTTTTTCACTTCCTCCTGTGCAGACACCATGGCTGCCTGGAGTCAAAGCTGTGTGATGATTTAGCGGTGGAGAATAAGTCGAGCCAGCAGACCAAAGCAAGCACAGACTCTTCACGCTATGTCAAAACCCCACTTCAACTGCACAAAAACATGTAAGTGATTAAGTACAGAAGGCCTTTAATCCACAGACTTAGAACTATTTTGAAAGAAGGAAGATTGAAATAGTCATATCTATTATTAGCTAAAATAAAAAAAACACTCCACCCAAATCTAACTTACGTTCTTGACGTTGCAGGACCCCTCTCTGTTGCCTGGTCAAGTGTTTCAAAAGATGGAAGGTAAACTACGTGATAACTCTGTGTTACTGACATTCAATGGATCCATTTTTTTTAACTATGCCTACATTAAAAAAAAAAGCTCACGTGTCCACAAACAAGTTGCAGAGAATAAATTTGGCTAAATCAACTTTCAGAAACCTGCTTGCTCATCAAGTTGTTTTTTTTTTTGATTGATTCATGCAGGTTTGCTTGATCTAGTATTGTCCAGACACTAAGGTTCACAGGACCTAGCACCTGTTTTAAAATTACACATTTGAAATTTTGTTGCATGCTAAGAATTAAATATCACTATCAAAGGTGAAGCTTTTCAATTTATGCAGTTTGAACATCCAAGGGGCTTTGTTTCTATAATAGTATAGTTTTGATTATTATTGTGGATTATTCACACAAGAGCGTAGAATCAGGTGCGCAGCATCCAGGACACATCATATGATTGGGATGTGCTTTATCGGGATATCAGCAAACCACACTAAGATGGTACTAGACCTCATGTGATAACTTCATATAGTACGCATATGGCGTAGGGCCAAGCGCTGATCATGCATTGGTCGCAGTATGAGTGTCGCCATAGCCTGTCGAGGATTTGCCGCACAAGTCGAGACCAATTAGTCAATGTAGTGAGTAGTAGAATCAAGTAGTATCACAGTATTCATCAAGACAATAGACATTCCAGTCCATTCCGGTCCTTAACATTGTTAATGAACACAAATGGCTTCTAGGTACTGGACGTCAACTGTAATGCAAGACATTAGCGTAGGGTGTCTCGACTCAGATCTGTGCCTAATCGTTGCTGTGATTATCATTATGGTCCGCTTGAGGTGTTGCACGTGAGGTATGATCGTTGAAGCATATCGTAGCGAATGAACTAATAGCTCGGACATTACTGTGATGATTATCTACATTACAGATTATGGTGGTGCTCTACTGCATGTATGTTTTTCGGTCTGTGTTGCAGTGCGGAGTTGTCCTTCGAGGAGACAGTATGTCTTTTGCCTGGTCAGATTAGTGATATGCAATGTGAATAAGCATAATGTCAGTGATGAGATGTGCGAGGTTATCGAAGTCACTCTGACCCGATAATTATTGTCATTATCTAGATGTTACACGGTAATATGTTCTACCGTGTGAATACATCTTCAAAATGCCTACCTTTAATCTATTAGTCATTCAATGTCATGGCTTCGCAGTTCACAGAACAAAAACAACAACACCTCATATGTTAATCAATAAGCAGAAATCAGATCAGCGACTTGAAATGGGCATGTGCATAAGACATGCGGGAACAGTTCAATAAACCATGGAATCACGTTCTGTTTCGGCTTAGTGTTGCGTTGTTCAGAGCAAGCGCAGTAGGGCAGTGCAATAAGCAGTGGTGTTGGCATTACGGTTTTAGCCGTTACGCAGAGAACTCACGAAAGAGACCAGCAGATATCAAACAAGGAGCAAAAAGGAAGGACTCAGTCTCTCTGGAGAAGTGGTGTAATATTCGATGTAGGTGACGTCATACGGTGTCGCCAGGAACTGTCGCAAGTCAGCATATTTCATCAAGTCAGGGAGTTTTCTAGAGATATAGCGTCAGGAAGCTGCTAACACACAAAGCAGGCTATGGCACGATGGTTTCAAACATGGAAGTAGGGCAGGTGGACAATGGCTTCTATTAAAATGCATGGTCGTTTAATAATTAGTGTTATTTATTTTATTGTTGGTTCAATGTGCAGCATCTCATATTGTCATCAAGAGATAGAAACTAAGAAACGAATGTTGTTTGCTTGCATGAAGACGAGAGGTGAGTGGATAGGCAAAATCTATGGAAAAAACTAGAACAAAGTTGGCCATATGTAGTTCGCATCTAACTACTGCCGCACGAGCAGATCACAATGGAAACGAAAAGTGAAGGACGGGAGATCTATAAGTGTGGATGCAACATTTTACAAAAAAAGCCTATAAGATAACGTAACCTTAAGTTGTTGAGTTATAATATAATGTATATATTAAAAAAAAAAGAGAGTACTTGACGACCATAAGAGAGCTATTATACGAATGAGTAATGCAAGCCACTTTCGTGTCCGATTTCGTTTAGCAATTCAGAGTGTTTTTTCTAAAAGAATCATCTTAGGAGAAGAGATGCGAGATAGAGGCGCCGCGTGCTGGCTACAGCCGAAATACACCTGGAGCATTTACTTGCATCATATAAATTAGGATGGAAGGTTGAATCTGCTCGTCACAAGAGTATGCTCTACCAGGCGGACAGTTATTGTAACAAGTTAATAGACAATGAGGGATAAGACTTCCATTCGGTCAATGCTTTGAAGATGTGTCTACAGTGGTTATTATTTAAGATAGGCACAAATAGTCACGGCCGAGAAGCAAATCCGATTAATGAATGTTGTCGGTCGTGTTTGCCTCATTATCTTGCTGCAAGAGTATAGTCATGTATCTAAGTAAGCCAGCAAGACTTTGGGCGCCGAGCGGTACCGGGCACAAGGGAAGTTAGGTGGGGAGTGGGGGTGATGGAGAGGCGAACTAGGGGGGGGGCGGACCTAAAAAAGTCAGAGAGTGGGCAGGAGGCTCAGGGGAGGACATTAAAGGGGGGCGCCATGAGGGGGATGAGCGGTGCAGGAAGGGGCCGGTCCGGCTAAGTGGAGGGCGGCTGTCCGTGACAAGAGGAGTGGGCGCAGAGAAAGGGAGGGGCGGGGGACGCAGGTAGGGGGCCTGAGACCGGGAAGGCGGCGAGGGGGGGGGCATTAGGAGTGATTAAGCAGAGGCAGGGTAACAATGGAGGGGGGGGGGGGGAGACTAAGGGCACACCACGCGACTGAAGATAGGTGGGGCAGAACAGCGGGGAGAGGGGTGGGGGCGGGGAGGGGGAGGATAAGGAGGGGGGAGGAGGGGAAGGAGGTGGCGCGGCGGGTGGTGAAGCACAGAGAAACGTTTGGGTCTCTTGCTAGTGGGAGGGGGGGCGAACTGTTACAGGGTAGTTGAGGTAGTCGGGAGGGAGGGGAGAGTGGGAAGGGGGTTACCCGAGAAGGGCTTGGAATGTTGTTCAAACATTATAGAGATCAAGGAGACTGGGACGAAATGGTGGTTTCTACATTCCTCCCAAAAGTTCCTCCAGGATAGATTGGCGTACTTAAGTAAAACACTATCAACACGCTGAGTGCTCTGCTGGTATTCAACAATGCAAATGGTTATTCATTCTTCTTTTAAAGGAGGTATTATTTTGAGATGTTGAGGGTTCCTATAAGCGGGGATCCTCGGTGTTTTCTAGCTACAAATCATATCTGTGTAATTCTGAATTTAGTACCGGTTGCATTCTCGACGTAATCTAGTGAATTAATGGCCATGGCATGCAGATCTAATTGCATACAGACTGGTCGCTCTAGAGAGCTCGTTCATCTAGCCAGGCCGAGACCGCTGTTATGCGCTTTCTACTACACAGAGTCTTAATTTTACACATAAAACTATCCTGAATGGGTGTCAATGATAATGGTATTCCGAGTAGCCCAACCCGTAGTCGCAAGCCAAGCAAAGAACGAAAGAGCCGCAAGCATTCTGGCGTGTAGAGTGTACGCATTATCAATTATTTCTAGAATAATTATCATGGAGTGGTTGTCCAAGATATCCAAAATTGTAAAATTGAAATAATCATCGTGTATGGTAAACAATGGTCGAACGACAATAAAAGAACGCTAGCTGGCTTCTGAGTTCGAGGAAAGCTGAGAGCTTGGGTAATTATTTAAACTGAGGGTCTTAAATAAGCTAATTATCAATGTCTGCAAGTCCTTCTGTATGATTGAGTTTACAAAACATTTCATCATGTGCTTGGGCATGGTTGACATCCATCTGCATTTCCAGATTAATAATCACTTCAAACAGATGGTTTTGCAGCCAGCAGATAAGATCTTGTTGCAATAGTCAGTTTTGGTTCTAGAGCGTATAACAAAAGAGCGAGTCAGGTCGTAGTCCACTAATTGTAACATCTCTAGTACCTGATAAACGTTTGGAAAATATCTGATTTAGAAATCGTATGTCAGTAATGGGGTTAGTTGTGAAACTCAGAAAATCCTGTTCATAATCGTTAAGCATTCATGCAGCCTCATTGCTCATTTAAAACATTGAAACGACAAGCTCGTATTAGAGTAATAATTTAGGTCAACTAGTCATATATACGTTGATCGTGAGATGTTGCCGCAAGCAAAATAATCGAAGCGATTATTCCATTTTTCGTGCTACTAGATGCGGTCCAGCTTTACGCTGTGTGTCACAATGTAAAAATAAATTACAGTTGATGCGTTTATTAAAACAATGAGGTTACGTGGATCTACGATGAGACCAGTATGATCATGATTTTTTTATACTAAATGCATATGAAAAACACTATGTTCATATGGTTGCATTATTAGGTTGAACTATATCGTATGAACAGCGGCAGATCGATTTCTTTTAATCTATCAGGCTTTTTCTAATATACTGACAAGAAAATTTAAAAGGCTAAGGATGGAATTGTGACCATGTATGTGTTTTGCTAGGCATAAGCTGAATGGACTCTGTCGCCTGAGGAACGGTGGGCCTTAATGTCCGGTGATAATACTCACCGTGAGAGCATTCATTGAAACCCTGGGATAAGGATCGCCGAGGCGGAATACCCTAAAGCAATCTACATAAGAATGGGTGAAGAAGCTGGAGAGCAGGGCATGCGTGCGTGGAGAGATATGGGATGGAGTGAGGTAAATGTGTATACATGGGTGTAACAGTGTGTCGATGGGGGCAGTGCGAGGGGACATAGCTATTGAACCACCCACCAGCATCTAATTATTAAGTCTACAAGAGAATGGTTATGAGCTGGGTAGTTGGTCTATGACTGGTGTCTATATGAAGGACAAACCAACGTTAATTGTGGGCGATTGTCAGAAGAGGTGATAAAGGGAGTAGCGGTAGGATTCCTTTGTTTTTAATTTTAGCAGTTGTGAAATCTAGCAAAAGAACCAGTAGCTAGCATTGTGAGGCTCCAGTCAGTGGTTCTCCAGAATCTGTATTATGTTCAGCGTCCAATCGTTTAAAAAAAGGTACTTAATAGGTCGCTGAAGTACCTACTAGGCCAACTTTTATGGTCAAAAACTATGAAAATGTTCTCTAGGCGTCTAGAGAAATAAGGACAACACAGTTGCTCATACGATGAGTCACACAACTAGCACTATAGGCTAAACCCAATGAGAACAAAATGTTGGATGATTGAAGGGAGAACTGGTGATTAGCCACAAAATAAATACTAAAATGCCTCATAGGACTCATGCTAAGAGCAAACTTGTTATGGAATGTTCCAGAGTAGTTCTGTCTTTTTTGTTGCGCTGTGGGTCATGCGCGTCTTACAACTTAGCACGCAACCAAATAGTGGCCGTTGAAATAACCCTGAAAGCGCCAGGCACAATGAACGTGCAAGCTGTTCTGGAAAAGAAGCCAATGTATGAAAGACACTCCAACACAATGGCCTGGCGACTCTACGCTGTCATCACCAAACGCAGACCCTATGTTATATCATCACAGAGGTATCTATGGAATGGGATGGAAGTAAAAGTGACTGTGCACCCTATGGCTATCAGTTTTAACCTGTTTGTTGTTGTACTAACAATGAGTCGACTTTGTGTTGGTCAATAGGCAGCCTTACTAGTACTTTTTAAAAGACTGGATGTGGCGGAGGCAAGAGTAACGTGATACGCTTGGCCAACGCTTATAAGATTTAACTCAGCTCACGTAACAATTATGCTCATTAAGTTTAATAGTACATAAGGGTACATTGGAGATACTCTGATGTGGGCTATGCTATAAAAGAAAAGTGGAGCTGTGGGATTGAATCTCACCATGCAGCAAGTTATGACATGAACCAGGTCGGAGACTGTGAAGAATAGCGTGACGCACAGGGGTATAGAAATGCTTCAGCACGTCCAAATAGGTAACATAGCATCAGATAGGAGACATGCTTTCGCAGGGGTAGCAAATCGCTCAGATGTTGCTAAATATTGTTTTATATAGCTGTGTTGGAGTTGTCTGTCGAGAATGACTATTTAAGCCGCTGTATCGGTTCTTGTGGGACGTCATACAGAGACACCTAAGTTTATGTTTAGGCAGATCCACATACATGACGAAGACGGCCCTAATCTCGTTGGTGACGAAAAGAGGATGAGAAGAACAGCCATACCTCAACACGTTATATGTTTGTAATATATACCACAACTGACGCATCTTCAATGCTGCTATATACTGCTACGTTGGTACAATACGGATACATGGGTCTAGAGGTACTCTGCAGGATCATAATATTGTATGTGAGATCGAAAGTTCAAACGTCATAGATGGACTAATGGTGGGTACCCTTCCCGCGAGATTAGGTTGCACTAAAATAATGTAAAATATTTGTTCAGTCTATTTAAGAATGCGTGGAAAAATTGGCGTGTCCGCCATTGTATAATGTCCAGGAAAGTAAAAGGAACTATACTGGGCATACATAATACGTTTCCGCAGCCTTTGTGTGAACGAATAACAGTATACTGATTCATTATGGATCGCGTTACAAATCGACCCTATTTCAAAGTAAGACTGTACACTATAGCTGATACAACGTGATGGGTGTTAGCTTTTTCAGAATGCCGAGGGCATGGCTTACATAGAAAAGAAGGCATTATATCCACAGAGACTTGAGAGCGGCTAACGTCTTGGTATCAGAAAGTCTGCTGTGTAAAATAGCAGATTTCGGATTAGCCCGGGTGATCGAGGATGATGAATATTCACCTAGAGAAGGTATGTCTGGTCAGCCAGTTTTGCTTCCTTATTCTGTGGAAAATGGTTTCAATTTAAATAAAATACTGTCCCTTACAGGCATTTTCATGCATAGGCTTGAGGTTCTTACTTTTTTTTTTTAAACCCTCACACTGATATGGTTCTTTATTCGATGTTAACCACAAGCTATGTTCACTTCCTATTTATAACTGTGACAATGACATACAGTAGAATGGTTAATTCAAGTGAAAAAGGAGTTGGGGCATTAAAACTTTAAAACACTGTGGAGAAAGAGCTTAAGCAAGGCATTTTTCAGCTAAAGAGTAAATACTTCATCTATAGGCCACACATTCCCTTTTTTAAATGCTTAAGTCAGCGCTAAGCCCAATTTTACTATGCTTTTCTACTTCTAGTGTAGGAAATAAAGTTAAGAAATGACTGGTCTGTCATGGTGCTATGTTTTTTACAGGAGCAAAATTTCCCATAAAGTGGACAGCACCAGAGGCTATTCACTATGGTTCTTTCACCATTAAGTCTGACATGTGGTCTTTCGGGGTCCTGCTCTATGAGATTATCACTTATGGAAAAATGCCCTATCCAGGTAAACACATTAGCCTGTCATATTTATACTGCTCTAAACATGTGAATCCAATAAACATAAAGAAAAGTGAATTTAGTTGCAAAAACAGATTGCTTGTACCATTTTGAAAAGCAGTCGTTGCTGTTTCCACTTATCAAGTTTTTGCTATTTTCTTTGTCAAGGAATGTCGAAAGTGGAAGTGATGACAGGTATACAGCGTGGATACCGGATGCCCCAGCCTGAAAACTGTCCCTCTGAACTGTACGACATCATGCAATCCTGCTGGAAAGAAAAACCACAGGATAGGCCCACTTTTGACTATCTACAAAGCGTTCTGGACGATTTTTACACGGCCACTGAGGCACAATACCAGGAGCAGGCCTAATCAAAGACAGATGAATAACGTAACTGTATTTTTGTACATATGTGTTTTTTTACTTTTGAATATTATTACTTTGTACAGTAAGCCTTCTGATGAGAGCTTGTGTGGACAGACAGGACTGTGTACACATTGCAATAAAAGGATAGCAACATCACGACACTAAAAATGGTTAAATTAGTCTCAAACACTTCCTAGTAAAAGAATAGCTTGAAATCCTAAATGTTTAACTATACTGAAACTGGTTTAGTTGAAATTGGTGCCATCTGGAGGTGACATGAATGACATATCTGAGACATTCAGACCATGTACACACATAGCGGGTATTTTTACAAACGCATATCTGCTGTCCTCAGTTTTATAAAAACTCTTGTGTCCACACATAACTGTTTAAAGAAAATCACATCCACACAAAACGCATAAATGTGCTCTGATCACAGCTCTA
>CM076395.1:31116724-31139281 GCA_038363315.1 Mugilogobius chulae | reverse complement strand
ATGACTTACATCTCTTCCAAAGGAAAAGCCTCTGGAACAGACCATCTGACCCAATGCTTTTAAGAATAGTTACTAAAACACTGTCCTTTCCCATTACTTACTTGGTTAACTTAAGCCTATCATGCTGCATATTTCCAGCAAAATGGAAGGAATCAAAAATGATTCCATTATGTAAAGATAAAAGAGCTACATTTACTGGCAGAATAGTAGACCAATTAGTCTACTTCCTATTCTGAGTAAAATCCTGGAAAAGATGGCATTTGAACAGATTTATCAATACTTTTTTTTCCCCAATAGATTAATCACAAAGTTCAGCATGCATATTGACACTTCACATGCACTGCTTTAACTCATATGACAGATCAATGGTTAGAGGAACTGGATTCAAATAAATTAATAGACACGTAATGTTAGATTTTAGTGCTGCATTTGACCTGATGGATCATAGACTTTTGCTAGATAAATTAAAATGCTGCTGTTTTTCAACTCCAGCTCTGACGTGGATCAGCAGCTATCTATCAGACAGAAAACAAAGAGTAATTTTTAATGGTCATTATTCCTCCATTAAGGTGGTACAGTGTGGAGTGCCTCAAGGCAGTTGCCTTGGTCCTTTTTATTTTCTATTTTCACAAATGATTTGCCTTGTTCACTGCAGAACTCCACCATGGTTATGTATGCAGATGATTCTACCTTGTACTGTGCTGCTCAGACGGCTGAACGTGTATCATACCTATTGAATTTGGATCTAAAAATAGTGACTCAATGGATAAAGGGCAACAAACTGGCTCTAAATATTACTAAAACTTCTACAATTATGTTTGGTAAAAAATCTAAACTAACTAATGACAGTTTGCTGAACCTGTCAGTTGACGGGCTTCAGCTGAAACAGGTGAAGCAAACAAAATTATTAGAGTTACTTTGGATTCCTATTTGTCCTGGTCAGCACACATTGATCATATAGTCACAAAAATGGGGAAAGGCATATCCATGATAAGGAAGTGTCTTGCATACATACCTCCAACAGTTGTAAAACAAGTGGTACAGTCTCTCGTCCTTTGTCATCTAGAATATTGTCCTGTCATATGGTCATCCACATCACAAAAAGAGCTCCAAAAACTACAGGTGGTTCAAAACAGAGCTGCCAGGGCTGTTCTGTGTTGTTCAAACAGGACCAGTGTGATGTTAATGCACTCACACCTTTCATGGCTGACAGTCAGTAACAGAATTCAACTACGGCTTTGTTTCTTTATGTGGAAAGCTTTTTTCTTAAAACAGCCAACATTCTTTGCAGAAAAATTACATTTTGTTGGAAACTGTCACAGCCATCTGACTAAAAGGGCAGTAGATGGGAATCTCAAACTTCCATTGCCCAGAACAAATTCTTTAAAGTCAACTGTGTTCTATAGAGCTATATTCTATTGGAATCAGCTTCCAGGCTCAACACGCACAATCAAAGTTAAACTTACTTTTAAGAAAATACTAACATCACAATTACAGATGTAGATGTCCATATGACATAGTTTCTTGGAACAATTGTTATTCCAATAAGATATTTTCTGTGTTATTCTTGCATCCATGCCTTTTGTGTATTGTACAGATTATGAAATTGTGCTGTATTGTTTTAATGTAACAAAGCTTTTTTAGAGGACCCCAGGAAGACTAGCGGCCATGAAATTGGAAGCTAATGGGGATCTAAAAAACAACAATAAAACCATTAATTACAGACATATTAATCGAATTAATTTTTTAAATCGCATTAATATTTAACTGGTGACGAGTAACAACGAGACAAAAATAAAGAAGCAGACGAAAGTTATTGAACTGACGAACAGGAACTTCCTAAAGTCTTCATTTTTTGCAATATATTAATATTTCTTCTGTAACAATAATGTAATTTTTTAGGTGAGATTAAAATAGATTAACTAATTACAGATCATAATTAAATAATCTCTATTTTTTAATCACTTGACAGCACTAGTTTGGATCATTAGTTCTTTAAATTGTAGAGGTGTAAAAATATTTTGGGTTTAATTTGCATGACTTACCTTCCACCAGAAGTATAAATCTGTTTCTTCCAGGGATCCACACAAGGAGACGCCTATTCCAACTTCTCTGGATCTAGACAATGACAAACATTGATATTTTGATGTGATTGAAAAGAGTTGACTGAAACCTTTTTCCTTGAAAGTGTGGTGTTTGTCTCAGTCTGTGGTCTTCACATAGACACCCAAAGTGGGACAAAGGGACATGTCCTACCTGTAACTTTGGACATTAAACTGAGGATGGTGGTTGTACTGTAGAGCCTCCAAAGCGATGCATCAAGGTGACGTTAACGGTGCAAAGTGCAAGGTGTTAAATACACATTCATAAGCAACTATAAGGATGGAAGAAGAGACTTGTTAGACAGCATTTATTTAAACACTGGATCAAGTGAAAGAGACAATCATATCTTACCTGGTGTTTTGTAGATCTTTGCAAAAAAACAAACTACATACAGAGTCAAGTCGACTGCTTTTATTGCATAAATGCACTGGAAAAGTGCTTGAGCTAAGATACATTTTTGAATATATTCTAGCTATTTAATAGCTTTAAAAGATTTTACTTTAAACCAACTAGTTGGTTTCTTATTTGAAGAAGATTTTTGTTGTTGCCAATTGAAGTGAGAAAGGCTTGTCTTTTGTCAAGTATGTATTCACTTCTTTAATATAACTGGTCATTCTTTCATGTGTTGACATAAAATATCAAAATACAACCTAAACAGAGGCAACCAGGGACTGTCCCACCAACTGGAGAGTCAGAGAACTATCTCCTCTCTGCATTTCATGAACAGTACACAAAAGACAATATTCATGGACAGTCTACAAACAGACTGTTCACTAAAGGCTCAATAATTGTTTATACACGTTCAGAAAGGCCGACTGAATGGTAGAGTTTGAGACACAGCAAAAAGAATCCCTGGAGTGAGCTGAAGATCTGGAAGTGAATTTTGAGTTGTATCTTCCTTTTAACATACAATCTAGTTTCCACATGTGTTTGAAATACTGTTGTTTTCCTTAAGTGTTAGAATGTGAGCACAGTCTTGTGAGAGCAGCTTGGATCAGGTCATAGACGTTCTGAGAAATGCTGATCATTTTATTGTTTATTGTTTTATTAGGATCCCATTAGCTGACGATGTCATGGTCGCTAATCTTGCTGTGATCTCTAAAAAAGCTTGAGCAGTTTAATGCCATTGAACCAGCTTAAGCTGAAGCTTTTAAGGAGTGCGACCTAAAAAATCTATATACAGCTGATATTTATCTTGGTTACTTGGCGAGTCTGGTTGAAATGAAAAACACACTTTGCTTGAGCATTATGGACGCTATAAGATTACTACAATACAGTCTACTGTGTATTGCTGTTAAAGCAGGACTACTGTACTGTACTGATAATACATTAATAATGTTATTATCTTATAGCCAGAGCACAAATACAACATCCGTCAGAGGGAGGCGCTGTGGTCAGTGTCTGTGGTAAAGGTTTTGGAGGCTGTTCTGGAGTGAAAGCTTGTGTCAGAGTAGTTTTGTTAAGCCTAAATCTATCTTCTGTGGCAGTGCACTGTTCAGAGTCTAACTTACATGACAAATCAATATGATTTAATATAATCGACTGAAGGGAATGAATTTCCCTTGTGAAGGATTAACAAAGTATCTAAAAATACTATTAAGCAACAGTTTGACCTGTGCTGGAAAAAAAGTTCAAAGTGAATGTAAGGTGTACTATGCAGGACTTTTTGTAAAAAGTCACGTTTTGCTTAAATTATCAATTAAAATTAAGAGAAGATAAGAAAAATTTACATTTTGTGTTATCAACATGTCTTTACTTTATCAAATCCTACATAATATTCCTTACGTTTTGTTTTTACTGCTACTACTAGTCAAACTCAAAGTAATCACAAGGTGTACTGCAAAAGCAAAGTACTCAATCAACTAGACAGTCAATTAGAAGTTAAATCAACCATTGTTCTACATTTGTTCAGGTCTCTCTTAGTCATGTGACTAGTTTGATTTATAGATCACTCAATACTCAAGATTCTCATTTTGCATATAGCATTATGATGTATCTTTTAGTACATCTCACACCTCTAGATAGAAAGAATAGATACTACACTGAATGAAAAATATCAATCATGATTTTATATGTTCTTTTCTAAATCAGTGCTGCTTCTGATGAGCTGCCTTCATCCCTCCATCACTGGCTCTTGGCTCCTCTAGAGGCAGAGTGTTTCTTTTGGTCAGAGTTCTTCCATTAGATCCACAGGTCCAAAATGCTCCTCCTAGTGCTCTTCTTTCATCACTGTGGAGGTTCTCATTGTTCTTGTGGCTCTGGATTCTTCTGGAGAACATCATCACATGTTTCTCTCCTAAACAAAGTAAACTTGTGATTAGATTGAACCTCAGAGCATCAGCAGATTCTACAGACAAAAGGTTTTCTCACTTGTGCTGAGTCCAGTCTCTTTGTGAACTCCTCAGTCCATCTCCGAGTTGACTGGTTCTAGTGGATCTGTGTTCTTCTGACTGCACACGTTCAGTTCTCATTCATTTGGAATTCTATGTGTGTCAAAACTTTATTAGAAAACTAATCATTTAAAACTGTACTTGATCTTAGCAGAACTATTTAATACCTACATGTTAGAACTTGTGTGAGACGGCCATGACTGTGGACACGTTTCTTCTGAAGCAGACACTGACAGGAAGTGATCTGGAAACTGGACTTGGGTTCCTTTAAGGAAAACAAAAGAGAAGTTATAAAATACAGGTTTTATTTCAGACTTTTTAGACAATGATTGAACAACAAAAGATGTTAGAATACCTTGTTCTGATCTTGTTGACTCTGATTTCAGGATCAGGGCTCCCTCTGGTGGTGGTTGACTGCAGTGTGTAGGTGACACCATGGACAGCTCCCCATACGAGACACGCCTCTCTGTGGAAAGGATCCTATGATCAAGTGAAAAAAAAAGCTTTAAAAAACATTCAGAATGTTTAAACAACTCATAAGAACATGTCTTACCTTTCACTGTAGAGTTTACACTTACACACTTGCTGCTGTCCATCCAGAGGAGAGTCGCCCAATCAAAACCCTTTTTATGGTGCACAGAGGAAGTGCACATTTGCCTTTCTTCTATGGGACACAAGGTTAGCCTACTCTTTGTCACTATTTCACAGCTCTATATACAATCTGTTAAGCCTTTTCCTAAATCTAATTACTAACTCATAAAACTTCATTTACCTCCCAATAGTAAATGTGCAAACAAGTACACAAGTACCAAGTTATTATGTCACTATTGTCCACAGAAAAACAAAACAAAAACAGGAGAATTAGGGAGTGTCCCACCGACTGTCTGATCAGTGAACAAACCCAGATCTCCTTTACAATTAGAATTAGAAAAAAGAAAGAAAAAAGGCAAATAAATCATACTGTATACAGTGTATTACAAATACATGGAATTAAAAAAAAGACACAGGGACTGTTCCACCAGCTGTCTAATCAGCTGATCAGTGAACAAACCCTAATCTCCTTTACAATGAGAATTGGGGAAAAAAAGGAAAAAAAATGACCAAAGAAAACATTTTATACACTGACTTACATTTGAGTACAAACACATGGAATTAAAAAAAGAGACTGTCTGATCAGTGAACAAACCCAAGTCTCTTTTACAATTTGAATGAGAAAAAAATGAGCAAAGAAAACATTAAATATCCTCAATGACGGTTAGAATGATAAAAATGGGAAAGGGAACTTCCTCTTACGATGCTTGGTCAGGAGCTGGAGGATATTTCACACATTAAATTGCTTTGTAAAATTGTCTGCGTTTGCTCCTTTTTTTTAGGAAGCAGCCAAAGTGAATGAGAGCGACTCTATTGACGAGCATGGAGCAACAGGTCTTGTGCTTGTACAACGCAGAAAATATAATGTAACCTATTTTCTGAGGCTTGAGGTGAGCGTAGGAGCATATCTGAGGCAGATTACAGAGAACGCAGGCTTCTGCTGTTGTATATGTTAAAGTACCATCAACACACTACATCCTGGACAGCTAAGGATTACATGAAGGAGCCCAGCTTCAGAAAGTCTGTCAACTTGAGCTGTCACATTTACTTTTAAAAACCTTGTCTTTGCCATGATCATCCTGTTCAAGAGTAAATATAAACTTATTCATGTGAACGCACGGCTGAAGTTAGGGTTTAGAGCTTATGTGCGTAACACTGTGGTGTGTATTTAGTGTGTATGTAGTGACAAATAAAGAATATCATTCATTCATACACTTAGCCCTTTTGGGTGCATGTTTTGGGTTGGTGGGGGAAACCGGAGTGCCCGGAGGAAACCCACCCAGACACGGGGAGAACATGCAAACTCCAGAAAGGCCTGAGAGACTCAGGAGTCAAACCCAGAACCTTGCTGCTGAGTGCTAGGCACTCAGACACCGTGCTGCCATAATCAGGTCAACGTAAACACATGGCGAGGCGTACTATGCAGGAAACTACAGTCAAGTGTCAGCTTCGGCTCACATTGACTCTTTTCACTAGTACTATTTAGTCATGAAGAATATTTATGGCTTTTGTTTTTAACATTAACATTATTTTTGTGTCTATGACGTTCCTACATAGTATTCCTTTCCATTTAACACACAAAGCTACTATAAGGTAGAAAGCCAGGTGCACTATGCAGGACATTGTGACTGGTTGTAGTCACGAGCTTAAATGTTCATCAATTACAGTCTAGAAACGTGTTGCATTTAATATTTTTGTTTCAGTGTTTCAGGTTTTTACAAATCCGCCATAGTATTCCTTGCTTTCTCCTTTGTGTGAACACACACAATTCTACTTGAGTAAAAACTATGTACAAAAGCTCAAATCGGCGCTGTTAAAGGTGATAAATCAATGTGGCCGATTTGATGTTGTCAAGAGTCTCAGAGACTGAGTTCAGTCATCCTCTGGCTCACGGAAAAAGGGAGGGTAGGGAAAGTATTGCCCAAAGACCGGAGACGCTACACCGAATCTGGGGATATGCCACGATGTCCCAGCAGAGGTGGAGGGGGCGTGGTCGTCTGAGTTGTCTTCAGAACGCTGCCTCTTGGAGCTGGGCTCTTCCTCTTCATCTTCATCCCTCTGGCGCTTGGATCCACCCAGAGGCACAAAGTCCAGAGCAGGATCCACAGGGGGAGGAGCAGGGGGAGAGGAGGGTGCAGGGAGGGCATCAGCAGGTGAAGACACACGCTCCTCATCACGGTCCAGGCTGGACGAAGGTGACGGGGTCTCTGCACGCTGATGAAGAACACCAGGAACCTCTTGGCGCCAGCCGGCCCAAAACTCCTCTGGAGGGAAGCGCTGGTCGTCCTCTTCGCTCTCTACCTCCGTGTCTTCATCCTCGTCTGTATCTTCCTCCTCTTCTGTATCTTCCTCTTCATCCTCCTCTTCTGTATCTTCTTCATCCTCCTCCTCCTCTTCAGTGGAAGTGTCGTCTGAAGAGTCTTCATCGTCCCAGTCCTCTTCCTCCTCCTCATGTTGTGCCTGAAACTGGAGCAAGGCACGAAAAACATTAATCTGAAAAACTACCTCCTGCGGATCCAGTTCGTCTGCGACAGCGATGTCAGGAAGGTCCCCGTGCTCCAGAGCCTCTGTAACAATTGAAAAGGTTCATTACTCACTCATAGTCACATTTCTACACAGACACAGACATGAATGTCAACACTAAAGAGCTGCTGCTGGCCAATACACTAACAGGTGTTTTTGCTTGGATCATGTCCTAAATCTTAGTTTTTGATTGGACTTACTAATAGAGTAAAAATAGTTTGTGTCTTCACACATCTGCCAACACTGTGTAGGCTACTACATCTGACAGTATGACCCCACATGCAAAAATTCTAATCAGAACTCATTCTTACTAAAGGTAATTACTAAAGAAAATGTAGTTATTACATTTCTTGATCTATCTAAAGTGTAGCCTAGCTTTGGGCAAAAATGCGTCTGTAGAATCCCTCATTTCAGAACTGTCCATGAAACTCTGATACATTTCGATGCCCACAAGCTAAAATGCTGCCGCTTTTCTGAAAATACTGTGGTAACTTTTTACTTTGAAGCCCTCTGGATAAATGTAGGCCGTTTTTAGCAGGGATTACTCATGCCACAAAAAGAAGTCGTCGAGTGAAATTTTCATAAACTTGACCGCAAATGCTACCTTTGCAGACAAACTTTAACCGTTTAGAAACAACCGGACACGGATAAAACTGTTAATAGCATGTAGCTAGCATTGACCTTATTTAATCTAGATTTATGGTTTGAGTGGTTTCTTTACCTGCAGCCGACACCAGCTTGAAACCCATGGTTCAACGTTGATCTTATGAATCGTTTCCAATCCTTCAAAAGAGTTCAAAACAAAACTTTACAAAGTGTACTGATACTACAGGAGTATTTTACCAACAGCTGAGAGGTGGCGTTTGGGCCTTTATCACAAATGCAGATCACGGTCGGTCACCAGCGTTTGTCTCTCGGTCAAGTGGAAAGTGAACATTTAAACGACGCAGCGCCTTTTATAGCCCACCCAGCGTTACTACGGCGAAGACGCACGGACGTACTTTCACGTTTGCTGAATGATTTCACGGTATTTTAATTAAGCAAATCAATTTATAATTGAACTAAAATTTCATAACAATATGTAGAGGGCTAGGATCAAGTCTTTGCCTGCAGCTATGTCCTTTTTTTTTTTTTTTTTTTTTTTTTTTTATTGTTCCATTCTAATCTTTTATGTCTAATAATGTCCAGTTCCTTTAAGGGTTCAATGTTAATTATGTCTGACCCCATCAGTAACACACAGTTAGGTAGCATCATTATTTCCAAATATCAACTACGATTGGTAGAATTTCAAATGGTTTCAAAAGGTCCCCAAATCACTAAAAAGCAATCAAAATCAACCAACTATGCTTGCTTCACTATAAACATTTTCCTTTTTATTTAAATAGTCTACTTACTGTACTTTGCAATAGGCTAATAATTTCTATTAGCTATTAAAGTTGTAGTAACTAACTTTTTAGTCGTAAATTTGTAAACGTTGTGTTTTCCACTAAAAATATATGGTAAATGCAGCACTTTGTGAGAAAAATTGGAACCACTGTGTACTGTCTGAATTGAATAATTAAACAATTTTAGTTCTCATCAGGAGCTGAATGCTGTGCTCTGATTGGCTGTGCTTTGGTGGTCCTTTTCAGTTTCATTTTGCGTTTGTAAAAAAAAAAAAAAAAAAAGCTGTAATTGAAAAATGAATACATGTCTATATTATGAAGATTATGAGAATTGTCAGATTAAAACTAATCGTTAGCAGTATAAAATCAGCTGCCACACCTTTAACAAACTGATTGTGCCCATAAGAACTGCACTTTGTTTGAGTGTAGAGTGAAACTGGAGGACAATACTTAACAGCTTGAAGTTTTTTAATTGAGTGTTTATTGTAAAGGTAAGAAGAGTAATGTGTCCAAAAGTCTGCAGCTGGAAGGTCATGAATGCAGGCGAACCAAAGCCTGATAATCTGTGACATGGGCACACAGTGTACTCCCACACTTGTGTCAATACATTTTCTTCACCTGTTCAACTTTCACAAGAGGCACAGTAACTAGGCCTATATCTGACTGTTCTCTGTCTGGCACAAGGAGAGTCACTTAGAAATAAATAACTACCAACTCACAATCCCCACATCAAAATGTCTTCTTTCAAGTTGTTTTCCCATGGACTTAATTAGGCCTGTTAGTTTACTGAGCTAGGCCTGTATGACCAAAAATCATTCTTAAAATAGAATAGTCCTAAAGGTCTATGATCCTGACTCCCACTTTGAGAACCACAGATCTAACGAATCATACTCTGAAAAAGATAATAAAGATAAGGTTAAATATATGAATAAATACTCGACATATAAAGGCACGAGAGCAAAGTTCCTCCTTTAGCTCCAAATTGCTCCTCTGTGGTTGCAGAATCACAAAAAATCTAGCAATCATGTTGTTGAAACCTAATGGAAATGACTGTAAAGAAGTAAAGATTTATTTTGTCTTATATTGTTTAATGTCTTTGTTGTTCATGTGGGTCATATATGAAAACACCAGCATCAAATTCAACATAAGTCAGCACAAATAAAACTAATGTGAAATCATTTTGTGCTTTATGATTGATAAATAGTGGATGAAGCTCATTGGCTCAAACAGAAAACACTCAAATCCAACATTTGTGTCAGCCACTTTCTCCAGAGTGATCCCGCCGTCTCCTGCTAGCTCTCCTCTGAACAGGCTTTCTCTGCTTTTTTTGCAGCTATCACATGTTCAACTAACATGTTCAACTACCTGGTCACTGGACCAGGTAGTTCACAGCAGTGGCCATGTTGCAATATTTAGGATGTACAAATATCATCTATTTCAAAATTGTTGATCACTACTGCTATAGCCTCTGTGTGATTTGAATGCTCTAAGGACTAGACCAGAACTAGTCTTAACCAAGAGTACCCAGCATTAGGCCAAAAGCAGGTCAGGTCAGGTCTAAAGAATCACACCAAAACTAAAAAGGGACCAACTCAGCCCAAACAACAAATATATGTATACAGTAGTGGCAATATTTGAAAGAAGGGCTGAGGCCAGATGAGATCTTTGGAGGCAATTTTGCCCCAGGCCTAAATTGAATTGGCCTGCCCTGCGCTGACTTGCCAGTGGTGTAGGCCTTTTCCCACTGTAGGAACTTTTTTCAGTTCCCACAGAGAAGGAAGGATTGGTGCCACACTTTAGGGACTTTTTTAGCTCATGCTCTGGGGCAGAAACTTTCAGTCAGACCAAGAACATTTTGGTGACACAAGCACATTTACAACATTAGCTTTGTTGTAAATGTGCTTTGTTGTTTTGCATCAAATTTGGGTTTCAGCAGCTCCTGAGCTTGTAAACCTATAAAAAACACGGCTGAAGTTAGGATTGGACTTCATTATTTAGGCCCTGTAACACTGTTACATGTATGATATTGAAAAAAAAAAGGAAAAAAATCTATATTGCTTTATAAAAGACTAATGAAATTTTAGATGGTATTAAAAACATTAGAACTTAAAATCTGTCAATTTCAAATTTTTTTCACATGCAATTAGATATAATATTTATTTACATGATTTATGTTTATTTCACTGATCAATAATCTCATGATATATAAAATATTAGTCTAAAAAACCACAGAGGTCCAGATATCTTGGATCTCAATGCTGCGAATGGCCATGCTAGCATGCTAACAGTTTATGAAAAAGCAAGAGAAAACGGTGAAACTTTATGCAAAATGTCAGATTAAAATTTTCAGTTAACCCACTCCATTTGTTGCAGTATTAGATTCTTCAACAACCCATTAATCACATTTCACAATAACTTCTATCTTCCATTGCTTCTTATATTAATGAATTCAAACATCTATTAGGGAAAAAGAGAGCAAAATAAAGTCTTTATATGGGGAGGTTTATTGACCCTTTTGAAGTTTTTCTGTCAGATCTATTGTGAGTCTTCAGTCTTGTTTCTGCTCAGCTACTGTTCGAGACTCACTTCTTCTGGACTTGTGACTTTAAGTCTTTGGCACAAGTAAGACTGTGGCAGGAGCAGGACACTAGTAGTAACAGAGTTGACAGATTGGCCATTTTGTCATCTGTGAGTCCATAATCATGAAGTCAGATGCTACAAAAAGCACAAACAGACTTAGATTTGACAAGAACAAGAAGGAAGAGCAGGAAAGAACATATGTGAGTTTAGATAAGCCACATACCTGTGCAGAATGTAGCAAAAGCACAACTGGGCAGGACTGTGACAGGAGCAGGTTTGTGACAGGAGCAGGTTTGTGGCAGGAGCAGGTTTGTGACAGAAGAAGATTCTGAAACATACAGACAACAGACAACGGGAGCTACTTTTCTGAGACAGTAATGTCCTACTGTGAAACAGAGTCTAACACATCATTAGTACATTATGAATGGATGAACAGAAATCTCACTTTGTCGTCAAAAAACAAACAAAAACTGTGCTTTATTTCTTGAACCTGGCTCAGGATTAAACTTCTGGCAGGAGGACTCTGCAGGATCAGGTCTGTGCAGGACAGCTTCTGAAACATATAACAAACAGACAATGTGAGAAATCCAGCATACTTGCAGATCATTCTTTGTTCATCTCACAAATCAGAGACTGTAATCCTTCCCACTGAGAAACAAGAGTGGAATTGAGAGAAAATTGTCGTTTTTTATTTCTTTTTCTTCATTGATTTTTTGATATTTCACAGACTGAAGGCGAACATATTTAGTCAAACAAAGACAAAATATTCAAACACTGTGGAAATGAGCAATAATGATCGTCTAATCAGATTTGATGTGAGATGTTAAGTGAAAACTTAGCCTAAAACACTCATGTTAAGATTAGGAGTGTCAAATAGTGCATTATTGCGATTAATTAGGGTTGGTCAGTATCAGGAAGGTGGGAGACCTAGACAGATAATCATCAAGCTCTTGTGTTTTAAGGATAAGCAGACTATTTTGTCTTCTGCATAGAAACTAAAAGCACAAACATCTACATAAATGAGGATTTCTCTGAGGCTGCATTGAAGAAAAGAAAATAACTTATGCCCAAGCTATGAGCTGCTCATGAGCGTCGAGACATAGCCACTCTCAAATATGACAAACTGATCATAAAACCCAGGAATGGAGGATCACAAACAAGTTAAATGCATTTTTACTGCAATTTTATGTGGTTTTAACTCTCATGAACTCTTTTAACTGTAAAGGTCTTACTTTAGTGCATTTGAACATCTGCAGTTTGGGAAACAAAATCATTGAAATTAATCACATTTTACAGGTACATGGCATTCAAATTCTAGCTTTGTCCGAAACACATCATGACTCAACTTCACAGATACAGAGTTAAAGGTAGATGGCTATAAATTATACAGGAGAGACAGAAACATATATGGAGGCGGCTTTGCATTCTATATCAAAGATAATATTCCAGTGAAAATAAGAGCAGAATATACAGCAGAATATTGAAGCATTGTGGGTGCAGATTCATTTGCCACATTTAAAACCTATCCTGGTGGGTTGTTTGTATCGCCCTCCTGGTGCAAATGCTCAATATCTGAATGATACTTGTGATATGATTGATGTAGTTTGTGATCAAAACAGAGAAATATTTATTTCTGGAGACCTAAACTGGTTTTCACCAAACTGTTCAATGTATAGAAAACTTCATTCTATAACCACTGCATGTGGCTTAAAGCAAATTATAGCCCAGCCAACTAGAATTTCCATCAACGCTGCAGGAAAATCATCTACCTGTATCACATCTTCCCAAATGTTTCAGAACAATGTTCTAAGGCTGTCTCTGTTCCAACAGGCTGCAGCGACCATATTATAGGTGTCACAAGAAAAATTAAATTACCCAAAGGTGGAAGTAAAATTATTCATAAAAGATCATATAAATGTTTTGATGAAAATGTGTATATAAATGAAATCAAGTCTACTGATTGGTCAGAAGTATGTGCAGATGACAATCTTGACTCTGCCCTGGACAAATTTATGGATACATTGATGAAAATAGTGAACAAGCATGCACCTTTGAGAAAAAGAACTGTAAGGAAAACATGTGCCCAATGGTTGGATGCAAAATTAAAAGATCTAATGCTGTAAGAGACAATGCTAAAATAAAAGCAAACAATTCTAATACATGTGCGGACAGAAACAATATAGAAATCAAAGAAATAAAGTAGTTCAAATGAATAACAATAAGAAAAGAGAATATTATCGCAAAAATTGTAATGCAAAATACAACAGTAGAAAGCTATGGAATACATTAAATGAGAAAATGGGAAGAACTCAGCACTCTGTTTCATCATATGTAGAGCATGAAGGGATTTTCTCACAAAACCACTAGAAATTGCAAATGATTTTAACAATTATTTCACAGCAAAGTTGACAAACTAAGGAGAGATCTGGGCACAAACCAGTCGGCATCATGTGAAGCAATCTTAAACTAAATTATGACTAACAAAAACTTCATTTTGCATTCCATCTAATTGATAGAGCAACTATAGAAAAATGACTTACATCTCTTCCCAAAGGAAAAGCCTCTGGAACAGACCATCTTGACCCAAAGCTTTTAAGAATAGTTACTAAAACACTGTCCTTTCCCATTACTTACTTGGTTAACTTAAGCCTATCATCGCTGCATATTTCCAGCAAAATGGAAGGAATCAAAAATGATTCCATTATGTAAAGATAAAAGAGCTACATTTACTGGCAGAATAGTAGACCAATTAGTCTACTTCCTATTCTGAGTAAAATCCTGGAAAAGATGGCATTTTAACAGATTTATCAATACTTTTTTTTTTCAATAGATTAATCACAAAGTTTCAGCATGCATATCCACATGCACTGCTTTAACTCATATGACAGATCAATGGTAGAGGAACTGGATTCAAATAAATTAATAGACACAGTAATGTTAGATTTTAGTGCTGCTTTGACCTGATGGATCATAGACTTTTGCTAGATAAATTAAAATGCTACGGTTTTTCAACTCCAGCTCTGACGTGGATCAGCAGCTGTCTATCAGACAGAAAACAAAGAGTAATTTTTAATGATCATTATTCCTCCATTAAGGTGGTAAAGTGTGGAGTGCCTCAAGGCAGTTGCCTTGGTCCTCTTTTATTTTTTATTTTCACAAATGATTTGCCTTGTTCACTGCAGAACTCCACCATGGTTATGTATGCAGATGATTCTACCTTGTACTGTGCTGCTCAGACGGCTGAACGTGTATCATACCTATTGAATTTGGATCTAAAAATAGTGACTCAATGGATAAAGGGTAATAAACTGGCTCTAAATATTACTAAAACTTCTACAATTATGTTTGGTAAAAAATCTAAACTAACAGTTTGCTGAACCTGTCAGTTGACGGGCTTCAGCTGAAACAGGTGAAGCAAACAAAATTAATAGGAGTTACTTTGGATTCCTGGTTGTCCTGGTCAGCACACATTGATGATATAGTCACAAAAATGGGGAAAGGCATATCCATGATAAGGAAGTGTCTTGCATACATACCTCCAACAGTTGTAAAACAAGTGGTACAGTCTCTCGTCCTTTGTCATCTAGAATATTTCCTGTCATATGGTCATCCACATCACAAAAAGAGCTCCAAAAACTACAGGTGGTTCTAAACAGAGCTGCCAGGGCTGTTCTGTGTTGTTCAAACAGGACCAGTGTGATGTTAATGCACTCACACCTTTCATGGCTGACAGTCAGTAACAGAATTCAACTACGGCTTTGTTTCTTTATGTGGAATGCTTTTTTCTTAAAACAGCCAACATTCTTTGCAGAAAAATTACATTTTGTTGGAAACTGTCACAGCCATCTGACTAAAGGGCAGTAGATGGGAATCTCAAACTTCCATTGCCCAGAACAAATTCTTTAAAGTCAACTGTGTTCTATAGAGCTATATTCTATTGGAAACAGCTTCCAGGCTCAACACGCACAATCAAAGTTAAACTTACTTTTAAGAAAATACTAACATCACAATTACAGATGTAGATGTCCATATGACATAGTTTCTTGGAACAATTGTTATTCCAATAAGATATTTTCTGTGTTATTCTTGCATCCATGCCTTTTGTGTATTGTACAGATTATGAAATTGTGCTGTATTGTTTTAATGTAACAAAGCTTTTTTAGAGGACCCCAGGAAGACTAGCGGCCATGAAATTGGAAGCTAATGGGGATCCTAAAAAACAACAATAAAACCATAATTACAGACATATTAATCGAATTAATTTTTTAAATCGCATTAATCTACTTTGAAATATTTAACTGGTGACGAGTAACAACGAGACAAAAATAAAGAAGCAGACGAAAGTTATTGAACTGACGAACAGGAACTTCCTAAAGTCTTCATTTTTTGCAATATATTAATATTTCTTCTGTAACAATAATGTAATTTTTTAGGTGAGATTAAAAATAGATTAACTAATTACAGATCATAATTAAATAATCTCTATTTTTTTAATCACTTGACAGCACTAGTTTGGATCATTAGTTCTTAAATTGTAGATGTGTAAAAATATTTTGGGTTTAATTTGCATGACTTACCTTCCACCAGAAGTATAAATCTGTTTCTTCCAGGGATCCACACAAGGAGACGCCTATTCCAACTTCTCTGAGATCTAGACAAATGACAAAACATTGATATTTTGATGTGATTGAAAAGAGTTGACTGAAACCTTTTTCCTTGAAAGTGTGGTGTTTGTCTCAGTCTGTGGTCTTCACATAGACACCCAAAGTGGGACAAAGGGACATGTCCTACCTGTAACTTTGGACATTAAACTGAGGATGGTGGTTGTACTGTAGAGCCTCCAAAGCGATGCATCAAGGTGACGTTAACGGTGCAAAGTGCAAAGGTGTTAAATACACATTCATAAGCAACTATAAGGGATGGAAGAAGAGACTTGTTAAGACAGCATTTATTTAAACACTGGATCAAGTGAAAGAGACAATCATATCTTACCTGGTGTTTTTGTGATCTTTGAAAAAAACAAAACTACATACAGAGTCAAGTCGACTGCTTTTATTGCATAAATGCACTGGAAAAAGTGCTTGAGCTAAGATACATTTTGAATATATTCTAGCTATTTAATAGCTTTAAAAGATTTTACTTTAAACCAACTAGTTGGTTTCTTATTTGAAGAAAGATTTTTGTTGTTGCCAATTTGAAGTGAGAAAAGGCTTGTCTTTTGTCAAGTATGTATTCACTTCTTTAATATAACGGGTCATTCTTTCATGTGTTTGACATAAAATACATCAAAATACAACCTAAACAGAGGCAACCAGGGACTGTCCCACCAACTGGAGAGTCAGAGAACTATCTCCTCTTGCATTTCATGAACAGTACACAAAAAGACAATATCATGGACAGTCTACAAACAGACTGTTCACTAATGGCTCAATAATTGTTTATACACATTCAGAAAGGCCGACTGAATGGTAGAGTTTGAGACACAGCAAAAAGAATCCCTGGAGTGAGCTGAAGATCTGGAAGTGGATTTTGAGTTGTATCTTCCTTTTAACATACAATCTAGTTTCCACATGTGTTTGAAATACTGTTGTTTTCCTTAAGTGTTAGAATGTGAGCACAGTCTTGTGAGAGCAGCTTGGATCAGGTATAGACGTTCTGAGAAATGCTGATCATTTTATTGTTTATTGTTTTATTAGGATCCCATTAGCTGACGATGTCATGGTCGCTAATCTTGCTGTGATCCTCTAAAAAAGCTTGAGCAGTTTAATGCCATTGAACCAGCTTAAGCTGAAGCTTTTAAGGAGTGCGACTTGAGGCCTAAAAAATCTATATACAGGCTGATATTTATCTTGGTTACTTGGCGAGTCTGGTTGAAATGAAAAACACACTTTGCTTGAGCATTATGGACGCTATAAGATTACTACAATACAGTCTACTGTGTATTGCTGTTAAAGCAGGACTACTGTACTGTACTGATAATACATTAATAATGTTATTATCTTATAGCCAGAGCACAAATACAACATCCGTCAGAGGGAGGCGCTGTGGTCAGTGTCTGTGGTAAAGGTTTTGGAGGCTGTTCTGGAGTGAAAGCTTGTGTCAGAGTAGTTTTGTTAAGCCTAAATCTATCTTCTGTGGCAGTGCAGTGTTCAGAGTCTAACTTACATGACAAATCAATATGATTTAATATAATCGACTGAAGGGAATGAATTTCCTTGTGAAGGATTAACAAAGTATCTAAAAATACTATTAAGCAACAGTTTGACCTGTGCTGGAAAAAAAGTTCAAAGTGAATGTAAGGTGTACTATGCAGGACTTTTTGTAAAAAGTCACGTTTGCTTAAATTATCAATTAAAAATTAAGAGAAGATAAGAGAAATATTTACATTTTGTGTTATCAACATGTCTTTACGTTTTATAAATCCTACATAATATTCCTTACGTTTTTGTTTTTACTGCTACTACTAGTAAACTCAAAGTAATCACAAGGTGTACTGCAAAAGCAAAGTACTCAATCAACTAGACAGTCAATTAGAAGTAATCAACCATTGTTCTACATTTGTTCAGGTCTCTCTTAGTCATGTGACTAGTTTGATTTATAGATCACTCAATACTCAAGATTCTCATTTTGCATATAGCATTATGATGTATCTTTTAGTACATCTCACACCTCTAGATAGAAAGAATAGATACTACACTGAATGAAAAATATCAATCATGATTTTATATGTTCTTTTCTAAATCAGTGCTGCTTCTGATGAGCTGCCTTCATCCCTCCATCACTGGCTCTTGGCTCCTCTAGAGGCAGAGTGTTTCTTTTGGTCAGAGTTCTTCCATTAGATCCACAGGTCCAAAATGCTCCTCCTAGTGCTCTTCTTTCATCACTGTCGAGGTTCTCGTTGTTCTTGTGGCTCTGGATTCTTCTGGAGAACATCATCACATGTTTCTCTCCTAAACAAAGTAAACTTGTGATTAGATTGAACCTCAGAGCATCAGCAGATTCTACAGACAAAAGGTTTTCTCACTTGTGCTGAGTCCAGTCTCTTTGTGAACTCCTCAGTCCATCTCCGAGTTGACTGGTTCTAGTGGATCTGTGTTCTTCTGACTGCACCGTTCAGTTCTCATTCATTTGGAATTCTATGTGTGTCAAAACCTTATTAGAAAACTAATCATTTAAAACTGTACTTGATCTTAGCAGAACTATTTAATACCTACATGTTAGAACTTGTGTGAGACGGCCATGACTGTGGACACGTTTCTTCTGAAGCAGACACTGACAGGAAGTGATCTGGAAACTGGACTTGGGTTCCTTTAAGGAAAACAAAAGAAGTTATAAAATACAGGTTTTATTTCAGACTTTTCAGACAATGACTGAACAACAAAAGATGTTAGAATACCTTGTTCTGATCTTGTTGACTCTGATTTCAGGATCAGGGCTCCCTCTGGTGGTGGTTGACTGCAGTGTGTAGGTGACACCATGGACAGCTCCCCATACGAGACACGCCTCTCTGTGGAAAGGATCCTATGATCAAGTGAAAAAAAAAAGCTTTAAAAAACATTCAGAATGTTTAAACAACTCATAAGAACATGTCTTACCTTTCACTGTAGAGTTTACACTTACACACTTGCTGCTGTCCATCCAGAGGAGCGTCGCCCAATCAAACCCTTTTTATGGTGCACAGAGGAAGTGCACATTTGCCCTTCTTCTATGGACACAAGGTTAAGCCTACTCTTTGTCACTATTTCACAGCTCTTTATAAAATCTGTTAAGCCTTTTCCTAAATCCTAATTACTAACCTCATAAAACTTCATTTACCTCCCAATAGTAAATGTGCAAACAAGTACACAAGTACCAAGTTATTATGTCACTATTGTCCACAGAAAACAAAACAAAAACAGGAGAATTAGGGAGTGTCCCACCGACTGTCTGATCAGTGAACAACCCAGATCTCCTTTACAATTAGAATTAGAAAAAAGAAAGAAAAAAGGCAAATAAATCATACTGTATACAGTGTATTACAAATACATGGAATAAAAAAAGACACAGGGACTGTTCCACCAGCTGTCTAATCAGCTGATCAGTGAACAAACCCTAATCTCTTTACAATGAGAATTGGGGAAAAAAGGAAAAAAAATGACCAAAGAAAACTTTTTATACACTGAATTACATTTGGTACAAACAAATGGAATTAAAAAAGAGACTGTCTGATCAGTGAACAACCCCAAGTTCTTTTACATTTGAATGAGAAAAAAAATGAGCAAGAAAACATTAAATATCCTCAATCACGGTTAGAATGATAAAAATGGGAAAGGGAACTTCCTCTTACGATGCTTGGTCAGGAGCTGGAGGATATTTCACACATTAAATTGCCATTTGTAAAATTGTCTGCGTTTGCTCCCGTTTTTTTTAGGAAGCAGCCAAAGTGAATGAGAGCGACTCTATTGACGAGCATATGGAGAACAGGTCTTGTGCTTGTACAACGCAGAAATATAATGTAACCTATTTTCTGAGGCTTGAGGTGAGCGTAGGAGCATATCTGAGGCAGATTACAGAGAACGCAGGCTTCTGCTGTTGTATATGTTAAAGTACCATCACACACTACATCCTGGAACAGCTAAGGATTATATGAAGGAGCCCGGCTTCAGAAAGTCTGTAACTTGAGCTGTCACATTTACTTTTAAAAACCTTGTCTTTGCCATGATCATCCTGTTCAAGAGTAAATATAAACTTATTCATGTGAACGCACGGCTGAAGTTAGGGTTTAGAGCTTATGTGCGTAACACTGTGGTGTGTATTTAGTGTGTATGTAGTGACAAATAAAGAATATCATTCATTCATACACTTAGCCCTTTTGGGTGCATGTTTGGGTTGGTGGGGGAAACCGGAGTGCCCGGAGGAAACCCACCCAGACACGGGGAGAACATGCAAACTCCAGAAAGGCCTGAGAGACTCAGGAGTCAAACCAGAACCTTGCTGCTGAGTGCTAGGCACTCAGACACCGTGCTGCCATAATCAGGTCAACGTAAACACATGGCGAGGCGTACTATGCAGGAAACTACAGTCAAGTGTCAGCTTCGGCTCACATTGACTCTTTTCACTAGTACTATTTAGTCATGAAGAATATTTATGGCTTTTGTTTTTAACATTAACATTATTTTTGTGTCTATGACGTTCCTACATAGTATTCCTTTCCATTTAACACCAAAGCTACTATAAGGTAGAAAGCCAGGTGCACTATGCAGGACATTGTGACTGGTTGTAGTCACGAGCTTAAATGTTCATCAATTACAGTCTAGAAACGTGTTGCATTTAATATTTTTGTTTCAGTGTTTCAGTTTTTACAAATCCGCCATAGTATTCCTTGCTTTCTCCTTTGTGTGAACACACACAATTCTACTTGAGTAAAAACTATGTACAAAAGCTCAAATCGGCGCTGTTAAAGGTGATAATCAATGTGGCCGATTTGATGTTGTCAAGAGTCTCAGAGACTGAGTTCAGTCATCCTCTGGCTCACGGAAAAAGGGAGGGTAGGGAAAGTATTGCCCAAAGACCGGAGACGCTACACCGAATCTGGGGATATGCCACGATGTCCCAGCAGAGGTGGAGGGGGCGTTGTCGTCTGAGCTGTCTTCAGAACGCTGCCTCTTGGAGCTGGGCTCTTCCTCTTCATCTTCATCCCTCTGGCGCTTGGATCCACCCAGAGGCACAAAGTCCAGAGCAGGATCCACAGGGGGAGGAGCAGGGGGAGAGGAGGGTGCAGGGAGGGCATCAGCAGGTGAAGACACACGCCCTCATCACGGTCCAGGCTGGACGAAGGTGACGGGGTCTCTGCACGCTGATGAAGAAACCAGGAACCTCTTGCGCCAGCCGGCCCAAAACTCCTCTGGAGGGAAGCGCTGGTCGTCCCTTCGCTCTCTACCTCCGTGTCTTCATCCTCGTCTGTATCTTCATCCTCTTCTGTATCTTCCTCTTCATCCTCCTCTTCTGTATCTTCTTCATCTCTCCTCCTCTTCAGTGGAAGTGTCGTCTGAAGAGTCTTCATCGTCCCAGTCCTCTTCCTCCTCCTCATGTTGTGCCTGAAACTGGAGCAAGGCACGAAAGACATTAATCTGAAAAACTACCTCCTGCGGATTCCAGTTCGTCTGCGACAGCGATGTCAGGAAGGTCCCCGTGCTCCAGAGCCTCTGTAACAATTGAAAAGGTTCATTACTCACTCATAGTCACATTTCTACACAGACACAGACATGAATGTCAACACTAAAGAGCTGCTGCTGGCCAATACACTAACAGGTGTTTTTGCTTGGATCATGTCCTAAATCTTAGTTTTTGATTGGACTTACTAATAGAGTAAAAATAGTTTGTGTCTTCACACATCTGCCAACACTGTGTAGGCTACTACATCTGACAGTATGACCCCACATGCAAAAATTCTAATCAGAACTCATTCTTACTAAAGGTAATTACTAAAGAAAATGTTGTTATTACATTGTCTTGATCTATCTAAAGTGTAGCCTAGCTTTGGGCAAAAATGCGTCTGTAGAATCCCTCATTTCAGGACTGTCCATGAAACTCTGATACATTTCGATGCCCACAAGCTAAAATGCTGCCGCTTTTCTGAAAATACTGTGGTAACTTTTTACTTTGAAGCCCTCTGGATAAATGTAGGCCGTTTTTAGCAGGGATTACTCATGCCACAAAAAGAAGTCGTCGAGTGAAAGTTATGGTCTCTCAGATTAAGCAGTTTCATAAACTCTACCGCAAATGCTACCTTTGGAGTCAAACTTTAACCGTTTAGAAACAACCGGACACGGATAAAACTGTTAATAGCATGTAGCTAGCATTGACCTTATTTAATCTAGATTTATGGTTTGAGTGGTTTCTTTACCTGCAGCCGACACCAGCTTGAAACCCATGGTTCAACGTTGATCTTATGAATCGTTTCCAATCCTTCAAAAAGAGTCAAAACAAAACTTTACAAAGTGTAC
>CM076395.1:31095201-31115724 GCA_038363315.1 Mugilogobius chulae | reverse complement strand
ACTGGCAACTGAAAACAGGATTACTGATACTTCCATCAACAGAACAATATGCAGAAACAGAAACAACAATGCAAAAAACAAGTTTTAATAAAAAGAGTTGAGTTTAGTGCTTTCAAATTATATTTTTATTAGAGTTTTTGATTAAACTAGGACTATACTTTTTGTCTTTTTTTTAATATGTGATTTTTTTTGTGGAGTTTCTAGAGCATTATAAATAATTTCATACAACAGAGACATAGCAAAATAGTTTTGTTTTCTAGCGTAAATTATTATTTAATTAATTTTTGGCATAAGCTCAGAAACACTTTTTCACATATGGTCATAGTGTACCCTTTAACACCTCTCCGGATCGGGATTCCGGAAATAAACACCATAACACCGCAGTGGTAACATTGGCGAAAACACCCTGGTTTGGCATAGCTCCACTTAAAAAATGACACTACGAAATGGCGAAGTGATGGTGACGAAGTTGGGACATTTTTTCCCCTTTTGGATTTTACAAGGATGCGTTACTTTTATGAGAATTTTATCAGAAGAAACTTGTGTTTGTTTGGAGTGAGGAGGCGTCGCGCACGCGCCTCGTGGAGAGAGGAGGGAGAGAGAGAGAGGAGGAGAGGAGGTGAGTGCGCTGATACGTGTCTATGGTGCGGCGGGTTGTCTTGGTCATCGAAGGTGTACGCGTTGTGCATTTGAACTCGCCAGTTACATGTTAGGGAGCTTTCATTTGTCATCGCTGTTAGTGGTTTTTTGCGCTTGTTCCGTCAGAAAGGACGTAAACAAAAAAGTTTAACTTCACACGCTGTTTCCAGTGCCTCTCGACTGCTTTTCATTAGCGCTGGGCTCCGTGTTGTCCAGTATGGAGCGCTCATAAACGGTGGGAACAGCACCGGAGCGAGGCAAAAATCGGGCTTAATAATTCCAACATGTTAAAAAACCTCCGACTGGAGTCCTAGTCTAGTCAGACCTGCCCACAACTACACGATTGGAACGTGAGTCCAAGTCGCAGCACTCAACACAGTACACGAGTTACACAACTGCCGACTCGAGGCACTTCAAACTAGCTTCCGACTAATCTCGACACTTATCCGTACTTGACTGAGAGGAGCGATCGAAATTAACATGGGAAATATGGAGCAAAGAGTCGTGTAGTGTGTGGGCACTTTTAGCTCAAGACCACAACTCAAAGAAAATTATTCTGCATAAAGCTAAATTAAGAACAAATAGCTCCAACAACCCACCCCTAATTGTGCAACCCACAATTATAAAATTAGCATTACAAAGGAGCTATTTACTATACTGGTTAAAGTACTAATGCTACGATCTTGAGACTCTTTTTTTTTTTTGGATTCTAAAAGAAACAAAAGTGCAGAGGACAGAGAGAGCGAAATAGATTGAGAAATAATGTCAAGTGACTGCCTCCAGAGGCGCCAGAGCTGGGCAGCCAGGTCTCTTCACAATGTCCATCTTCTTTGGGAATTGTTTTGAGAATGACATTTCTTTAGTGATCCTTTGTTCCAATATTTCCAAAACTTCTTCCAGCACTTTGATTTGCTCCATCAGTTTTAGAATGATCTATCCATTTTACTTTGTGTTTTGCCACATATTTCCTTTTCCATTTTGAGTGAAAAACAGAAGAGTTCATCCTTCAACTCCAGCAACCAAGTCCAATGTTTGTTTCTTTCATCCAAGAATGTTAAAGTGGAGATGGAATTAAACTTGAGCAGTTTAGATCCAAGTGCAGAGAATTTTCTTCTCGTGAAACCTGCTTACTTTGTGGGAAAACAGCTGTATGTCCTTTAAAAACGTTTGTGGTGTAATGCAGTGGTCGTTAATCTATTGGCAAACAGGATCTTACAGCTTGAGAGGTAAGACATGAGAGTTGCGTGTTTTTGTGTTCCAAGACAACTGGTATGTATATTACCTTTCGCAAATGTTCATATATATTCGAAAATATTCCTGACCTGTGTTCTTTTAGTCAAAATCAGTATTGTATTGGCTGCACAGAATATTTCTCCAAGTGCTGCCAGCTGATAGAGATTCCAATGTTAGCAGTGAACAAAATCAGGGCTCAAACACACGCTGTTTTAATGGGAACATACACTCACCAGTATTCGTCCTGGTCCCGAACAGAAGGTCCATTTACGACCCAGAACCAACATCCTCGCTATCCAAACACACTGCATTGGTTCCAGCCCTCAACATTAGGACTTTTTTGATTCAAAGCTCCAATGGTTTCCAAAAGTTAGAGATGCAGGGTCTGTATTCCGAATGAGCAGGTCCATATATGGACTTTGACAGTCACTCATAGGAGTGTGCGAATTGCATCCGCAAATAGAAGCCACTTGGTCCAGCCCTCCTCCTCGGTATAAGCTGGTGCATTTGCTCTGGACACAGGCAAGATATTTGGTGTGTTAGTCAGATACAGGAGAACGGATAGACAAAGGCTAAGGATATGTATAGTCCTCACTGGTAAAAAGATCAGACGCACAACTCCCAAAACCAGTTATTACAGTGGTAGTTAACCTTTTTTGCGTTATTCATTGTTCTATTGGGTCATTTGATAGTTGTACTAGAACAAATCTTTGCCAGTTTCTCCAATCTGTTTGCCAAACCAAGATGTGCAAGAATGTGCCAAGAACTGCAGGATCCAAGAGGCATAAGTGTTAATGTCTTAATTAGTTTTTTACTGCTCCTTACTTGCACGGCTACAATGGGAGAAACACAGCGAGTGTCCTCTTCTCCAAACCCAACTATGACCACATCCTATATTTCATGCTGTTATGCTAAACATATAGGTAATCGTCTGCTCAACGGTAATCGTTCGATGAAGTTGTACCTTTTCTCTGCATTCCTTTTCACATGCAGGACAGATGGGTGCTTCTGTTCATGCACAGGTGCGCAATCCAACGACTCCTACAGTCTTTGCTTGTGTGTCCAAATTTAAGCATCCCAAGCAAAGTCCTTTCTCCTTTAAGAACTCGCATTTTGTTCCTTTGTATCTTGATCAAACCTCTGAGCATCTTGTCCAAAATGTGATCGTATATTGTACAAAACAAACATTGATACCTGGTTTGCTTTTGAGATGAAGTGCTGGCTTCTCTGTTTTTCAATGGCTTCCATTTTCACTTTATGGTGACACTGGTACAGCAAAAAGTTCACTTTTCCTGTTTTGAAATTTATACTTGATGTTCTTGACTGGCTAGCTGGCGAAGAATCAAAATATTTCCAAACAGGGGATCTGAGATGTTTGAACTTTGTCTTTCCATGGAGGGTCCGTATTCTCATTAAAAGAGACGGTTAGCGGGTTAGGATCTTTTACAACATAAGCTATGGAGTCACCCCGAGGCTGATTACATCACAATTACACATTTAGTTCAACATGATGATGTACCACGAAATTTTGATACACATGCTTTTAAATTTAGCGGGTCCAATACAATACAACCAATCATTTAATGCCATTTTCATGTGTTTCGGTAACTAAACTACATTCCTTCCAGCATTGACATATTTCACCACACGCGTTCACATGGATACCAGTAAGCACCAGTGTTTGATTGCGGCTTATATGACAGCTAGAATGCCAATTCCCCAGGTTTAGTTGTGCATTGGTTTGTTTTAAAACCCTTTAAGCCCCAAAAGCGCACCGTGCTTGTCTCACCGCGTTCATGGTTGTACTGTGTGGGGCACTTAGGGTAAGCATGTTCAGCTATGTTTCTCCATTTAATTGTAAAGCGCTCGCCTTTCTATGTTTGGTAAACACGAAACTGGAGTGCGTAAAATAACATGTCAGACTTGAATGCTTAATTTGGTCAGTGAAAGTTGCTAAGCTGCACAGACTTGAATTTTTTAATGAAACAGTTCGAGATACTGAAACTTCCGTAAAGAAGAACTGAAGCCGCAATTGTAATTGACGGTAAAATCTGGAAAATTGGGCTTGTTGAACTGACAAACAGCGAACCAAAGTGAAGCGTTTTAGGGAACGGATCCAAAAAGATTATACGCTTTAAACCTGCAGGCCAGAACACTTTTGACAAATACCAAAGCAAAATCGAGATTAAAAACATTTTCCTTTTCCCGTGCCAGGAAGATTGCCCGTTGTGTTTCGGCTCAGGCTAGGCGCTTGTGGCAGGTCTCGATGCGAATACTATGCGCCTCATGAGCGGTCAAGGAGTTGGGCGCTGGTGATTACGGAGCGGCTTCGGCCTATTGCTCCGGGGTCTCATTTGCGCCCTCTCCGACCCTAGGATCCAGTTTTTTTCGCGGCGTCTTTCTGACACCCGGCCGGTCCACTGCTGTTTTTTTTTTGGGTGAATGTTAATAGTTAAAGTACGAGGTGACGAGGAAAGGAGAGAGAGGGAGGGTGTGGAGAGAAAGAGGACAGAGGAGAAAAGAGACAGGCAGAAAGAAAGGAAGAGAAGTAAAAGAGAGAAGAGGAAAAAATAAAGGGGAGGAAGAAGAGAAAGGAGAGATGGAAACAAGAGTAAGAACAACAGTGTCAGTGGGAGGAAAGAAAGAGAAATCTCAGGATTATCTGTCATTTATATTTGAGTTCAGTTTGAGTGAGTCTGCAGCGTCCTCTGGTGGAAACAACAACTCATTACATCAACACATTCAGACAAGCAGAGTTTATTTATTCTTCAAAAACTGTGACAAACCCAAAATTCATTCATTTAAAGAGACACGTGTACTTTTCACCAAAAAACAGACTGATATTTTCTTGGACTAAAAACAGTTCAAAATGTGTGTCTTTGTTCTGGACAAGCTGCATCTCCTCAAAACTGACTCTTATTTGGCCTCATCCTGCTTGTTTTCATGTAAATGTTGTTCCTTTAGCTAAAACATTCCTTTGTTTGTCATAAAACTGACGTATTTACCTGCAGAATGTTCCAAAGTGTGTTTTTAACGTCGTTTCAATGGTTCATGGACTTGAGTTTACACCTTTAGAAGTTACTCACTGTCACTTTAACTCACTGTTTGAACCATTTCTTTTAGTTTCTGTAAATTATTCAACTGAGGATGTAGAAGTAGATTTGTATTTTTGTGTAAACTGTACATTTTACTTTATTATTATACGTTAGCATGATGCCTCTTTTGTTTTTAAGTCCAAACTTTGTTTGCAGCAGTGAGACGAATCACTTTTACATTTCTTGTACCGACACTTCTTGCACTTTACACTTTTTCACAATTCAGTTTATATTTTCTTTGTCGTGTGAAGAAATAGAAAGAAAATAGTACTATTTATGCTACAGTCACAGATCCACAGGGGGCGCTCTCCTCAGATCCACCACAGACACAGAGGAACCTTTAGCAACAGTCAAACCCAGGAAACAGAGGCTCAGTGAAGGAGCAGCTGGAGGTGTGGAGGTGGGACAGTTTTCCATCAGAGCCGACGTCATAGAAGGACAGAGATCCAGCCTCAGAGTCCAACAGCACAGACACTCGACCTGAGAGACGGAGGAGGAGGAGAGGACTGTTGTCTGTTGTTGTGAGAGAAATGTAATGTCCATAATAGATCCTCAGACTCCAGGACTGATCATTGCTCCAAACAAACACTCTCTCTCTCTCCTCTCCGTCTGATTCCTCTGTAACTCACTGCTATAGAAACCACCCCGCTCCAGTCCACCTCCCAGTAACAGCGCCCCCTCAGGCCAGTGCAGCTCAGGACCTGTTACAGTCTGTAAATCTGTCCTCATGATGTGGATACTGCTGCTCCTCTCTCACACAGGTCACTGTCCGTTTGTCCTCAGACAGTTTGAGTTTTCTGTGAGCTGTGTTTGGATCCAGAGAAAACTCACAGGAATCTGAAACACAAACATATATATGTTATATTATATGAATTGTACAGATGTAAAACATGTTTAATACAGTAAATCTATGAACTGACTTAAATGTAATGTATTGAGACTTAGAGAAAAAATGAACCTAATTTATGTGATTTATTCAGTTTTATGTTGCTTGAATTTTTCATTTATCAAAAATAATGTTACTTTAATTATTAAAATAAGGCTCAACGTCTGACGACTCAAGACTCTAGAAAAAACCTGACAGGTGCAGACAGAAATGTTCATTAATGTGCACTGTCCCTTTTCAAATAAATAAATGTAATAAAGTACTGTTTTTTTTCTGAAGTGTTGCTCTTTTCTTGCTTTAAAGTCTTTGCACAGATTCTAAGATTCTTGACAGAGATGAATAGTTCAGAATAATAATATTAGAGCTAATGAGTCAGTTAGACAAAAGCCGTCATGTGTCACCTTTTCAACCCAGAATTTGTGCAGTGAAAGAGTTAATAAAAATGTAAAACTTGTAAGTGTATTTGTGTTTGGTCTTCTTTGTTGTGAGGTCAGATAACATATATTTCCTCTAAAACTGTGAAGAGCAGAAGTCTGATAAAGTTACATAATGTTATTGTTTTGATGAAGTGAATGAAATACAGAGACTCACACTTCCTCAGACCTGGGACCATCCACTGTTCTCCAGCAGGATCCAACCTGAAACACACAAGTCCAGTTTAGACCAGACCAGAGACCAAGACCTGGACCAACCATGGACCAGAGACCCACTGAACCAGGAGCAGACCTGAGAGAGTCCAGGGGGCAGTGGGGGTCGTCCCGTAGAGCGGTCAGGAGCTCTGCTGAGGGGCCTGGATGGTTGTAGCTCAAATCTAACTCTGTCAGATGGGAGTGGGCGGAGCTTAGAGCTGAGGCCAGAGCAGCCCCGCCCCTTTGTGAGACCAGACATCCAGACAGCCTAAAGACACACAGCATTACACTCATGTGGACACAAGGAGCAGAGTGCATCATGGGAGCGTCTCACCTGAGAGTCTCCAGTCTGCAGGGGGGCTCTTCAGTCCGTCACACAGCAGCTCCACTCCTGAGTCCTGGAGGTCGTTGTGACTGAGATCCAGGTGTGTGAGACTGGAGGAGCTGAGGACTGAGGCCAGAGGACCACAGCAGTGAGGAGACAGTCCACAGGCACAAAGACTGAGACAGAGAGGGACATTAGAGACTAGAACCATGACACAAGAGTTTAAACACAGTCTGGACTCACAGGGCTTTGGTGGAGGCTTTGACCACCGGCAGCAGACCCAGGAGAGCTGTCTCTGAAGCTGTATTTCCTCAGGTCAAACTCCTCCAGGTCTGAGTCTGAGGACAGTAAGAGGAAGGACACAGCCGACCACTGAGCAGGAGAATTAACAATCTGAATTCCTCTTCACATACCCTGTATCTCTTCACCAGACTGTGGTCGTTCAGTTCGTTCAGACAGTGGAGCAGGTTCAGACTTCTCTCTGCAGACAAACCCTTTTCATTCAGCTTCTGTTTGATGTACTTTACTGTCTCCTGATTGGTCCCTGAGCTACTTCCTGTCTGAGTCAGCAGACCCTGCAGCAGTTCTGATTGGTCGGCAGAGACAGTCCCAGGAGGAAGCGCAGGAACAGGTCCAGGTGTCCGTTTGGACTCTGTAAGGCCTGGTCCACAGCAGAGCAGTAGAAGGCTGCCTCAGACTCAGGACTCTCAGAGGAGTGTGGTGGTGACAGCAGGTTCTGTCCAGAGCTGAAGAAGGTCTGATGGACGTGAAGAGCAGCCAGAAACTCCTGCAGACTCAGATGGATGAAGCAGTAGACCTTGTCCTGGTACAGGCCTGGCTCCTCTCTAAAGACCTGTGTGAACACTCCGGAGTACATGAGGCCGCTGCAGCGTCCAGCCCACACTCGCTCAGGTCACTCTCGTAGAAGATCAGGTTTCCTTTCTGCAGCTGCTCAAAGGCCAGTTTTCCCAGAGACAGAACCATCTCCCTGGTCTCTGGAGTCCAGTGAAGGTCTTCTCCTGATCCCTGCTGATACTTGATGTTCTGGACTTTGGCCTGCACCACCAGGAAGTGGACGTACATCTGTGTGAGAGTCTGGGGCAGCTCTGGTTCTCTGTTTGTTCCAGAAGCTTCTGTATAACTGTGGAGAGGATCCAGCAGAAGACCGGGATGTGGCTCATGATGTAGAGGCTGCGGATGCTCTTGATGTGGGAGATGATTGTGTCGTCTGTGAACCTCTTCCTGAAGTAAAGCTCTTTCTGCAGGTCAGTGAACCCTCTGACCTCTGTCACCATGGAGACGCACCACTCAGGGATCTGATTGGCCGCTGCAGGGCGTGTGGTTATCCAGAGGAGAGCGGAGGGAAGCAGGCTCCCCCTGATGAGGTTTACCAGCAGCACGTCCACTGAGACAGACTCTGTGGGGTCAGTCAGGACCCGGGTTCGCTGAAGTCCAGAGGAAGTCTGCACTCGTCCAGACCGTCAAAGATGAAGAGCACCTGGAGCTGTTGGAAGCTGCAGAGAGCTTTGGATGGACTGAAGAAGTGGTGCAGCAGCTGCACCAGGCTGAACTGTGTGTCTCTGAGCACATTGAGCTCTCTGAAAGTGAACGGGAACAGCAGCTGCAGCTCCTGGTTGGCCCTGCCTTCAGCCCAGTCCAGACTGAACTTCTGAGTCAGAACTGTTTTCCCCACGCCGGCCACGCCCTTCGTCAGCACCGCTCTGATTGGCTCTGGTGAATGTGGGCGGGCTTTAAAGATGTCTTCACATGTGATGGTTTTCTCTGGAGCGGCTGCTCTCCTGGACGCACTCTCCATGAGTCTGACCTCATGTTCCTGGTTCACCTCTGAGGCTCCGCCCTCTGTGATGTAGAGCTCTGTGTAGATCTGGTTCAGGGGGGCGGAGTCTCCTGCTTTAGCCACGCCCTCAAACACACGACTGAACCTCTGCTGCAGATGTGACTTCAGTTTATCTTTACAAACTCCAACAGCAGTTTCTGAATAAAGACACAAACAGAGAAACAAACCACTGTCAGCTCAAGCTCCTTCTGATTTGTGAAAACATCTTCACTCAGATGTGAGTAAATCATGTATTTTTATTGTAAAGTTCAGTTAAACAGATCAGATCCAGGAGCTGTTCCTCAGATGGACAGTAACATAGTTCTTACTGTGCTGCAGGCGCTGGGCCAGCTGCTCCTGGTCCATCCTCCTCAGGAAGTCCAGGGTGATGTTCAGAACCTCTCTGCTGCTCTGCTCCTCCTCCTCACTCTCAGAGCATTCTGGGTAATCTGAGGCCAGGAGCCTGTGGAGCCTCTGCAGCTGCTCTTTGACAAAAGTCAGGACGTCCTTCTCCAGACGCTGGAACAGAACAATAAGAGAAGAGTTTTAGTCAAAGAGAGAACCTGAGGAGAGAATCAGAGAAGCCCACACATGCTGCGGTCGTGGGCGACTCACCCTGAATATGGCGTCCAGCTGCTCCTTTGGGCCTGGCTCCCTGTGAAACAATACAATCATTTATTTACTTTAGTCTCATGCAGGGGAGCTCGTTGTTAAGGCGGTAGGTGCAAGGTGTGTAGTTAAAGTTGATCAAGGCCTGAATAAAATGCCATAAAACATCCTTGTCCAATCAGAAGAGCTAGTTCTCGGCTGCCGGAACATAGCCCCGCCTCTTTTGTGGTGATCCCAGCCTATTGCACCTGCCGCTTCCATCGAATCCAATGTAAGAGTTGTTTTTTTTTTCTAAATTTCAGCCTTACAACAAATGACTCCATTGTGCTTGCACTTATGCTCTGCTGTACGTGTGCGTGACAACACAAGGCACGTTCATGTGTCAGTCCAGAGACAACGCAACTTCTGCTCCAACATTTGCAGTTTGACGTCCCTGATCTAAACACACTCCTGTTTCAGTGTCGTCCTCCACTTGTACAGCCGAACCTTATATTTTCTGATGTGGACTTGGTGTCCACACTGAACCTAAATAACTGTTAAACATTAGTTACAAATACAAAAAGGCGTCATAACTTTAAAAAGTCTTGTTCAAAGTCTGTTTTTGTCCTGATTCTCAACATTGACCTAAATCCAAAGCCATAATAAACCTAATCTCCAGTGTTCAGAGCAGTCCTGGTTCAGAGCAGCTGATTCTCTGAGACTCTGTACAATCTGTAGAAAACCCTGTGATCCTGTCCCACCTGAACTCATCTGTCTCAGACTGAGAGCAGCTCCATTCAAACACAGGAGCACTGTTTGCACTGATGAAGGATGAGCAGCAGGTGGCGCTGTCCTGAGAACATGTCAGAGCTCTGGATTAACAAGGGCCGTTTCTCAATCCATGTACTTGTGCAGACTTGTGTGCTCGTGGACTTGTGAAACGTCACTCTTCACGTAACAAGTCCTGTTCCAATTCAAAGTTCGCTTCTCGGGTACTCCGCTGAAAATCCCCGGATGAGAACTTGATCCGCCCCTTTCACCGGGGATGTATCGGAGGAGACTTGTCCGTACTTGGCTCAGTATATTTCCCACAATGCACTTGTGATCACCGCAGCTTTTCACCCGCTGCCCCCTCCTCTGCGCGCACGAAGAGCAGCCTGGCACTCACGCACAGAACCGGCAGACTCACGCACGGAGCGGGTCAAACCCACGCACACAGAACCGGCAGACTCACGCACGGAGCGGGTCAGAACCGGTCTGGAAGTTACGGCCCACTTCAGTGCAGTTAATTACGCATAATGTAAAAGTCGCCCTCAACACTACAGAATTATGCTTCTTGATAATAAAGTAGAGAAGAGTAAAATTGTATCCAAAATGCACAAAAAAATAAATAAAAAATTCTCAGGTTAAATTAGGCTGCTCGTTTACAGCCTAAATATTTAACACAAGCCTAATAAAAATGTGATTTTTAGCTGTCATTTTCATGATCAGGATTTACAATAATCATCATGGCCATGTTTATTTTATGTCAAAAATATAATTTTGAAAAAAACAGGTTAGCTTAGTGAAAATAATGCTTTTATAACAAATTATTATTAGTTCTTAGAATAACCTATTTTACACTATATATTTCATATACAATACTGTAATAAATAGTGTAGAAATATGAACAGTACTGCTGCTTTTGTTGTTTAATCATTTCAGATTCCCCTTTTTTTTTTTTCTTATGGCAAGTGCACACGTGAGTTGTATTTCCTGTGATGTCATCAAGTTCACTTGTTCCAAAGCTCAAAAAGCCAAGTACGAGCTTGTGAACTCCTCAAGTCCATTCTCCAAGTCTGCTCCCACAAGTCTGTACCAGGAGTACACGAGTATGGAGTCTGCAGACTGGGAATTGAGAAACGGCCAAGGTCTTACCTCTGATCTTCAGGAGGAGCTTCTCTAAAGTTTAGAGGAGGATGTTTGGACTGGTCACTTCTCATAGACACAGAGTCTGGAGCAGGTTTAGGTCTGGGTTTAGACCCGGGTCAGGTCCAGGTGGATCCATGTCAGAAAAGAAAAACATTGAATAAGAAGGTGCAGGTGTCAGACTGTGGTCATAATTAAGGCTGTTATGATAAACTTTAAAGCTACACTGTGTAAGATTCTGGAGGAGAAAAGTCAACTACACAATTTAGAAGAACTTAAAAGCATGTTTTTATACATTCTGAATGGGGATACATACACTACTCACAAAAAGTTAGGGATATTCACCTTTTGGGTTAAATTTCACGATGAGCCTAAAATGCATTAAAACCTCTACAGGTCAACTTAATGTGACCTTCTCTTTTGAATGCACATATCCAACTGTTAAAAAGTTTAAGTAATTTTGCACAAGTTGTTGTTCTCTAATAAGGAGCTTAACAGCAAAAATCACACCAGGTCTGTGATCCTTGAATTGACCAATAAATGTCCTGGTTCAATTAGAGTTGGTGTTTAAACAGTCGTCCTCATCATGCTGTTCACATTTTGACATCATGAGACCAAGACGACACCTAACAATGGGTCAACAGTCCCTGACCATTGTGATGCTTCAAACTGGATGTTCTCAGACGGAAGTGGCCACTGAGCTTGGAGTGTCACAGAGTCTCATCAGCAGGTTCAACAGAGATATCGAGAGACTGGAAGAGCCACAGAAAGGCGTAGAAGTGGACGTTCTTTGGCCACATCCCGTGTTGATGACCACTACATTGTGAAAACTGCCCTGAGAAACCGGATGATGAATGCCATTCAACTCCAGGCACGTTTAAGAGAGGTGAGAGGCACCAAGTGTCACGTCAGACCATTCCAAACCGTTTACATCAGTGTGGTCTGCGTGCTCGACGACCTGCACGGGTACATGTCCACACCACAGGCACAGGCATCATCGTCTTGCATGGGCCAGGGAGCATTTACACTGGACGAGGGACCAGTGGGCCTCAGTGCTGTTCTCTGATGAAAGTCGAGTCACGCTGAGCAGAAATGATGGCCGACAACGATGTTGGAGACGTCAGGGAGAGCGCTATGCATCAGCCACTGTTGTCACCAGGCGAGGGTGGCGTTACACTGTGGGCAGGGGTGTCCAGTTGGTACAGAACTGCCCTACACTTTGTAAATGGTACAGTCACAAGCCCATACTACCTGAATAACATCATTAATCCAGTGATTGTGCCCCTACATGAACAACACAGGCCTAATTTCATCTTCATGGACGACAATGCTCCTGCTCATCGAGGTCGCATCATCAGGGAATGGCTGTTGGAGACGGGTGTACCTCAAATGGCATGGCCTGCACTTTCTCCAGACCTGAATCCCATTAAAAACCTGTGGGAACAGCTGCGTCACCGTGTAGAGGCTCGAAGCTCTGCACCCCAGACCCTCAGTGACCTGGGGGCCGTCCTTCAAGAAGAGTGGAATGACATGCCTCAGCAGACAATAAGTTGTCTTGTGAACAGCCTGAGACGTCGCTGTCAAGTTGTTATTGATGCTCAAGGGCACATGACGAGATACTGAGACATGTACATTTTTTGTTGTGATGTAACTACCATTGTTGTTACCTTTTGTTTCAATACATTTTTTGAAATGAGTAAATCACCAGTGCATCCTTCTACTTAAATGTGGTACTTTCATGATATGATATCACCATAGCATGAACTTGTTGCATTTTCCATAAATTTCACCTGAAAGGCAAATATCCCTAACTTTTTGTGAGTAGTGTATGTTTTAAACCATAATGTGAAAACAAACAGCTAAATTAACAGCTTTTCCATGGAAACTAACAGGAGAAGTTCCTCCCTCAGCCCAATCAACAGTCTTTTTGTGGCCATACAAGCCCATTCAAAGTAAAGACTTAAACACGCGTTTATTCAAGTCTATTTTTGGTCAAAAAGTTACACATTGTAACTTTAATGCTAATGTCTAATACACTGATGTGTGCCATATAATAGTATTAATATTCATGTTTGTGTGAGTTCATAAAGATCAGGCGTTAAAGTGAAGTTTTTCACAGGGCTGTGTAATTTCATTTATGATTATATAATCAACAGTAAATTGTGTAATGGAGAAATCATGATTAAGTTTAAGTCATGTGTTCAGTCGGTCCCAGACAGTTTCTTTACACTTGTAGAAAACATTTACAACTGTTTTTCTGTGAGTAAATATCACTTCTTTCATTTTATCTCTTCACTCTGCATTTAAGAGGCTCTAATGTTCTGCGTTCTCACTGAGCAAATAATCATTTGAATAATTATAATTTCAAATGTGATTTAAATAATTGAAACTCATATTTACATCATAATTAAGCAGTTCTATAATAATATGCTTTGTGATTTAGAAAAGGAGCTTATTTTCTGACAAAAACAAGTGAATATAAATGAGTCAGTTATTATTATGTGTAAAGTAGAAAACACAGGTGTGAGTGTATTAGCAACAGTGAATGAGAAAAGTACTTTCATCAAACACGATTATGTTTTAGGAGCCGACAAAGAAGTGTTGTACTACGCCTCTGAGAAGGTGAGACCAAACTTTGGACTGGAACTGTTTTTATGTCTAAGTTTAACTCTCACATGACCAAGACAAAACAGGAAAGAGGATCAACTTGAATAAAGTGTTTGATTGAGGAGGCAGTGGCACAGTAACAGCCCTGCTCAGTTTGTCTGTTTATCAGTGAGAAAAGAACTGTTCAAATGTCAGTCTTACCTCTGCTCTTCTGGAGGAGATTCTTTAAAGTTTGGAGCCCAGCCTTTAGATTTGTCACTTCTCATAGACACAGAGTCTGGAGCAGGTCCAGGTCTGGTTTAGACTCGGGGCCAGGTCCAGGTCTGGGTTTAGACTCGGGTCCAGGTCCAGGTGGGTCCATGTTGTAGGAGCTGGAATCAGAAGAAGAGTCCATTTGAACAGAACATACAGAGATGTCTCCTGTTTATAAGCTCTGTTCTCCACATGTGGAGTCGATCTGTGTCTCCCTCTGCTGCTCACATGACACATTACACTCAACTGGCTGGAACTTCAATAACATTCTACTTCCTTCATAGTTTAAATAGTTTAAATAGGTGAGGTTTGAGTTATTAGACTGAACAAACCAAGACGATATAAATTCAAACTAAACTAAACTTCTCAGTTCAGTAAAATGTGGGTTATTTAATTTACATTTAGAACTTAGGCTAAGTTTGTTGTCTAGTTTTCTTTAGTCTTGACACAGTTGAAGTTAGTTTTTACTTCCTGGTTGAACATGAGCTGCCGATGTGACTTATGTAAAGTTGATCATAACTAACCACACTGTAAACAAGGACTAAAGCTCGTCTAAATGACAAAATAAGTTTAGTTTAACACAGAAATATGAAAGTGAACCAAGGCAAAAGTCTTTTGTGTGTAAATGTTGATCCATACTCACTGCAGTGTCAGCGTCGTCTCTGCACAGCTCTATTGTACTTCCTCTTTCTACAGTCACAGCAGGTAACCCGGCCCACACCCTTTCTCTGGGACTGAGGTGCAGTGGCAGTGAGCTGCAGCAGAGGGCGCCACACTCTCTCAATGGAGCTTTGACTGAAGAGTTCAAAACCAACATGTTCTGCAGTGTAGCTTATCACCATGGAGACGAGCAGGAAACACCACCAGGGCTGTAGATACTGATCAGATCTGTGGAGAGGCGACACCACACAGTAATAATGCAGGTTTACCGTGATAAGAGAATAAATGCAGGAGTTTAAAGCTACAGTGTGGAACAATTTAAAACGGGTTGGTTCAGAAGTTTTCTTGACAGTGGCGGTTCTTGCTCAAACTTCTCCCTGGTCAGAGAACCTCCACAGTGTCCTCTTGTATCACATTGTAAAACGTTAAAACTTTTCTAGACTTTTCACGACTCGGCACAAACCCTGAACTAAAGAGAAAAGTACATTTGTGTTTTTGTCAGACTTAAACATTCTCAGTTCTTTCAGTCGATATAAACATTACAAAACATAAATGTGTTAATACAGTCTGTGTTAAAACAGACGCGTGTAAATGTTTTTGTCATTAAAGCGAACCCTGAATATAATCACATGTTTATCCTAAAACACTTATGATGTCATCACTTATATAAATACAGGACAAACACATTGGAAGCAGGGGCGTCGCATCAAATTCTGGGCCCCAGGTACAAACTTTTTCATGGGCCCCTAATACTAAACTTAACTTTATAATGTTCAATTTTATGGCCATAATCATCCGACTTCAGAACAAAACATTTGTGTTTTTTGTGTCAAAACTATTGGGTTGAAACACTGCTTTCACTTGCATTTTAGCTAACTTGTTTTAAACTATTAACTTGTCCAATATTATGCTAAAAATACACTTAGAAAATCCTTGTGACTTTTCCGACACATTCTAATGTTGCTGGATTGAGAAGTTGTGATATCTGACGATATTCGACACAAAACCCTGTGAATATACATTTTGTGTCAAACCTTGGCTGTTTGTTCACTGAAATCTGCAAAATCTGATTTATATTATTATAATCTCTAGCTGTTATATTTGTAAATAATGTGGCCAATTAATATTCATCTTTATTCTGTGATTTTCTTTGGCCAAAGTCCATATGTTTTGTTTTATAGGAGAGATAAAACTATGATATCACAAAAAACAACATTTAGAGGAACAATATCTATCTGAAAAGCAAAAATGACCTGCTTTTGGGGCCCTTTTCTGCTCCGGGCCCCGGGACACTAGTACCACTTACCCCCCAGTGCGACACCCCTGCTTGGAAGTATTTGTAGTTTTATTAAAATAGTGTTATGAAGAAATGACATGAGGCTGCCATTTTGCTGCGGTTATGACATAAAATAGTGTTGTCAAGGTAACAGGCGGTAGCAGGTAACTAAGCAACATGAATTCCTCAGTTAAACCTTGTCAGTTTGAGCCAAATACAGAACGATTATGTGGAATCTAGTAAAACTGAAGATAATCAAGAGGAAGAGGCCAGAACTGGACACTGTCAGTGGTGTTTTTGTGGCGACTGTTCACAGATGAAACTGTGGGAGTAACCATGGAAACACTATTTTATGTCATCAACCAAAATGGCAGAGTCGTGACCTTCAGTATTTCAAAAAGCTGCTTCTCTTCTAAAAATCTAACGAATTAACAAAAGAAACACATTTATACAACAACCGAGCGTTGCATCTGTTTGACCGACCAAATAACAGAAGAAGAAACTCACATATTGTGCTTTGTGTTTGAGAATTTTCTGACAAACCTGCAGCAGTGTGAAACAGATCTGAAAATGTGACAGAAACAGCGTCATTACAAAGACTTTTGAACACGTGTGACCTGTGCAAACATTTGTAAAACCATCAATGGCAAATACAAGACTTTTTAAAGGCCTTCAATTCAAACTTTTGTATTTCAGACGTTTTAAGCAGAGACGACAAAAGTAAAGTTCACTACTTCAGTAAAAGTACAGTTACTAGTCTGAAAAATGACTCTGGTAAAAGTCAAAGTCCATCTGAAACTCATTTACTTGAGTAAAAGTACAAAAGTAACAAAGTAAAAAGACTAAGTTGGAGCTGCATCGTCGTAAAATGTTCTTTACAGTGAGACATTTGGAATAAACATTTTTAAATCATGGTTCAAATGAGAAATTGTTCAAAATTAGACTTTGACTTTCTATTTTACTTATTTATCTTCTTCACCTTAATCTTCCTTCTATTTCTTTTTTCTATTATTATTTGTATTTATTTTATCTTCTTACTTTGACTTTTTTCTTATTATTTTTATTATCTGATTCTTTTTCTCTTCTTTATTTCTCTACTTATTCTTCATTTACTTTTTCTTATTATTGCTTCTTATCCTTATTGTTTTATATATTGTTATGTGTGTGTTTATAATTGTTTGTTACGTATGTCTTATGTTTTTCTGTCTTATGATTTAATCCTCCTTTATCATTGTCAATCCTCCTGAAGAAGTAAAAAAATAATAATTAGACAGTTTGTGGATTTTTAAATTGTTTAACTGGAAAAAGTCTGAATATAAATCATCACAGCAGATCTGCATCGCCTTTGGGAAGAAAAAAAACTGTCTGTGGACTTATAAAAGGAACTAACTTATTTTGAAATGTAGAGCAGACAAAGTACAGATATTCCATGAAAAATGTAAGAAGTAAAAGTAAAACGTCACCAGATTAGTGCAGTACTTGAGTAAAAATACTTCTGTTTTTAAGACCTGCAGAAACTCTGACTAAACAATAGAAACGACACCGGCCTTTGCAGTGACACAGTTTGTGAACATCACGACAGACGAGTCTCAAACGCCTCACACACAGTCTAACAGTCACAAAAGTAGATTATTAGTGTTTAGCTCACGTCACGTGTCGAGCAGAGAAGAAGTCTGGTTCATGAACCAACACCGTGCGACTCGTGCCATCTACTGGTCAAAGAAGGATCTGCACTTAGAAACTCAAAAGAGAATAAAATACACATGAAGAGTAGTAATTAATAACATACAAATACTCCAATATGAGCCATACAAATATAAGCCTGTTTACAACAAGTTATTAGACACATAAACCAGAATATTTGACATTATTTGACGTTTTTCTACTTACTCTCTGTAGCATCATGAGGAGTGTGCTTGGAAGTGACTGTGAACGCACAGCTCGGGTCTAGTTCTACCACAGCGTCATGGTTCAATCTACTGAACATTTTAGGTTTTACAACTTAAATTACACAGCTACTGTCTTAGTCTGAAGTCAAATCAGTGCAACGTGTATTTGAAATAATAAAATAGTTTTGAAGAGAAAAAAAAGAGATGGAAACAAGAGTAAGAACAACAGTGCCAGTGGGAGGAAAGAAAGAGAAATTTATAATCTCCTCAAAACTGACTCTTATTTGGCCTCATCCTGCTTGTTTTCATGTAAATGTTGTTCCTTTAGCTAAAACATTCCTTTGTTTGTCATAAAACTGACGTATTTACCTGCAGAATGTTCCAAAGTGTGTTTTTAACGTCGTTTCAATGGTTCATGGACTTGAGTTTACACCTTTAGAAGTTACTCACTGTCACTTTAAACTCACTGTTTGAACCATTTCTTTTAGTTTCTGTAAATTATTCAACTGAGGATGTAGAAGTAGATTTGTATTTTTGTGTAAACTGTACATTTACTTTATTATTATACGTTAGCTTGAGGCTTCTTTTGTTTTTAGTTTCAAACTTTACAGACGTTTAGAGCAGTGAGACGAATCACTTTTACATTTCTCATTTCTTGGTCTAACAACATCTTCCTGCACTTTAAGCTTTTTTTTGTTTATATTTTCTTTGTCGTGTGAAGAAATAGAGAGAAAAGTTGTAATATTTCTGTTACAGTCACAAATGTTCACCAGGGGGCGCTCTCCTCAGATCCACCACAGTCACAGAGGAACCTTCCCTCCACAGTCCAAACCCAGGAAACAGAGGCTCAGTGAAGGAGCAGCTGGAGGTGTGGAGGTGGGACAGTTTTCCATCAGAGTCGACGTCATAGAAGGACAGAGATCCAGCCTCAGAGTCCAACAGCACAGACACTCGACCTGAGTCACGTGAGGAGGAGTAGAAGAGGTTTGTTTCTCTGTAGTTTGAGAGAAAGAGTAACTTCCATAATAGATCCCCAGACTCCAGGACTGATCATTGCCTCCAAACCAAACACTTCTCTCTCTCTCCTCTCCGTCTGATTCCTCTGTAACTCACTGCTATAGAAACTGACCCGCTCCAGTCCACCTCCCAGTAACAGCGCCCCCCTCAGGCCAGTGCAGCTCAGACCTGTGCATAGTCTCTAAACCTGTCCTCATGATCTGGATACTGCTGATCCTCTCTCTCTCTGGTCACTGTCTGTTTGTCCTCAGACAGTTTGAGTTTCTGTGAGCTGTGTTTGGATCCAGAGAAAACTCACAGGAATCTGAAAACACAAACATATATATGTTATATTATATGATTATACAGATGTAAAACATGTTTAATACAGTAAATCTATGAACTGACTTAAATGTAATGTATTGAGACTTAGAGAAAAAAATGAACCTAATTTATGTGATTTATTCAGTTTTATGTTGCTTGAATTTTTAATTTAATCAAAAATAATGTTACTTTAATTATTAAAATAAGGCTCAACGTCTGAGCGACTCAAGACTCTGAGAAAAAACCTGACAGGTGCAGACAGAAATTCATTAATGTGCACTGTCCCTTTTCAAATAAATAAATAAATAAATAAATGTAATAAAGTCCTGTTTTTCTTGATTCTGAAGTGTTGCTCTTTTCTTGCTTTAAAGTCTTTGCACAGATTCTAAGATTCTTGACAGAGATGAATAGTTCAGAATAATAATATTAGAGCTAATGAGTCAGTTAGACAAAAAGCCCGTCGTGTGTCACCTTTTCAACCCAGAATTTGTGCAGGGAAAGAGTTAATAAAAATGTAAAACTTGTAAGTGTATTTGTGTTTGGTCTTCTTTGTTGTGAGGTCAGATAAACATATATTTCCTCTAAAACTGTGAAGAGCAGAAGTCTGATAAAGTGACATAATGTTATTGTTTTGATGAAGTGAATGAAATACAGAGACTCACACTTCCTCAGACCTGGGACCATCCACTGTTCTCCAGCAGGATCCAACCTGAAACACACAAGTCCAGTTTAGACCAGACCAGAGACCAAGACCTGGACCAACCATGGACCAGAGACCCACTGAACCAGGAGCAGACCTGAGAGAGTCCAGGGGGCAGTGGGGGTCGTCCCGTAGAGCGGTCAGGAGCTCTGCTGAGGGGCCTGGATGGTTGTAGCTCAAATCTAACTCTGTCAGATGGGAGTGGGCGGAGCTTAGAGCTGAGGCCAGAGCAGCCCCGCCCCTTTGTGAGACCAGACATCCAGACAGCCTAAAGACACACAGCATTACACTCATGTGGACACAAGGAGCAGAGTGCATCATGGGAGCGTCTCACCTGAGAGTCTCCAGTCTGCAGGGGGCGCTCTTCAGTCCGTCACACAGCAGCTCCACTCCTGAGTCCTGGAGGTCGTTGTGACTGAGATCCAGGTGTGTGAGACTGGAGGAGCTGAGGACTGAGGCCAGAGGACCACAGCAATAAAACACAAACAAAAAAAACAGGAGGAGACAGTCCCAGACGGACAGACTGAGACAAGAGGACATTAGAGCTGAACGATGGGCACAGGTGAAACACATTGGAGCTACAGAGATGGCTTTTTGTGTGAGAGTGCATTTGACCCTACCGGTCCAGCAGAGATGTCTTTTCGTCAAGTTATTTAGTTCTTTATTCTTTCTCGTGCAA
>CM076395.1:31072288-31089617 GCA_038363315.1 Mugilogobius chulae | reverse complement strand
GCAAGGAAGAGGGAAGCAGAGACAAACCTGATCCCGTCCTCGATGGGTGGAGCCCCCGACTCGCTGCACCAGTCCAGCACACAGCAATACGGCCGGTATGCTAGCGCACGGTGTTGGCGCCCAGCAGCAGCCGCGGCGCCACGTTGGGACAAGAGGAACGCCATGTCTTCTTCATAGGGGGACAATCCGGAGGGAAGGAGGCGCTGGAGTCTTGCTTGGCAAGGCTGCAGCACGGACCGGAGGCATCGTCTTCCCCTCGGACATCTCCGGGTCTGGACCGAGATGCTCCGGGGATTCGGGGCTCATGGAGCCACGGCGCCACTCTCGCTTCTCCCTGGAAGTGAGCGGCAGGCAGGGCGGTCTTATCCCTGTGTTGTGCTGCCAACAGAGGCAGAGGAAACAGACGTCGTGTCGGTCCTCGGGGAGAAGAGGGTCTCACATCTGCCGTACCCACGGTGCTCGACACCGGAGGGTGACAATCCTCGAGCTGGTGAGTACGGCAAATCCAAATCTTGATTGTAGAGAGTAAATCGTTCTTAAAGAACATGTAAGAGATCTTCAAGTGCTGAGTGAAAAGAAGGGCGAGCGATAGTGGACAGGGCCTTATATAGTGGGGGAACCACGTCCCCATGATTGGAGCGGTACATTGTTTGATCTTCAGGTGCGAGGCGCTGCCTCAAGTGTTAGCCAATAGCGAAGCCCGTAGAGGGCTACGCACATACGACATAGAACCTGAGGAGAGCCTCAGAGAAGCCCATACATGCTGCGGTCGTGGGCGACTCACCCTGAATATGGCGTCCAGCTGCTCCTTTGGGCCTGGCTCCCTGTGAAACAATACAATCATTTATTTACTTTAGTCTCATGCAGGAGAGCTCGTTGTTAAGGCAGTAGGTGCAAGGTGTGTAGTTAAAGTTGATCAAGACCTGAATAAAATGCCATAAAACATCCTTGTCCAATCAGAAGAGCTTGTTCTCGGCTGCCAGAACATAGCCCCGCTGCTTTTGGTGTGATTCCCTTACATTTCAAACTAAAGGGACTCCGTAGAGCTTGCACTTACACTCTGCTGTACATGTGCGTTACAACACAAGGCACGTTCATGTGTCAGTCCAGAGACTCCAACATTTACAGTTTGACGTCCCTGATCTAAACACACACACAGTCCTAGTACAGAGCAGCGGATTCTCTGAGACTCTGTACAATCTGTAGAAAACCCTGTGATCCTGTCCCACCTGAACTCATCTGTCTCAGACTGAGAGCAGCTCCATTCAAACACAGGAGCACTGTTTGCACTGATGAAGGATGAGCAGCAGGTGGCGCTGTCCTGAGAACATGTCAGAGCTCTACAAGGTCTTACCTCTGGTCTTCAGGAGGAGCTTCTCTAAAGTTTAGAGGATGATATTTGGACCAGTCACTTCTCATAGACACAGAGTCTGGAGCAGGTTTAGGTCTGGGTTAGAGACCTGCACGGGACTAGATTTTCATGACCGCTCCCGCCCGATCCCGAAGCATCCGTGACCGTTCCCGCCCGATCCCGACGCCCCGTGTGACGGGACCCGCCCGAGAAACCTCCGCGGGTCCCGTCGGGTCCCGACTTTTTTTTTTTTTTGTGACACGGAGTTTGCGTGGCGGCTTCGGGGCATAACAACGTGAACACAAATGACTAAACTCTGCATAACTCTCTGCATCTAGACTTAAAATGATTAGGCACGAGCCTAAATAATCTGCAACAAGGCAATTATGTTCATTTGACACATTCAATCATAAAGCGATGATGTCTGTGTATTTCTTACCTGAAATACAAAGCTCCTCACACCTCCAGTTTCTTGCCCAAACACCGTGTGTATTATTTCCATCTCCTCGTGCGTAAAAGCCAGTCCTTCATTCATTCCTCTGGGCCCGTCCTGCTGCTGCTGCTGCTGGCGCGAGGACTCACAGCTGATACGCACGCTATAGACTAGGAAATACAGCAGCGGGTTTACGTGTCTGCACCTCGCAGGTGTCCGTGTTGCGTCTCTCTGTTGACCAGCAGCGCGCACAAAGCGGTATTTCTTTCTTGCTACGTAATATTTTTAAGACAGCGGAGAGAACGCGAGTCCGGTCGGGACCCGAAGTGTTTGGCCTGACCGCCCGTTCCCGCCCGAGGCAACGTTAAAACCGCCCGATCCCGAGGGTTTGCTCACGGGTCCCGTGGGTCCCGCGGGAATTCCCGCCCGTTGCAGGTCTCTAGTCTGGGTTTAGACCCGGGTCAGGTCCAGGTGGATCCATGTCAGAAAAGAAAAACATTGAATAAGAAGGTGCAGGTGTCAGACTGTGGTCCTGAGGGACTAGTTTCCTCACAGCAAATGACAGTTAAGAGCTGTTATGGTAAACTTTAATGCTAATGTTAATCAATCTAATACACTGATGTGTGTCGTATAATAATATTAATATTCATGGTTGTGTGAGTTCATAATGATCAGGCTTCAAGTTTTCTCTAAATGCTTGTTTTTCTAATATTAAATAAATAACATAGGGCTGTGTAATTAATCAAACTCCAATCATAATTATATTTGTAATCAATAGTAAAACTTGTGTAATTGTGTAATCATGATTAAGTCATAAGTGTGTTCAGTAGGTCCCAGACAGTTTCTTTACACTTGTAGAAAACATTTACAACAGTTGACAACAGGGATGTTCACCGTGTCGTCACATGTTGGTCATTTAAAACATAATTACCATCACGCTGAACAAACAAGATAAAAACACAACGTTTGTATCCTGCTGTGTAACTCTGTGTTGCTGCATTCACAATACAAACCGAACCGGGCTCGGCTCGATTGGGAACCAAAGTTGCAGCGTTGGATCTTGTTCTAAACTGGCTTGGTTCGCGATCACAATATACTTTTTGCCAATCGAACCAGCGCAGAAGAGACACATCTGCCTTTGGCCTGTAGAGGCGCTGTGGGACAGAAACATGTGACGTGACGTCAGCAGGAAAGAAGACACCGGCTTCTCTGCTACATCTGCGACTACAGCTACATCAGAAACAAACTTTACTGGACTTTATGTTTGTTTTTATGGATCTATCCCACAACTTCTCTCACATTAACGACCCAGAGTGATGACAGACCAAGTGTCGGAGCAAAGACACTTTCACTTTCACTTCAGAAGAGAGAGATAGGCTGGGCATTTCGTTCCAAATGCCTAGAGTAAAACGTAATAAAAAGTTCATCTATTTGAGTAGATCTGGCTCTGAAAGATCACTTAGCTGTGTAACCAAATATTAGATAAATATAGACCATTTTCTCCGCAGTAATGTGAGTATTACTTTCTGTATTTGCTTTCATCTAAGAGTTATAACTTTGTTATTTTTGTGAATATCGGGAGATAACGATGACAAACGGTCGTGTGATCATAATTAATTCTACCTGAACCCCCGTCCTTCTTCTGTTACTTTCATGTGTTTTTACATATTATTTGTCTCGTTATCGATCTCACACATGAGTTTGTTGTGATTCTGAGCCTCACGTGTGTCTCAGCCTGGATCACGTCACTGTTCACTTCCTGGTTTTGTTTTGCTCTCGGTCCATTTGAGTTCACAAAACAAATGAACCGCTCCAGAGACCGACCTCTCCAACCTGACCAAAATTGGACATTTTGGACCGGATCAGAGTTCGTTTGCTCATTCACAATTCACCAATCGAACCGAAGTATCCAGACAAACGAATCCTGATCCCAATCAAAAGTGTATTGTGAATGCACCCTAAGTTTAACTCTCACATGACCAAGACAAAACAGGAAAGAGGATCAACTTGAATAATGTGTTTGATTGAGGAGGCAGTGGCACAGTAACAGCCCTGCTCAGTTTATCTGTTTATCAGTGAGAAAAGAACTGTTCAAATGTCAGACTTACCTCTGCTCTTGAGGACGAGATTCTTTAAAGTTTGGAGGAGAGTGTTTACTTCTTTTACTTCTCATAGACACAGAGTCTGGAGCAGGTCCAGGTCTGGGTTAGACCCGGGCCAGGTCCAGGTCTGGGTTTAGACCAGGGGCCAGGTCCAGGTGGGTTCATGTTGTAGGAGCTGGAATCAGAAGAAGAGTCCATTTGAACAGAACATACAGCGATGTCTCATATTGTTCGAGAAAAACCTAAAAATATAGAGATGTTCATTTTTGTCAACACTGCTCAGCCCTAATACAACCAGACTTTTTTTCTTGTTTATAAGTTGTTGTTGCATTTTGGATGTCATTTTGTTTATTGATTTATTTCTTCTTTATTTATTTTTGGTTTATCACGTGAGAAATTCATCATCTTTTAGCACAAACACATGAAAAGTTACTAACTCCATGTTGTGCTGCACCAAAAAGTCTAATCTTATGTAAGTTGGAGAAACCAGACGTTCTATTTACTCGGGACACTCCCAGTTTTGAGCTCTGTGTCCCATGATTCAGCAAAAGGATCAGAAAACACTGATTTGTCCCAGTTGTCCTGATTTTTGACACTTGACACTTTCCAACAGTAAACAGAGGAATATATCACTATTTCTTTAGACAAACCAGAGACAGAAGATTCTGAGTTCATACGTGAGCTGTGAATGAGACAAGAATTAACTACAATAATGTTATTTACTCAGTCTGTTCACAGCTTTGTCTTTACTCATAAAATCTCAAATGTGTCTCAGTTTGTAGTTTAGAAAAGCTGGTCTCCTTAATGTAAATGTTAGAAACACTCACTGTGTCAGTGTCGTCTCTGCACTGTTACTTTTCATTCTCAGTTTTTACTGTCACAACAGTCTGAATCTGCAGAGCCGGAGACTTGGCTCTTATGACCTGCACTGAGACGACCTGATGACCCCCAGCAGGACACAGGTCTGCAGCTTTTTCTTAAATTATGTTGATGCGTCTCTTAATCAAATGCACTCAATGACCCAGAAAGTACACTCAGTTATTATTATGTGTAAAGTAGAAAACATAAGTGTGAGTGTATTAGCAACAGTGAATGAGAAAAGTACTTTCATCAAACACGATTATGTTTTAGGAGCCGACAAAGAAGTGTTGTACTACGCCTCTGAGAAGGTGAGACCAAACTTTGGACTGGAACTGTTTTATGTCTAAGTTTAACTCTCACATGACCAGGACAAAACAGGAAAGAGGATCAACTTGAATAAAGTGTTTGATTGAGGAGGCAGTGGCACAGTAACAGCCCTGCTCAGTTTGTCTGTTTATCAGTGAGAAAAGAACTGTTCAAATGTCAGGCTCCTTCCGAATTCATCAAATTGTCCCCATAGCCTCTAGCCACTTAAGCCCAAACCGGATGCACGTGACCACACGCCATGTTAAGAGCTGTCTGGATTGAGCAATTGGGAGTTATGAGTTAGGAGCTAGAAGCCTCTATGCTAACTAACTTTTAGTGATGGGCCAAATGAAACGGGCATTTCAAAACAGTTTCGAAGCAGTGCTCTGAAACATGATTCAAAACCCCAGTCACGTGACCTAAGTGTTTCATGAACCGCAGTAGTTTCACAAGTGTTTCACTAGGGGGCTTGTGGTTCGAACAGGAGTTTGATTGACAGTGTTTTGAACAAACCACGGAGCAGGACAAGCCTTGCCAACTCACTCCAAAAGGTTTAAATGAAAAGTTAGTGTGTCTGTCCTTGTGGGTTTGTGAGAGGCAAGAGTATTAGCGATTTTGACAGTGATTTTGACAGTGATAGTAGTAGTTAGCCAGACAGCTAGTTTGTTAGGAGTTTATAGTTACAATTTAGTTATATAAACATACACTGACACATAGTTAACGATAGGCTATATTGCTAGGTAGGGTTAGAAAAGATAATTAGAAAGCATCCATCAATAGGAAAAATTCAATAATATTTCTGCATTAGTGCAATTAGTGCATTTGTTACAGTTATTAGCAGAGATACACTTATGAAAGGCTCATGTTTTAAATCAATGCATCAGTAACATGTACACAGAAACACAGAGTTCATTTAGTTTTGATTTGAAGGGCAAATATAGAGAAACATGTTTATAAAACCAAGATTATCTGATCTAAATTATAGCTAACCAGCTTATGTGAATTTATTTTATTTGGAATGAATTAAACAATTATAGAGTTGTAAACAAATAATATTCTATAGCTTTTATTAAACAAACAGAAAGTCATCCATGTTACACACGCAGAAGTGAATCTTATAATGACACTTCGCCACTAGAGGTCACTGCTGGGAGGGTTTCGAATCATGTTTCGGAACTTCATTTGGTTCAAACGTTTTGCTGCTTCATGGGGCTTCGCTTTGCCCATCACTACTAACTTGGCTCCTTTAGCATAGGAACATCTGATGCTAACTTACTGCCCTGTAAGGAGCTAGTGGACATCCCACAATGCACTGCGCAGATCACTCCGCAAATGAATGAACATTTATGACAATATTTGATCTGTGAATAAAGAGTTTGTAATGAATGAAAAGTTTTACTGCCTCAGACTTTAGACACACAAAACAATTCTCTGCATAAAACAAACTTTATAAACTTTGAAAGTATAAGGTTTTACTGCCACATCGCTTCATTAAATTGATTGCCGCATCACTGAACACTATTACGTGTGAAGAAACTAGGGCTGCAACAAACGATTATTTTGATAATCGATTAATCTGTTGATTATTGGATCGATTAATCGATTAATCGGATAAAAATGACAAAATAATAAATATAAGGTGTTTTGCATTTTATTAAATGTATTTATGCAAAAGACAACTTGTGTGCACTTAATGAACACACTGGGCTTTTCTTGAAAAAAGAAAATACAAAAATAAAGTAGAATAACCAGATTTTGCTATCTAGCTACTTCTTTTATTGTGGTTATTGTAGGTCTGGCGATATGGCCAAAAAATAAAATCTCAATTTTTTGGACCTCTTTGGACAATTTCGATTTTATTCTATGTCATTGATGACTGCTGCTTTTATTATGAGCTCATAATATTTTAAAGCATCTATAAAGAATGAGCCAATGAGATTAACTTGTTTTATGTCACATTAAAACTAATAAGTGTTTGCTGCTGCATCTAATGCTGTTACTGTTATCAGCATTTGCATCTATTAGGCCCTGTTAAGATCATCATTATGATTTTGTTGTTTAATATCTAAAAGTTTTAAGTTTGTGAGTGTTCACCTCTCACTCCTGTCACTCAAACTGCGTCGCCATGGTTACTCACACACGGAGGGGAAAGGGGCGGGGCCTGCTGGCTGCTGCTTTGGGGAGAGGAGAGAGACGCTGTAGACTGTTTTTAACTTTATCAGAGAAAACGTCACAAAAAGCATACGCAGCAGCTCGTGGAACAGCAAAGACAAATCAAAAAGACGATAGATTTACCGCGGGACTTTTCTAGAAATTTACCGCGAGTCTAAAGCGCTGAAAGCGGCCGACTCACCCGCGGAGAAATAACAAACTCGTAACTTTATGAGATTAAGCTACATACTCCACCTCCGAAAGGTTACTGGCGGCTGTTATTATGTAATTAAAAGGTCCGCTAAACAGGCACAAGGTTTCTGTTCGTCTGTTCTTTGTGAGAGTCGAAGGAGAGCTCTACAAAGCCGCTGATGTCCACTCAAAGCGGCTGGATCTCAGCGGACTGATAGTAAAAGTTTTTAGCCAACTAATCGATGACCAAATTCGTTGACAACTATTTAATAATCGATTTTAATCGATTAAATCGATTAGTTGTTGCAGCCCTAGAAGAAACGAAACTTGAACCACAAGCTCATTTGCATACAGTCCGCTGGGAGCGGGGGAGAAGGGAGAGACGCGCTGCGGCAAAGAAGGATTACTGGAATATTTGTCTTTTCTCACACAGACTGTTGATGGTGAGTCTGTTATAGCCTATTTATTCTGTCCTGTCCTGTGCATATAGGCTATAGGACTACTGTATGTGATGAAGAGTGCTGTTGTTGAAGCTTCGTGTTTAAACTTTTCACAAAGATGGCTCAGTCTGAGTTTTATTGCAGTATTTTTATTAAACAGCAGCAGATTCATGTACAAATGTGTTGTTTCTTTAACTGTCATGTCATTCAAATCAGCGCAGTAGGTCCGTGTTTTGTCGTCCGCTGGTGGATGTTGTAGTTTTTCATAAACAGCTGTAGAGTCACGTCATTTCCCTCGTTGTTTCCCGCCGCTGGTTAGGACGTTCAGATTCACCAAACAGAGCTAAGAGCTCTTCTCTCAGTTGTCTAGTGCTCTTACTGTTGACCTCCTGACGACCTCCACTGATAAGGAGCTAGAGGCTAGGAACCAGGAGCTAGGGGCTATAAATTAGGACTATTCGGAACCAGGGTCAGTCTTACCTCTGCTCTTCAGGAGGAACTTCTTTAAAGTCTGGAGGATCCCGGTCTTTGGACCGATCACTTCTCATAGACACAGAGTCTGGAGCAGGACCAGGTCTTGGTTTGGACTCGAGTCCAGGTCCAGGTGGGTCCATGTTGTAGGAGCTGGAATCAGAAGAAGAGTCCATTTTAACAGAACATACAGAGATGTCTCCTGTTTATAAACTCTGTTCTCCACATGTGGAGTCAATCTGTGTCTCCCTCTGCTGCTCACATGACACATTACACTCAACTGGCTGGAACTTCAATAACATTCTACTTCCTTCATAGTTTAAATAGTTAAGGTTAGATTTATTAGATTGAGCAAACCAAGAGGATATTGATTCAAACTAAACTAAACTAGTTCTTTGCAAAAACTGCTCACTTCAGTAAAATGTTGGTTATTTAATTTACATTTATGACTTGTGCTAGGTTTGTTGTCTGGTTTTCTTTAGTCTTGACACAGTTTAAGTTAGTTTTTACTTCCTGGTTGAACACGAGCTGTCGATGTGACTTATGTAAAGTTGATCATAACTAACCACACTGTAAACAAGGACTAAAGCTCGTCTAAATGACAAAATAAGTTTAGTTTAACACAGAAATATGAAACTGAACCAAGGCAAAAGTCTTTTGTGTGTAAATGTTGATCCATACTCACTGCAGTGTCAGCGTCGTCTCTGCACAGCTCTATTGTACTTCCTCTTTCTACAGTCACAGCAGGTAACCCGGCCCACACCCTTTCTCTGGGACTGAGGTGCAGTGGCAGTGAGCTGCAGCAGAGGGCGCCACACTCTCTCAATGGAGCTTTGACTGAAGAGTTCAAAACCAACATGTTCTGCAGTGTAGCTTATCACCATGGAGACGAGCAGGAAACACCACCAGGGCTGTAGATACTGATCAGATCTGTGGAGAGGCGACACCACACAGTAATAATGCAGGTTTACCGTGATAAGAGAATAAATGCAGGAGTTTAAAGCTACAGTGTGGAACATTTTAAAACAGGTTGGTTCAGAAGTTTTCTTGACAGTGGCGGTTCTTGCTCAAACTTCTCCCTGGACAGAGAACCTCCACAGTGTCCTCTTGTATCACATTGTAAAACGTTAAAACTTTTCTAGACTTTTCACGACTCGGCACAAACCCTGAACTAAAGAGAAAAGTACATTTGTGTTTTTGTCAGACTTAAACATTCTCAGTTCTTTCAGTCGATATAAACATTACAAAACATAGATGTGTTAATACAGTCTGTGTTAAAACAGACGCGTGTAAATGTTTTTGTCATTAAAGCGAACCCTGAATATAATCACATGTTTATCCTAAAACACTTATGATGTCATCACTTATATAAATACAGGACAAATACATTGGAAGCAGGGGCGTCGCATCAAATTCTGGGCCCCAGGTACAAACTTTTTCATGGGCCCCTAATACTATACTTAACTTTATAATGTTCAATTTTATGGCCATAATCATCCGACTTCAGAACAAAACATTTGTGTTTTTTGTGTCAAAACTATTGGGTTGAAACACTGCTTTCACTTGCATTTTAGCTAACTTGTTTTAAACTATTAACTTGTCCAATATTATGCTAAAAATACACTTAGAAAATCCTTGTGACTTTTCCGACACATTCTAATGTTGCTGGATTGAGAAGTTGTGATATCTGACGATATTCGACACAAAACCCTGTGAATATACATTTTGTGTCAAACCTTGGCTGTTTGTTCACTGAAATCTGCAAAATCTGATTTATATTATTATAATCTCTAGCTGTTATATTTGTAAATAATGTGGCCAATTAATATTCATCTTTATTCTGTGATTTTCTTTGGCCAAAGTCCATATGTTTTGTTTTATAGGAGAGATAAAACTATGATATCACAAAAACAACATTTAGAGGAACAATATCTATCTCACAAGCAAAAATGACCTGCTTTTGGGGCCCTTTTCTGCTCCGGGCCCCGGGACACTAGTACCACTTACCCCCCCAGTGCGACACCCCTGCTTGGAAGTATTTGTAGTTTTATTAAAATAGTGTTATGAAGAAATGACATGAGGCTGCCATTTTGCTGCGGTTACGACGTAAAATAGTGTTGTCAAGGTAACAGGCGGTAGCAGGTAACTAAGCAACATGAATTCCTCAGTTAAACCTTGTCAGTTTGAGCCAAATACAGAACGATTATGTGGAATCTAGTAAAACTGAAGATAATCAAGAGGAAGAGGCAAGAACTGGACACGGTCAGTGGTGTTTTTGTGGCGACTGTTCACAGATGAAACTGTGGGAGTAACCATGGAAACACTATTTTATGTCATCAACCAAATGGCGGAGTCGTGACCTTCAGTATTTCAAAAAGCTGCTTCTCTTCTAAAAATCTAACGAATTAACAAAAGAAACGCATTTATACAACAACCGAGCGTTGCATCTGTTTGACCGACCAAATAACAGAAGAAGAAACTCACATATTGTGCTTTGTGTTTGAGAATTTTCTGACAAACCTGCAGCAGTGTGAAACAGATCTGCAAATGTGACAGAAACAGCGTCATTACAAAGACTTTTGAACACGTGTGACCTGTGCAAACATTTGTAAAACCATCAATGGCAAATACAAGACTTTTTAAAGGCCTTCAATTCAAACTTTTGTATTTCAGACGTTTTAAGCAGAGACGACAAAAGTAAAGTTCACTACTTCAGTAAAAGTACAGTTACTAGTCTGAAAAATGACTCTGGTAAAAGTCAAAGTCCATCTGAAACTCATTTACTTGAGTAAAAGTACAAAAGTAACAAAGTAAAAAGACTAAGTTGGTGCTGCATCGTCGTAAAATGTTCTTTACAGTGAGACATTTGGAATAAACATTTTTAAATCATGGTTCAAATGAGAAATTGTTAAAAATTAGACTTTGACTTTCTATTTTACTTATTTATCTTCTTCACCTTAATCTTCCTTCTATTTCTTTTTCTATTATTATTTGTATTTATTTTATCTTCTTACTCTGACTTTATTATCTTGTTTTTCTCCTTTTTATTTTTCTACTTATTCTTCATTTACTTTTTCTTATTATTGCTTCTTATCCTTATTGTTTTATATATTGTTATGTGTGTGTTTATAATTGTTTGTTACGTATGTCTTATGTTTTTCTGTCTTATGATTTAAAACTCCTTTATCGTTGTCAATCCTCCTGAAGAAGTAAAAAATAAAAATTAGACAGTTTGTGGGTTTTTAAATTGTTTAACTGGAAAAAGTCTGAATATAAATCATCACAGCAGATCTGCATCGGCTTTGGGAAGAAAAAACTGTAGATGCATAAAAGTAATTAGCTTATTTTGAAAGTACAGATATTTCATGAAAAATGTAAGAAGTAAAAGTCAAAAGTCACCAGATTAGTGCAGTACTTGAGTAAAAATACTTCTGTTTTTAAGACCTGCAGAAACTCTGACTAAACAATAGAAACGACACCGGCCTTTGCAGTGACACAGTTTGTGAAAATCACGACAGACGAGTCTCAAACGCCTCACACACAGTCTAACAGTCACAAAAGTAGATTATTAGTGTTTAGCTCACGTCACGTGTCGAGCAGAGAAAAAGTCTGGTTCATGAACCAACACCGTGCGACTCGTGCCATCTACTGGTCAAAGAAGGATCTGCACTTAGAAACTCAAAAGAGAATAAAAAACACATGAAGAGTAGTAATTAATAACATACAAATACTCCAATATGAGCCATACAAATATAAGCCTGTTTACAACAAGTTATTAGACACATAAACCAGAATATTTGACATTATTTGACGTTTTTCTACTTACTCTCTGTAACATCATGAGGAGTGTGCTTGGAAGTGACTGTGAACGCACAGCTCGGGTCTAGTTCTACCACAGCGTCATGGTACAATCTACTGAACATTTTAGGTTTTACAACTTAAATTACACAGCTACTGTCTTAGTCTGAAGTCAAATCAGTGCAACGTGTGTTTGCAAATAATAACATAGTTTTGTGTTTATCTTAAATAAAATGTTTGCAAACACAAATTATGTATATTTTTGGCAAAATAATATAAAATAAAATATTGGTTGCAAATAAATTATTGATACAACTCACAGTTTCTTGCAAAATTCTCACAGACACATTTGTACAGATGTTGTGCCGACTCGTGTTCAGCTCGGAAAGACAGAACAAGGAGAGATCGAGGTGGGGCAGTAATATAAAGCTGGAGACTGGGAGACACCTCAGACACCTGCAGATCTGAGCTGTTAATCTGAACTGCAGATCTACACCTTGTTCTTCTTCTCTGCGGTTTATTTTTGCAGAGATAACGCCACAGCTGTTGAGAGAATGTATTAACTGAGGGAATGTGCTTAGTGCATTAGTTGTTGAAAATAAATACATTTTGGTACATTTTAACTTTAATAATTGTAATAATTTTTCCCACAATGTGACTGGATGGTTGTCTGGCCAGAACCATGGGCAGAATTGACCTTTCCTCGTAGAGTCAAGCTAATGCTAGCTGTGATACTTCGAGGGTCTAAAAACCATGGGTCTGGACTGTCCACCGGCCAGAGGCTCACAATCCGATGCCTGGATGTCGGGTGCCCTTCCACGTACCAGGGTGAACGCGTATTGTCTGCCCGGACATCCTGCTGCATCTCCGCTTGTAAACTTGAGATTGGTCTCCACTCTCCACACACACGTACGCATCGCAAACACGAGAGCGATCCCCGCAGCAGCCCCTGTGCCTCTGTAACATGTTCATAGTGACAGTATTCCACAAAATCGTATTATTAGGTTATTACTATTTATTACCTGGCATTGCATCGGACAGCCCTCTGGGTCCTTTTTAACGCTCGAGTATAAATTGTAAGCTCCGCCCCACTCTGGTCCCTTTGCTTGTCTCTTGGTTGAGTGGAGGTAAGCATCCAATTCAATCCTTGGTTTTTAATATATTTCTGTTAATATTGGCTCTTTATATACCACTATTACGACATGGCAGAATTATTTAATGTTATATTTGATGGCAAAGTTGTTCTTGTGTTGCTGATTGTGGGCATGATTGTGGCGGAGCACATGCTAATTAGCTGTTGTGTTTCCTTTAGATGTGGGCTGGTCCGAACGGCACATGTGACTGTGCTTTCTTATTGTTAAACCAGATTAAATGAAGACTTCATTTCAAACTCCTCCCGTGTCCTGTGGCTGTCTGAAGCATCGCACCGCAAAAATACACAACGCAGAGCAGATACAGACAAGGTTACACCTCTGGTTCTGTCCGAGGCGACCCGTGGCAGTCCTGTGCCTGGCCTCTGAGCCACGGCAATATGTCGTGCCGGTATCATTATGCTTGAGCTCGGGCCATAATGTTGAATTAAAGCAAGAGTTCAAGATGATGATTAGGGTAAGTTGAGGAAAAGGGTTTGGGTAAAAGTTAAAATAAACCCACAACCAATCCCTTTTTGTTTGTTTGTTATTTTGATTTAAAAAAAACAACAACGAAGAATTAATAGCTTCATTTGAATTTGTGAATTAAAAAAAAAAAAAAAACTTCGTTAAAAGCATACAGTGACATTCCGTTTTGCTTTATGGTGTGGATCTGCAGGTTCTCGTGGTTTTCCCGGTCTGCAGCTTTACCCTTCTCAGGTGGGGAGGAAAGAAGAGAGAGGGAAAGGAAGAGGTGAGAAAGAAAGAAAAAAGAAATAGAGAGGAGAGAAGGGAGGAGGGTTAAAAGGAGAAAGAGAAATAATAGTGTGAGGAAATAAGAAAAGAGAGATTTTAGGATTAACTGTCAGTATTTATATTTCTGCTTTGATCGTAAGAGTGAGTCTGCAGCGTCCTCTGGTGGAAACAACAACTCACTACAAATGTCATAAAACTGACGTATTTACCTGCAGATTGTTCCAAAGTGTGTTTTTAACGTCGTTTCAATGGTTCATGGACTTGAGTTTACACCTTTAGATATTACTCACTGTCACTTTAAACTCACTGTTTGAACCATTGCTTTTCTGTGAATTATTTAATTGAAAATGTAAATTTGGATTTGTATTTTTGTGTAAACTCTACATTTTAGTTTTTAATTACATGTTGGCTTGATGCCTCTTTTCTTTTTAAATCGAAAACTTACAGCCGTTTGGAGCAGTGAGACGAATCACTTTTACATTTCTTGTTTCTACATCAATAGTTTGGAACAGACTCTTTTCAGTTCTGTCAATGTGAAGATAAAAGGAGGAAAAACAATTACAGAGCAAACACATTTGTCTCAGAAGTGGAACATTTTATTTAGTATTACATTAAAAGAGGAATAATCAAGCTGTTTACGTCTGATTAATGTGCATGTGCAGCTCTCTCTGTGTCAGAGGTGACTAAAGTAATAATATTCACTAATCAAGTAAACGTTATTTGTCTGAAAATTGTTTTTTTAATAAATTAAAGCTGCAATAGTTCTGATACAGTCACAGAGGTTCAGCAGGGGACGCTCTCCTTAGATCCACCACAGACACAGAGTCATCTTCCCTCCACAGTCTAAACCCAAGAAACAGAGGCTCAGTGAAGGAGCAGCCGGAGGTGTGGAGGTGGGACAGTTTTCCATCAGAGCCGACGTCATAGAAGGACAGAGATCCAGCCTCAGAGTCCAACAGCACAGACACTCGACCTGAGGGAAGTGAGGAAGAGGAGGAGAGATTTGTGTGTCTGTTGTTGTGATAGAAATGGTAATCTCCACCAAAGATCCTCAGACTCCAGGACTGATCATTGCCTCCAAACCAACACTCCTCTGTCTCTCCTCTCCGTCTGATTCCTCGGTAACTCACTGCTATATCAACCAACTCCCCACTCCAATCCACCTCCCAGTAACAGCGCCCCCTCAGGCCAGTGCAGCTCAGGACCTGTGGCCAGTCTGTAAATCTGTCCTCATGATCTGGATACTGCTGTTCCTTACACACAAACGTCACTGTCCGTCTGTCCTCAGACAGTTTGAGTTTTCTGTGAGCTGTGTTTGGATCCAGAGAATACTCACAGGAATCTGAGGACACAAACATACATGTTAAGCCCCTTTCACACATAGACCCTTACACGGTAAAGTTCCTAGTATGTGGTCAAGTGTGAAAGGCTCCAGAACGGAGACACGGTATATTTTGTCCTGGCATTTGATCCGTGTCGATATCTAGTAACATTACCGGGAACAGTCGCGGGACTAGTCCCGTGTTGACATGTGTGAAAGCGGAATGTGACTGCCAGTACAATCCCCATGGCAACAGAACAACTCACAGACTCACAGAGAACGAAGCTCGTTCTTATTTGCTACGACTGCGCTTCAGATCAGCCTTAAATCTGAGGGATTAAAAGCGATACAATATATCCTGCCCTACTCTTGAATCAGCTGACCTTGTCACAAAGAAAACACTTGTTTCATTTTACTAATAGGCTATAAAATGCTTCTTGCAAACTCACCGAATGTACGCGCGGTCAGGCTGAAGTCCAGAAATCCTCTAAAATGCAGTCTTGACATCCTGCGTAAAGAGCTAGTCCCAAAACCAGACTCCGGTCCTGGTTCGCCAAACCACGGCAGTGTGCGGCTGCTTGCAGGGCTTCCTTGGTCTCGTGCATTGCAGTCCCAGTACAGACGGGCCATAGGCTATCCTCCCTTCGTGTGCGCGAGTCACGGTACAGACAGCACGGGGCCGTATCCCCCCGCGAGCGCACCAGTCCAGGTGCAGACAGCACGGGGCCGTATCCTCCCCTCTTGCGCACGAGTCCCGGTAAAGACCATGGATCACGGACAGTACGTAGCCTCCTTCTGCGCGCTCAGTGCCGGACAGTTCAGCGCATTAGCCAGGTCCAATGGTTCTGCACGATGCCCGCGCTCTGGGAGTGCCACAGTCCATCCTCGCTGTGCCTAACTGTGTGGACGAACACATTATGCGGTGCCCTCCTGTTCATACGGGCCTCTGTAGTACGCTGCATTCGCACACCAAATACATCCCTGCATTTCACCCCGCAAATAGATCATTAATAAGCAACCAATGTTGCAAAATAGGCTAATAACCTACATAAAATAATGACAATCAAACAATAAAACATTTTAAACAAATTTAAAAGTGCTTATGTGCTATATAGTCGAGTTTGTGCCCAAAGCGTTCCATGTTGCCGAGTCAGATGTGAATGGTGACGACACGGTATTGTTCCAGGATGATTTGCATATATGAATGGGGCAAATGGTGAAGCATACCGGCAAACAAGACACGGTACTTTAACGGGTTCAATGTGTGAAAGGGGCTTTATATTATATGTAGGAATGCGCCAATATATCGGCCCGGTATCAGCCGATATTCACATGTCTGGCTGATACTGTCATGAAGCATGGCCTGATATTAGCCAGCCAATGTTAATCCCTTTAATTATTCATGAGTCCCGCGGCCGTCCTTTCTCTGAGTCATTGAGCTGTGCTCTGCTACTGTCTCTTTAAGTCTCACCATGGCAGCGCTGGCACGCTTACTGCACGTAAGCAACAGCAACTAGTTTTTAAAAATAAACAAGCGAAAAAAAACTGCAGTGAGGAAATATTTTATAGTCTCTGACAAGACCAGCATTGTGCAGTCTGTGGGATTTGTTCAACTGAGATTTCAAGAGGAGGAACAATATCAAAGAATTTCAACACTAGGGCTGGGCAGTGGCGTAGCCAGAAATTAGATATTGGGTGTGCCTCCAAAAATGTAGGTGTGCCCAAAAAAATGACCGATATTGTAATGTATTATATTGTTTTTTTTCCACATAAAATCCAGAATATAGCTATTCTGGCTCAATTTGTGAATTCTTTTCTAATATAGATAGTTAAACTGTGAGTAGTATTGCAAAGCATTGATACAAAGTTTGAGCATAAATGGCCACTGTAGTTGGGGGTTTGGGGCCCTCCCCCAAGAAAATTTGAAAAAACAGGTGTAATTTCCTGTAATTTGGTTGAGTTTTAGACTTGTTTTTATTTATTCAGATAACCTGAACAGCCTTTTTATTAAACTATC
>CM076395.1:31027814-31070544 GCA_038363315.1 Mugilogobius chulae | reverse complement strand
GCTCCTTACAGGACTCATTTATCATAAACTAAATGCTCAATGACATTTATTACTCTAATAAAGCATAAACCTTAGGCTAAGCTACTAAATCTGTGTCTAAATGTGGATGTACTTTGACAGGCCTGAGTGTCTTACCTTCTAATGAAAATAATCGCAGATGAACGTCCTATTGCTCTCTAGCACAATTCTTCTTTCTCAAAAACATGTCCGAGTCCGAGTGGCGAGTGCTGCTAGCCTCTATGTCAGCCTGCCTCATGTCGGTGCGCTAGGATAGTTGTGATAATTCTTTCGTGTGTTACGGGGGTCCGGAAGCTAGATGGCAGTATTTACCACTGATTATTTATTTCATTTTTTTATTAAACAGTCTTTACATCAGTCGTCCATTGTATAAAACCGAGAGCTTTTGCGAGATAAATAGAAATAATGACAATAAACCAGTGAAGGAGGACTAGCTCGGGAAAATGCGACCAGTTCCACTCATATAAATGAGCCTGTCTGCGCTTATACAGGCAACCTCGGTAAGTTTACACAACGTCACATCGACGCACATCCAGGCAAGTGTCATTGGACCGTAATTTGATATAACGTAATATTGAGCATTTTAATTTACGCAGTGCACATTTAAAATAAAAAACGAAAAAAAAAAAAAAAAAAAAAAAAAAAACACTTAGCCTAATATTTTTTGGCTGTGCCAGCCCTAGATTTGGTCGGCACTGGCACACCCTGGCACACCCGTGGCTACGCCTATGGGGCTGGGTATTGCCAAGACCTTCCAATACGATATGCATCCCGACAGGGGCGCCTGCAGGAGTTCGGGTGAGGGTACGCACAGTCACACGCACGTACGTGCACGCGCACTACGCACATACGTGCACGCGCACTGTCACGCACGTGCTTTATCGCACACAGACATCACGCACCCGCAAAAGCAGTGTTTTAAGCTTTTCTCTGTTGCCTTCAGTGCTAACCCGGGAACTTTTAAAGACTGCGACTCGGGAGAGAGCAGGGGGCACTCAGCTAAAACACGTTCAAGCCGCAAACCTATGGCCCACGCTTAGCAACAAGCTGACTGAGCGTCTCGTGTGTGTGAGGAGTGGGCTCTGTGCGGGGCAGGTGGGACATCGCACACAGGAAAACTCTGCAGCGGCAGGTGGACCGGTCTATCACAGGACAAGACCAACACCACTGATTAATTACTGCGTTGTAGTGATGCGCGAGTCAGGAATTTTTCTAAATCTCGGGTCCCGCATTTACAACACATGACCCGCCCAGCCCGCCCCACACAGCCGAGTGTCTTTGTACAACCCACACCGCCCCGCGGATATTGCATTATAATCCATTAGGCTCAAGCAAACAGCCAAAAGTACCATCACAGTTGTCTTTAACTTGGGAAAAAGTGGACAATATTCATCCAATATTAAGTAAATGTTTAGATGACTTACCTCTCAAGAGTCCGTTTTACTCAAACTCATGTTTTTTAGTAGCTTTCGTCCTGACGATGGGCATTTCAAAGATCCTTGGCATTTCACCCTCGCTCTTTTTCCTCTCTCTCTTTCAACATAAAAGCCAGTGTCGCGCTCTTCGACCCTCCCTCGCCCTGAGCAGCACATGTGAGGCAGGTCGTAAGGTAGATCCGATAAAACACAACATAATAAAGTCCAGCAGCGCGTTGGTCCCGCTCCATGTTTGTTTGAAGTGACGCAGATCGTGTTCCTGGAACAGCGGCGGCGCTGACCAATGAAAAAGCAGAATCTCTCCTCACTGTCTCCCTGTGTGATTCTGTGCTACCCACGTAATTTACGCCAAAGATTTCTTTTTACATATTATTCGTTTTATTTATTCATGTTACTCCACCTGTTTCAATTCGAATATGTAGCCTAAATGAAAAATATAAATCACATTTAAAAAAAAAAAAAAAAAAAAAAAAAAAAAAAAAAAAAACAGCTTTTGCAGGGTACGCACAGTGCGTACAGCCGTACCCCTGCAGGCGCCACTGCATCCCGATACACGTAAATCCTGATATAATTTCCTCAATATGTCACGTATCAAGATATATATTAGAAATCCATTTTTCCATCCATCTGTTTTCTTCCGCTTTATCCGGAGTCGGGTCACAAAGGCAGCAGTCTGAGAGATGAGGCCCAGACTTCCCTGTCCACACACACTTCCTTCAGCTCTTCCGGCAGAATCCGAAGCGTTCCCAGGCCAGTCCAGAGACATAGTCCCTCCAGCGTGTCCTGAGTCTTCCCCGAGGTCTCCTTCCGGTGGACATGCATGAAACACCTCCCCGGGGAGGCATCCGAAACAGATGCCCGAGCCACCTCAACTGGCTCCTCTTGATGTGGAGGAGCAGCGGCTCTACTCAGAGTTCCTCCCGTGTGACTGAGCTTCTCACCCTATCTCTAAGGGAGCACCCAGCCACCCTGCGGAGAAAACTAATTTCGACCGCTTGTATCCGCGATCTTGTCCTTTCGGTCATTACCCAAAGCTCATGACCATAGGTGAGGGTTGGAACGTAGATTGACGGGTAAATCGAGAGCTTTGGCCTTTCGACTCAGCTCCTTCTTCACCACAACGGTTCGATACAGCGACTGCATCACTGCAGACGCTGCACCGATCCGCTTGTCAATCTCACGCTTCATCCTTCCATCACTCGTGAACAAGACCCCGAGATACTTGAACTCCTCCACTTGGGGCAAGGACTCTCCACCCACCTGGAGAGGGCAAGCACCTTTTTCCGGTCGAGAACCATGGCCTCGGATTTAGAGGAGCTGATCTTCATCCCAGCCGCTTCACACTCGGCTGCAAAGCGTTCCAGTGCATGTTGCAGGTCCTGGTTTGAAAAAGCCAACAGGACAACATCATCTGCAAACAGCAGAGATAAAATCCTGTGGTCCCCAAACTCTCTAGATCCACAAAACACATGTGGACTGGTTGGGCAAACTCCCATGAACCCTCGAGCACCTGATGGAGAGTATAGAGCTGGTCCAGTGTTCCACGACCGGGACAAAAACCCAATAACACACAAAACACATAATGACATGAAAGTTGTTGACAAATTTAATGAATATTTTCTAGATATTGGTCCAGAATTGGCTGTGAAAACTATTAGTAATGAAACACCGGATTATTCCTTAATTTAAAGAAAGTGTAATTCAATGTTTCTATCTGAGGTAATTTATAAAGACGTATTGATATTGTATCAAAATTTAAATCAAAAGTGTCTACAAATACTAATACAATTGATATGAAAAACTGTCAAATGGGTAATGGAGGGCATTTCAAAGCCTAAACCCTTAATTTGTAATTTGTCGTTTAAACTAGCTACATTTCCTCTTGAAATGAAAATAGCCAAGGTTCTTCCTCTCTATAAAAACTCAGATAAACACCTTTTCACAAAATATAGGCCCATCTCCCTTCTACCACAGATTTAAAAAATGATTATTACTCAAAAATATAACATTATAACAGGGAATCAATGTGGTTTTAGGAAAAAACAATCAACGTAGTTGGCAATAATTGACACAGTTGAAGACAGCAAAATCTATTGATGATAACAAACATACGGCGGGTATATTTATAGATCTGAAAAAAGCATTTGATACCATTAATCATTGCATTTTAGAAACCAAGCTTGAAAGATATGGTATAAGAGGAATAGCTTTAAACTGGGTCAAAGGTTACTTAAGTAAACGACAACAGTTTGTGAAAATGGGTCACTATACATCATCTTGCTCAGTGTTTCCCATACATAGACTAGTTCATGGCGGGCCGCCATGGTCTATTTTTAGCCACCATAGACTCGTTTTGACTTTTTTTTTTAATAATTATTATTGCAATTCCTATTATTGTTGTTAGGTCTATTATAAGCATTTTTTTGCAGCCTGGCAACGTATTGCAAATAGGGATGTTCATGGTTAATCGATTAACCGGTTAACCATGACTAATGGCGTAACCGAGTAAAATGTCTTTCACCGGTTAACTGACACAGTTGCTCCAGCAGATGGCGCAAACTGCCCCTGAACCGCTGGCGTTTGTCAGAGTGAAAAAAAAGATCGCTAAAACTACAAAAACACTGTTTATCTCATAAGGACTGAGCAGACCTGCGTGACACTGCATTGTTTATGGACAAATATCAACCATGCAGGATTTATTCACTTGGATTTTACGTTGGAGAAGAGAACAGACTGGATTAAGTTACTCAGATTTGGTCAGGGCTATCGAAGGTAAGAGGCTAACATTAGCAGCCAGCAACTTTGAAAAGTGACTCCTTATTTATGAGTAGTTTTATTAAATACATAGTGCAAAAGTGCATTAAAACAGTGTTCATAGAGGTTTTTATTCAGTCGTGTTGTGCCCAGTTTAAAGGCCTGTCGCTGTCGCTGTCTCTGCTCTGCGTTCACTCTCGTAGCGCTGCTGTGTTCAATTATAGCACGTCTAGTGAAAATAACATCAATAAAAAAGTACTGCGTTTACGTAACCGGTTAACCGATTATTGACCGTGAAGAGCTCCAACTAACGGTTAAAGAAAAAAGTGAAAACGTGCATCCCTAATTGCAAACATACAGAAAATGCTCCGCTCGCTCCAGCACCAGCCCCTCTTGACCCAAACGAACACAGACACACGCACCAACTTTTCACGGGTCCCACAACTGCGTAAGCCCCAAAGTGAGCTGTGTCCAATTCGTATATTGTACGGACAACCCCGCCTGGCTGGGGCCGTGCCTCGTAAAGCGCACGGATACGCACATAACGCAGAGGGCATCACCTGCTCTGGGGCACCAAGCCGAGCTGTGCCGTCCCGCTGCTGAACTCAAAATCAAAGACCCTGGAAACCCTTTTGAAAACAGAAACATGTTCTACAACTCATACGCTCTTAGCCAATCTTTATTTCACGTCAATAGGACACATATTGGGCCAGTTACGAGGAGAAACAGCAGATGAATTAAGACGGCTGCAGATTTGAACACGCAAATTACCGCGGCGAAATACGGCGGGTTTTGACACATTTATGTTTAGATTCTTTCAGAGGGAAACACAGACCATGAATCTAGTCTATTTGTCCTGACAAAAGTTACAGACTATAGTATTTCCTCAAACTGTAGCGCGAGGTTGCAGCTTATGTTGAGCTGTGTTCAGTGTGAGCGCGAGAGGGAACAGTGGCGGAGCAGAGGGCAGTTTGAAGGGGCGAAGAAAGATGGGGCCCCACTGGAAAAAAAATTGAAATTAATGGATTTACTGTTCTAAAACATCCCAGATAAAAGGAAAATTTATTTATTATGTATTATCTATGTTTTTAAGACACAGGGACTTAAAAAATAAATACACTTAGTAGTGTTAGTAGTGTGTGTTTGTTTGTTTGTTTGTTTGTTTGTTTTTTTGTTTTTTTTGGGGGGGGGGTATTAAGCAGTTCTAATGTTTATTTATTATATGACTAATAAGCAGTATGAGGTTAATAGTTTATATTAAGAAAAAACAAAAAATAAACTACACTAGCCTATAGTAACCTATAGGCCTACTTGACTTAGATACTCTATGTGGATTAAAATTAAAAAATTAAATAAAAAATAAAATATATAAAAATAGCACATTAAAATAAAAAGCAATTGTTATTCACCCTATTTTGTAACATATGGTTATAACTTTATGCTTTTGTAATAACTGAGTTGTCATTGAAACTAATAGTAATATGAACAATGAAATATTTGTGAATGCAGCATTGTATCACAAGGGGGCACTGATGTACAGCTATGAGTTTATAATTGTAGGTTAGGAATTGTTTATCAAATATTCTAATTTGATAGGAGGTTTCTGCTCAATGAACAGAAGCACTTTTAAGTTTTTCTTCACAAGAAATAGGATGTTTTGCCATAAGGGCTCATATGTGCAGTAATTGTTTTCACATTTTAAAACCTACACTATTTCTTTCAAGCAAAAGGCAAAGCTGTGGGATATAAATTATACCATCTAAAATTCACCAAAATGCAGGAAATCACATGTGTTTGCTTCAAAATTTCCCTGGGGACGACCCCCAGACCCCCCGACGAGGCTGAGGCCTCGTCCCCCCATAGTCTCTCTGAAATCTGTGGGAAACACTGTTGCTTGAACATTCACTGCAAATACAGTTTACCCAAACACTGAACGTATCTGGAGTCAACTTATGGAATGACCTGAGCCTAGAGTTGAAGCAATGTTCCAGCATGATGCCATTTAAGAAGAAATATAAACAAAATATATTAATGATGAATTATGAAGACATTGAAAAGTCTTAATATATGTTTTTTCCTCCTGTTAATGTGTTGACCATAATAATATGTAACAGGAAACTGAAAAAGTTATGAATAAGTTATAATTTGAAAAGGGGGTGGGATTAAATAATATCTATGTAGCCTATATACAACATTTTCATTTTGAGTTGTGCTCACGCAGTATCCTTATTACTGGTGACTTATGTTTATGTTTCTTTTAGCATGTTTGAAAAAAATCTATGAAATGAATAAATAAATAGATACATCAAAAATATTTTTTATTATTTTGTCTAATGAATCCATTCATGAATGGATATATATATTTATTATTTGATATTTTTGCTTTCAAATAAATATTTGGCTTTTTGCTAAGCCTTTTTACAGTATATCGACTAATTAAACTTTGTGCACTTTATATGTTGCATTATTATTGCAATATGATTTCAGTATTTTTAAATGCAGTCAGTTATTTATTGTTTGTTAATTGTTCCTTTGAATTACAGTTTTCAGTTCTGAAATAAGTCAGACAAATTATTCTATGTAAAAAAAAAATGTTTCAAGGTTTACACATATTCTTAAATTTGTAAAAGTTAAAAATTTACTCTTGAATGTAATAAAGAATGTTAAGAAATTGGAACAATATTGTTTTTCCCTGTAAAATGAGTTGTACAATCAAAAAAACATGTGCTAAAATATCTGCATAATATCGGTGTCGGCAAAAAAAATATTGGTATTGGTTCAAAATTGCTATATTGGTGCAGCACTAATTATATGAATTGCACATGGATGTAAAGCATATACAATACAGTCAATCTTAAATGTAATGTTTATGAGACTTAGAAATATGAACCTAATTAATGTGATTTATTCAGTTTTGTGTGAAAATTCTCATTTCATCAAAACATTTTTATTTAATTATTAAAATAATGCATATTAAAAATATTTAAAATATGCAACAAGAGAAATGTCTGAACGACTCGATGTGGCTCTGAAAAAAAAAACTGACAGGTGCAGAAAAGAAATTAAATGAACAAAGACACCTGTAGGTCTCTTTTGGTAGACTGTGAAGATTGTTTAAAATGAGCAAAAGCCTTGTCAGGCTAAAAGCTGCACAGTGACAAAAGGACTGGCAGCAAATGAGTTAATAAAAATTTAAAACTTGTAATGCTGCGTTCACACCGGACAGTGTATTTGCATAAAAATGTGCGCATAAAAGCGTATTTTGACGCAGAACATTTTCGAAGCTGACACCCAAACAGGCGTCCAAAATGCTCCAATGCGCGTCGAGGCGTTGTGGGACAAATAAACACTTTTAACGCCCCAACGCTTCTTTGCAGGCTTTGTTTTGCTCGATTACACGAGAAAGAGAGAGAGAGAGAGAAAGAGAGAGAGAAGAGAGAAAGAGAGAGAAAGAGAGAGAGAGAGAGAGAGAGAGAGAGAGAGAAAGAGAGAGAGAAGAGAGAAAGAGAGAGAGGAACACAGCATCGAGCATTTTAATAGATGTGAGCGTTGTCAGTCCACATCATGTCGTGTTATTTGTTTTGATTTTCAAAGCAATGAACGGCCAAGTCTTTGAAAAAAGCCCCGAAACAGGCGACCTTTTGTTTAAAACAGTTATTAAAACACTTCAGTAAACAGTCCTCCTTTCCCCTTGAAGTGAGAGGAGAACAGCATGTCACGTGTCACAGGAGTGTAGTCTCTGATTGGCTATCGCCGACTTTCCAACGCGTCTGAAGATGGATTTTCCCAAATCCGCAGATTCAAGCGAATTTGCGTCTGCTGCAGGTTTGAGCATCCAATCTACAAGACGCAGCGTTTTCAGATGCCTAAACGCGCGTCAGCGGACGCCCCAGACGCCAATACGCACCACAAATACACTTGAACCCTCAAGACGCGGGTTTACATTGGAAACATTGGAAATGGACGCAAAAAACGCAAAGATGCTGTCCAATCTGAACGCACCATAACTGTATTTGTGTTTGGTGGTCTTCTTTGTTGTGAGGTCAGATAAACTTATACTGTATTTCTTCTAAAACTGTGAAGAGCAGAAGTCTGATAAAGTTACATAGGGCTTTTCCATTAGTACCTGCTTGGCCCTACTCTACTTGACTCGACTCTACACGCTTCTACTCGTCTTAGCCCCGCTCAGAGTGAGAGCATGTCCATTACAAGAGAGGCTGAGTAGGGCTGTTGTGAAGCTGGGCGGTACGGTTGCTAATGTCACTCCCCAAATCGGGACGTGTTCTTGGCTCTTGTCTCTGCGTGTAGTAGGTGTGCGCGCCCAGATGCAAGCTCATAGAAAACGTTTTTCTATAGAAAAATGCGTTTCAATGCGCATTGGCTTTAATTACGAAGATGTAACTTTTATAATCAGACCGTTCGCTCTCCAGCAATTCATAAGCACAAAATAAAACAAATATCCACCACCGCATTAGCCAGTAGAGCGAAGCTTTCATGTAAACACGTTCTCTGACTCACCCCTTCTTCACGTCCGCCCGACACGTCTGTCTAAAGTCCTGCTCTGGTCCCGATGTACAATCACAAATAGGGCTTTTCCATTAGTACCTGCTTGGCCCTGCTCTACTCTACTCGGCGCGACTTAGCCCTGGTGCGGAGCTTTTCCATTGGGGCTGATCCCTCCGACCAGGTACTTTTTTAGTACCTGCTTTACCCCAGGGCCAAGGCGAGCTGAGTAGATACTAAACCTGACGTCAGACGCACGTCGCATGTTGCGTCACACAAGTGCCGCTGATTTGTTGTTGTTACTGTATGCTAACGTGAGTTGCCGCTAAGCTAGCTGCTGACAGCACCGAAATGCTTCTACATTTCGTACTCACCGTAGCCCAAAAACAGCACAATGACATAAAAAATACTGAGTCCCTGGTCCCTATCCGCTAAATACATAAAATGTAGATCTATGAGTATGTGCGTAACCCCCCACAGGCTTAGCTGTGCGTACCTGCTGCGGGGTCCTGCTCTTGCTTCATGCAGTAAACGATGGACATCCGATGCACACGTTTTGAAGCAGGAGATTATAATGCAGCTTCGTCAGGACAGAGTGACGGAGGAGAGAGATGGGACAGCTGACTTTGTGATTGTACATCGGGACCAGAGCGGGACACGTGTCGGGCGGACGTGAAGAAGAGGTGAGTCAGTGTTGACATGAAAAGCTTCGCTCTACTGGCCAATGCGGTGGATATTTGTTTTATATTGCGCTAATGAATCGCTGTAGAGCGAACGGTCTGATTATAAAAGAAATATCTTCGTAATTAAAGCTGATGCGCATTGAAACGCTCCGTTGTTTTCTATGAACTTTCATATGGGCGCGCGCACCTACGACACGCAGAGACAAAATCACTGCTTTAGTTTGGAACAGAAGGATTAGAGTCACAACAGAAGACAACCTGCCCCCTTTTCTCTACCTTTGGGGAGTGACAGTGTTGGCAACCCCGCCCAGCTTCACAACAGCCCACCTCGGCCTCTCTTGTAATGGAAATGCTCTCCCTCTGAGCGGGGCTAAGCAGGGTAGAGGCGCGTCGAGTCGAGTCGAGTAGAGTAGGGCCAAGCAGGTACTAATGGAAAGCCCTAAAAGTCAGCTGTCCCATCTTCTTCCTCCGTCACTTTGTCCTGACCAAGCTGCATTATAACTTCATCTCCTGCTTCAAAACGCATGCATCGGATGTCCATCACTGTTTACTGTGTGAAGCAGGTACTAATGGAAAAGCCCTAATAATGTTATTGTTTTGATGAAGTGAATGAAATACAGAGACTCACACTTCCTCAGACCTGGGACCATCCACTGTTCTCCAGCAGGATCCAACCTGAAACACACAAGTCCAGTTTAGACCAGACCAGAGACCAAGACCTGGACCAACCATGGACCAGAGACCCACTGAACCAGGAGCAGACCTGAGAGAGTCCAGGGGGCAGTGGGGGTCGTCCCGTAGAGCGGTCAGGAGCTCTGCTGAGGGGCCTGGATGGTTGTAGCTCAAATCTAACTCTGTCAGATGGGAGTGGGCGGAGCTTAGAGCTGAGGCCAGAGCAGCCCCGCCCCTTTGTGAGACCAGACATCCAAACAGCCTAAAGACACACAGCATTACACTCATGTGGACACAAGGAGCAGATTGCATCATGGGAGCGTCTCACCTGAGAGTCTTCAGTCTGCAGGGGGCGCTCTTCAGTCCGTCACACAGCAGCTCCACTCCTGAGTCCTGGAGCTCGTTGTGACTGAGATCCAGGTGTGTGAGACTGGAGGAGCTGAGGACTGAGGCCAGACGACCACAGCAGTAAGGAGACAGTCCACAGAGGGACAGACTGAAACACAGAGGGACATTAGAGACTAGAACCATGACACAAGAGTTTAAACACAGTCTGGACTCACAGGGCTTTGGTGGAGGCTTTGACCACCGGCAGCAGACCCAGGAGAGCTGTCTCTGAGGCACCGTATTTCCTCAGGTCAACTTCTCTAGGTTTGAGTCTGAGGACAGTAAGAGGAAGGACACAGCCGACCACTCAGCAGGAGAACTTATCCATCTGTAATTTCCTACCCTCACATACTCCTGTATCTCCTTCACCAGACTGTGGTCGTTCAGTTCGTTCAGACAGTGGAGTAGGTTCAGACTTCTCTCTGCAGACAAACCCTTTTCATTCAGTTTCTCTTTGATGTACTTTACTGTCTCCTGATTGGTCCCTGAGCTACTTCCTGTCTGAGTCAGCAGACCCTGCAGCAGCTTCTGATTGGTCGGCAGAGACAGTCCCAGGAGGAAGCGCAGGAACAGGTCCAGGTGTCCGTTTGGACTCTGTAAGGCCTGGTCCACAGCAGAGCAGTAGAAGGCTGCCTCAGACTCAGGACTCTCAGAGGAGTGTGGTGGTGACAGCAGGTTCTGTCCAGGGCTGAAGAAGGTCTGATGGACGTGAAGAGCAGCCAGAAACTCCTGCAGACTCAGATGGATGAAGCAGTAGACCTTGTCCTGGTACAGGCCTGGCTCCTCTATAAAGACCTGTGTGAACACTCCGGAGTACACTGAGGCCGCTGCAGCGTCCAGCCCACACTCGCTCAGGTCACTCTCGTAGAAGATCAGGTTTCCTTTCTGCAGCTGCTCAAAGGCCAGTTTTCCCAGAGACAGAACCATCTCCCTGGTCTCTGGAGTCCAGTGAAGGTCTGCTCCTGATCCCTGCTGATACTTGATGTTCTGGACTTTGGCCTCCACCACCAGGAAGTGGACGTACATCTGTGTGAGAGTCTGGGGCAGCTCTGGTTTCTCTGTTTGTTCCAGAAGCTTCTGTATAACTGTGGAGAGGATCCAGCAGAAGACCGGGATGTGGCTCATGATGTAGAGGCTGCGGATGCTCTTGATGTGGGAGATGATTGTGTCGTCTGTGAACTTCTTCCTGAAGAAAAGCTCTTTCTGCAGGTCTGTGAACCCTCTGATCTCTGTCACCATGGAGACGCACCACTCAGGGATCTGATTGGCTGCTGCAGGGCGTGTGGTTATCCAGAGGAGAGCGGAGGGAAGCAGGCTCCCCTGATGAGGTTTACCAGCAGCACGTCCACTGAGACAGACTCTGTGGGATCAGTCAGGACCGGGTTCGACTGAAGTCCAGAGGAAGTCTGCACTCGTCCAGACCGTCAAGATGAAGAGCACCTGGAGCTGTTGGAAGCTGCAGAGAGCTTTGGATGGACTGAAGAAGTGGTGCAGCAGCTCCACCAGGCTGAACTGTGTGTCTCTGAGCACATTGAGCTCTCTGAAAGTGAACGGGAACAGCAGCTGCAGCTCCTGGTTGGCCCTGCCTTCAGCCCAGTCCAGACTGAACTTCTGAGTCAGCACTGTTTTCCCCACGCCGGCCACGCCCTTCGTCAGCACCGCTCTGATTGGCTCTGGTGAATGTGGGCGGGCTTTAAAGATGTCTTCACATGTGATGGTTTTCTCTGGAGCGGCTGCTCTCCTGGACGCACTCTCCATGAGTCTGACCTCATGTTCCTGGTTGACCTCTGAGGCTCCGCCCTCTGTGATGTAGAGCTCTGTGTAGATCTGGTTCAGGGGGGCGGAGTCTCCTGCTTTAGCCACGCCCTCAACACACGACTGAACCTCTGCTGCAGATGTGACTTCAGTTTATCTTTACAAACTCCAACAGCAGTTTCTGAATAAAGACACAAACAGAGAAACAAACCACTGTCAGCTCAAGCTCCTTCTGATTTGTGAAAACATCTTCACTCAGATGTGAGTAAATCCTGTATTTTTATTGTAAAGTTAAGTTAACCCGATCAGATCCAGGAGCTGTTCCTCAGATGGACAGTAACATACCGTACTTTCCGGGTCATTGAGCGCTCCTGAGTAAGAGCCGCATCAATAAAATTTAAGAAAAAATTAATAAAATCCATAAATAGGCCGCGCCTTCTCTAAAAGCCGCAGGTGTCTTGGCAGGACCCCTTGGATAGCCTACTTACCGGGGCTCAGCGCAATTGCTAAGGCCTATTGCTGGTTTACGCATTTTATTTATTTGTTCTTACTTTCCATTAGCCTAATAATCAAATTAAAATATACACAACTTATTTTAGCTATAGCATATGTAAGCAAAGTTGTTTCAAAGTGGAAAAAAATTGATTTTTAGGCCAGTTTGCATTGCTGAAAAAAGCGGACCTTTTTTCTTTTTTGTTGCAGTTTTCAGTGGTTAGTAATAAATACAATAATAATTATGAATTGCATTACGATTCATTCTTGAACAAAAGAAAGCTAACTTATACTTATAAAATTGAAATAAGCGCGTGCCACCGCGGCCCGTAAACCACGCAACTGTGGCCTGCGCAAGCTCAGTACTATGGAAAACTAAAGGTATTTACACAGAAAGATGTCACAGATTGGCAAAGATTTTTTTTTTAATCAAACACATGCACATGCTTTTTCATGCAGTAAAAATTAACACACAAAGCCTACCAGAAAAGTCATTGATCGCTATCGTTGTCTTCCTCTGGTGCACTAAAACCATTAAAGGGGCACTATGTAAGAAAAACAAACAAACAAAGTGATTTCCACTTTTGAACACTAGAGGGAGCCTTTGACATGCATTTTGCCTATCTACCATGCTGCCGTCTAGCGTCAATGATCCATATTCCGGCCCGTAATAAAACATTTCAAATACGTATAAATGTATCACAATTGATGTGGATTGGTTAACAGTGCTCTCTTAAGTATTCATGTTGTAGAGAATAAATATGATTTAAATGTTTGTGGACTATAAGTGATAATTAAAATTCCTCTCAATCTTACACAGTGCCCCTTTAAAGTCTTCTTCAGTGTCAGAAACGAAAAGCCTCAAAAGACATTGGTTCCCCTTTCCTCCTCGCTTTCAGTGTCACTTGCATCTGGAGGCATTGCGTCATAGTCATCACCCAGCAGTCCAGCCTTTCGAAACCCGTTGGTAATCGTGGATTTTTTCACACTGTCCCACGCCGTTAATATCCACTGGCAGACTTGTGCAAAAGTTGCCCTTCGCATTCGTCCCGTTTTTGTAAATGATTTCTCGCCGCTGGTCATCCACGTCTCCCACTCACGTCAGAGCGCCACTTTAAATACACGATTCACACTTATGTCAAGTGGCTGCAAATATTTTGTTGTGCCCCCAGGAATAACAGCTGGAACTGAGTTGGTCCTCTTGATAGCTGCCTTCACAGAATCTGTTATATGGGCCCTCATACTGTACATACAAAACGAGTAGCGCTTTTTTTCTGTGAAAATGTCCTCCCAGTCGCTTGCTGTAACACTCCGTGAGCCATTCCATCATTACTTTTTCTATCATCCACCCTTTCATGTTGACTTTCACGACGATTCCTTTGGGGAGTTTTTCTTTCGGCATAGTCATCCTTTTAAAAATGACCATTGTGGAAGCTTTAGTCCGGATGCCGTGCAGCTCAGAACACAGGTGAAATGTGTTCTCTCGTGTCCTGTTGTTTTCAGCGTAACAGACGATTCTCCTTTCTTATTAACAGTCCTAGTGAGGGGCATGTCAAAAGTCAATGGAACTTCATCCATATTTATAATGTCATCTGGTCCAATCAAATACTCTGCTACACTGTAAGAAAAAATAGCGTTATTTAACAGTAAAGAGCTGGCAGCAAAATTTGCCTGTAGAATGCCGTAGATTGATAGTATTGTTACCGTAGGTAAAATAACAGCTTAGTGCTGTAAACATGTTGCAGTACATTACTGTAATCTTCTTGTATTTTACAGCACATTGCTGTTGTATGTTTAGCCTTAATTTAACGGCATCTACCTGTAGTCTTATTTAACGGTTTAATACAATAGAAACCAATAACGGTATCACACTGCTACAAGCAGATAGGCTTTTCAAAATAAAACTCTGAAACCAAAATTCCTTGAAAAAATGTTTTATTTAGGAACTTTAAAAAAAAATGCAACATTTCAAAATAAATACAAATTCACTCTATAAAGAACATAAGCTGCAATTTTTAATTGCCCATTTTTAAACATTTGGAAAATACAAAGTCTTTCAGTAAGGGCAAAAGTCAATGAGTATAAGATTGCAAATCGGTAACTATATTGCATTAAGAAATTATTGACTTTTTTTTTGTAATTTAAATTTTGGTTTAAAGGCACTCATCTATTTTTGCAAAAACTCAAATTGTCAACTTGTGCTTGGTGAATATAAAAACATCTTAAATTGAAGTTATCAATGTGAAAATCTTAAATTTAAATTTTCTGTAATTTACTCACATAAATGTAGGAAAACGTATAAGTTTTTCATCATGTAATGTTTACATAAGGCATTTTATATGTAACAACAGCCACGTTTGAATTAGAAACTTACAAAATCCTATTCAATTCAAATTTGTAAAATCTGGTGTGGAGGAGCTAAATGATTTATTTTAATAAAGCAATTTTATGTAGAGATTTAGGAGCAAATAGAGCCACTAGTATGTTGATTCCACATGAAAGGTTGGATGTTGAGAAAGCAAAATAACCGAAAAGCAAACAATTAAGAACAGAAATATACATTTAATTGTTGGTGGATATGCCAAAATGTTATTACCACACGTATAAAGCTAAAATATTGATATATGTCATTGAAAGGCAATAAGTCTACAGCTTTGATACACTCATTAGTTTAATGCTGTCACTCACTCAGTGTGATTGAGGCTGACCAAAAGGAAGAATGAGTTGATCTTGAAGTTGCCTTCACAGACTGTCTGCCCTCCAGTTCTGACCATTCAGCTATCGGTGGTCATCCCACTGAAACAATGTGCCTAAACAAAAACAAAATAAGAATTTTAGAAACAGATTGAGAGAGAGAAAGAGTGACAGACAGACAGACAGCTAGGGCAGCGGCTTTCAATTATTTTAGTAATTGGTTAATCTATCGATTATTTACATTGATTATGTAAGTTGTCTATTAACTTTTTTTACATTTTGTAAAATTGTTTTATAAGGTTAATAACGATTTTCTGCTTAGTAACACAATTATTTTTCATAGCACATAAAAAACAGCAACTTTTCTCCTTGTTACACAAGTTTAGTATTATAATATAATAAGTGAGCAACATTTCACCATCTTATTGAGATCATTTTCACACAGATGCAGAAGTGTGTTAGGATGGGAGACTGAGAGCTTATTGTATCTTTGTGACGTATCATTTTCGTCAATATTAAATCCACAAACATCTGCAGACTCGTGGTTTTGACTCAAAGCACTTTGCTGTTGCGTCTCACGTACTGCACGTGTCCCAAATGTGACAGACTGGCAGCGGAGCTATAAGTCTACACAAATGCGCAGGTCTGTTTCATGTAAACTTTGAATCTAACAGCTCTGAGCGCTGTATCTGCAGATTGTGTGATTCTTTTCGCAGCGTTAACTCCGTGGGCTGTTCAGTTTAGCCTTCGCAACTTTGTCCCTCGTGAGAGACTTTGTTTGCTTCATGATCTCGGTCCTCCGCGCTCTCACAAACACAAGTCTGCTCTAAAGACAGACTTGTTAGTTTAAAATACACCGCTGTTTCCTCCACTGTGGTGGAGCTGCAGCAGCGGTGCCGTGCTGGAATAAGTTCCGTGTGAAACAAGCGCTGCTTACTAGTTCCACCTAGTAAGCAGCGCTTAAGTTTTTGTAATCAAATTACTCAACAATTTGTTTCAGTCCCTCTCTGAGCAGTATTAATACAATTTTGTTTTGCTGTGAAGACATGTTATTATGACATTCATTACAAGAGTATACCTTCACATGAGAAAACAAACATTTTGTGCATATGAAATTGATATTGTATGCTACAAAAGCCCAATAAGAGACTTACCAGTAAGAAGAAGCCTTGTACTTGCAGGTAGAATCAAAGTTTTCTCAACAATCAGCAACACTAGTAGACATCTACAAAAAATACAGCCAATTAAGCGTCATATAGAGTAAATGCTGAGAATAAAGAGAACTTACATTGGAAAGGAAAAGTCCTTTTCTCTTTGAAGTATTCCATGAGTAGATCAGAGTAGACTGATGACCGGAGAGTCCCTGGGTGCATATGCATGGACAGTACAGGAGCTGTGTCTCGTGTCTCCACTTGTTGCACACAGCTCTCACCTGCAAGGAAAGTTTACAGAGTGGAGAAATAGTTTGACAGAAGCAGTGCACCTGTAGGATAAGAAGAGGCATAAGGCTAATTTGATGCCTGCATTTATGTGGTGGAAATACGAGCTGACCTAAAGCACCACGGCACGGTCACGATAAATGGTAAAATCCATACAATAAACCTAAAGTACAATACATCCTACATTACATTTAAGACTAGGATAATACTCCTACAAAATGTGCCTGTGTTGCATGTGATGACCTGTCACAGTCAAAGCACGACACAAAAGCCGTTCCCCTGTCACATTTTCAGTATAAACACAGTTAATTTAACAGCTAGAATAAAACAAATTAGATGACTTACCTTATTTTCGAAGTAAATGTCGAAAAAAGCAGAATTTGTGCCCAGATGTTTCACGATACTCCTCACATGAAATGTGCATGCAAGAGAACACATGTGCTTCCAGATGAACAAATATTGTACTTTACCGTAAATTTACACATAGACTTACAGAGTGGTTGTTTTGATATTTTCCTTCAGAAAACAACGGTAATAAACTGTTTTTCACTAAAACGGTTAGTTACTGTTGAAAATTAGTGTATTTTTACGGTTATTTTTTACAGTGTATTTTTGCTTGTGTGAATTTACGAAAGTTTGTACGTTTTTCCTTGTAGTCAGACGGGAGTTGCTGACACAGACTCGTCCGTGCCCTGATAGACAAACCTTTTCGTTTCATAAATCTGAAACACCACGATGGCCCTCCAGTGAAATTCTCAATTGTCTTTTCGGTGGCGATTGCTTTAGCTTTCAGTCGGATTTGCACCGTGGAAACTCCTCGGCCGTTTGCCCTTTGAGTGTTCACACAGTCTTCAAGAATGTCTTCAAGTTCTGGCCATCTGCTTTTACATCCTCTGAAAGCTTTTGTCGTCTTTTTGCATTGAGATAACTCTTCAGTCTGCCGTCTCCAACGTCTTACCATTGATTAATTGATGCCAAGCTTACGTGCAGCAGCTCTGTTTCCCTCCGTAACTGCTAGATCACTTGCCATCAACTTAAAAGCTGCATCAAATGCATTTCTTCGTGTGTTTTGCATGTTGACAGCGTCAATGCGATGCCCAAATGTCTCAAACAAACTTTAGCGATCTTCCTCTACACCTGTGTCTCTCTCTTTGTACTTCCCACTAGAGTGCTCCTAGAGGCTGGTACAGTAAAAATCAATAAATTAGCCGCTCCCTTTTGAAAGGCGCAGGGTTCAAAGATTGAGACAAAAGTAGCAGCTTATGACTCGAAAAATACGGTAGTTCTTACTGTGCTGCAGGCGCTGGGCCAGCTGCTCCTGGTCCATCCTCCTCAGGAAGTCCAGGGTGATGTTCAGAACCTCTCTGCTGCTCTGCTCCTCCTCCTCACTCTCAGAGCATTCTGGGTAATCTGAGGCCAGGAGCCTGTGGAGCCTCTGCAGCTGCTCTTTGACAAAAGTCAGGACGTCCTTCTCCAGACGCTGGAACAGAACAATAAGAGAAGAGTTTTAGTCAAAGAGAGAACCTGAGGAGAGCCTCAGAGAAGCCCACACATGCTGCAGTTGTGGGCGACTCACCCTGAATATGGCGTCCAGCTGCTCCTTTGGGCCTGACTCTCTGTGAAACAATACAATCATTTATTTACTTTAGGCTCATGGTCCTTCAAAAATCATTCTAAGAAAAAAAAAAAACAATTATAAAAAACAGCTCAGTGTTTTATAAACAGCAGCATTGATTTTATCATGTCAGAGTTGCCCAAATCTGTTACCTTTCTCCACACAGCAAAAACTTTAGACAGATTCATCACGAGAAAGACAAACATCAGTTGATATTCAGCAGATAAAACACAAATTGCCTGAACACGCAGCTCGTTTTCGTGTAAAAGAGAAGCCAATCTGACATCAAAACTTTACGAATTTGTGAAAACTTGTGTTTGTATAAACTGCCCCTAAAACTACACCTTATGTGTATCAACATTAAATATCTGGGTGTACATGTGAATTCTCTAACTGGAATGCTCACATTGACTACCTCTGTGCTCATCCGGTCTAAATATTGCACTTTCTACAATGTCTGAGGCTCTTTGGTGTCAGCAACAAAACGCGTTCATTTTAAAAAAAAATTTACCGATTGTTCCTGTTAGGGGTCGTGGGTAACTGGAGTTTATTCCAGCGACTTTGGGCCTTAGGACAGTGGCCAATTCGTCGCTGAGTATAACAGACAACCATTCACTCTCTTATTCACTCACAGGGACCCCCGCATCAAAATTAAATGGACTTTTTACACTTCTGTAATTGAAAGCATTATTCGCTATGGTTTATGTGTAGCTTGTCAGTTCAAAACAAAAACAAATTAGGAAACATGGTAAAAATGGCTATGAAGGTCATAGGATAGTTTCTATCCTTGCAGCATAATTATGAGAACTCTGTGTCATGTTTAGCTCATAAAATCATCTCTGATCCATCACATGTTCTGTTCTCTGAGTTTGAGCATTTGTCCTCGGGACATCGCTTTAGAGCAGCCAAACGTAAGACTAATTGAATTTAAAAATCATTTGTCCCATCAACCATAATACTTCTGAACAAACAGTAACAGGGTTTTGTACAGGTCTCAAAACCCTGTCTGTGATGGTCTTGTGTTTTTCTTGTGTTTGTGAATATCTTATTATGATGGTATGTTTATATTGTAGCTGCTGGCTCCTCAGCCCAAGACAAATTTCCTTCATGGGGCAATAAAGTAATTTGTTGATTAAGTGTTATCAAAAGGGATTTAGATATAAAATAAGTTCATTTTGGTTAAAAAGAAGAAATATATTGTTATTATTAAAATTGGTAAAAACATGTCATGTTTTGGATAAAATGCATCAATGAGTTGTATTACAGTGTTATATATAATTTATTTAATTTGGCTTGGTACTGTTAACGCGAGAATTCATGAGAACTTGAGAGACTATCGGGACTCACACACACATCCTCACATGCTCAAAGACTTAAGAGTGAGAGCCACACAGAAGGCAGCTTAAACTGTTAGCTAACTAGCTGCACAAGGTATTTGTTTTAAACATGTGTAATTCTTATTTTAGAGCTGGGCGGTTTGAAATTGATATCATGGTATTTTTCAAAATTATAACGGTGTCACGGTATTTGACGGTATTTTTTATCCTTGTACATGACTAGATGTTGACCCCATTTCCTAATAATTTAGAGAATAATTACTGCAGTAAATTGTCTTAGAATGGGCAGACTAGTATAAACCCAGGTTTGAATAGTCCCACAAAATGCTGCTTCTCCAAAGAGGTGACAGACGGTGACACTCATAATTGTAATGAGGTGAAGAAATGAGAATGCATGACTTGCAGTCAAAATACAGCACGCTTGTGCGTTCCGCGCTTATCCCACCACACGTAGTCACGCTCCGCCCCAGTCCGCCTCCGAAAGCCGCCACAGACCCCTCGCACTGTCTCCACTCCAGTCCGCACCGCAGGGCTGCGTAGCTCCGAAGAGCTCAAGAAGAGCATGCACCTTGCAATTCCGGACATAGTCACTTCCCTTTTTCTGTCTGGTGCGCTCCGATCCGCGGAGCCCCACTCCGCCGGACTTGGGCGGAGAAGAAAACAGCCTTGATCCGCACTTTGGTTGGACGGCGACGGAGCCGAGGCGGAGCCCCGCGGCCCGCGCTGCGGACACGGAGGATGTGGAATGGCCTTCATTCATCCGGCAGTCGGGGCGGAGCAAAGCCGCACGCAACGGGACCAGCGGGACCAGCGCGCCACGCTGCAGCGCGACGTTCCGCCACTCTTTGTTCCGGACATACGCACACACCGGTGTATGACAAATTCATATCATTAAAAAAAAAACACAGGTGTCCAGTATGAAACTGTATACCGCCCAGCCCTATCTTATTTTCATGTCATGTTAATTAGACTGTATGTTGTACTGAGCTAAAGGTACGCAAGTTTACTATTTCATTCGCCAAAGACCTCCGAAGTGACAGGTGGCCATGAAGTAGCTAACTTGTTAGTGTCTTTTGTTAGCAAATACCAAAATTAATGTACTGTGTGACCTTGCCCTGTAGTTTTCACAGCGTTTCATGGCATTTGTAAAGACTATTAAATGTGCCCATACTCAAGAAACCATGTGCAGTGTTGTCATTGAAATGCTACAGTGAAAACTTGCCCAGCCCAGCAACCTGGGAACCCTCATCATGTAGAGGGTTTCTCCTAGACCTCCCTGTTGGGTGCGTTAGAGATGTAAGCGGGGATATGAGTTTGTCTAAAGTGTGCATGCGCTGGTGGTTGTTTACTTTTGAATTTTTGAGCTCTCCAGTGTTGGGGAAATCCTTGTTTTCATTCTGAGGTGCCACTCAATAAACAAGTATTTACACTCTTCAAAGTTATCCTGTCTTGATGTTTTGTCCTGACCACTTGTACTTGAGTACATATACACGCCGTTGTGGCCGGAGGAGGTCTGCAATGTCAAAGTGGATCTGCCCCCACCATTTTGTGGAGATGGACCTAAATTTTTTGCTACCTGGATAAAGCAGTTCGAGGCGGCTGTTCGCATCCAGATTCGTGGAGCTGCAGGACAGAGCTATGGAGCGTCCTTGGGCGCTGTTTAACCCACCCGGCTGGATAGTGCCGCGCTCCTGTTGTGGGACAGTCTTCCTTCATCTGCCCAGGGCGATTTTGAGCTTGTGAAAGAGAAACTCAATGAAGCCTTTGGACAGTAGCAGTTTTTATTGTACTTCCAAACAAACTTGAGAATTCCTTCACCAGCACGACGGTCACCTTCTCCTTATTCACATGGACTGAACTAGGAAAACTTCCAGTAACTGGTGGTGAGGCCAGATCATCAATTTTGCCTTCTCTGGGTCACGGTGGACACTCCTCAACTGAGGTAGATGTCTCTGTTACCGACTGCTGTGCTCAATGCATGTGCTCAATATTCGGCCTAATAAAAAATAAAAAAATCACTCAACTCTGCATAAATAGTTTCTTAAAATACCTTGTTGTCAATTGTATTTTGCCCAAACTCCGCGTGTTATTTCCATTTCTTCTGCATAAAAGCCAGTCCTTCTTTCCTCCGGGGAAGTTTTTCTAATGCGAGCCGATGCGAGCGCAGATCTGACAATTGCCAAACCAGAAAATTGCAGGTGTGACTTTTGGCTAAGTTTATGAATCTGAATAAACATCAGTGTTTATCTGTCAAGTGATCCTGGACAAATGTACAAATCTTCTTGAAATCCGACCAACACAACTCTGTCTGTCCTGTTATTTTTGTCGAATGAAGCCGAAACTGTGCGCTCTGTAGCTAAAGTGTGGTCCATGAAACTGCAGTCTCCTCATACATATTTACCCAAGCGGTAGCACCTCGCACTTCGCAGGCATTAGTCTCGCGGTCTCTCTGACATTAAAGGGATTAAAGCAGCATTTGTCCCTCACTGCGTCCAAAGTTGGAGAGCGTGAGTCCTTTCGGGATGCAGCTCTCTAAATCAGTAGGCTGTATGTAAAAGTGCGGCTCTATTTTCAATCCGTCAAAATGACGAAGAGCCTGGGAAATTTTCCGTCAAAGCAAAATACAATCCGTAAATGACGAAAAATTGTCGGTTAATGTAACCTCTGAATCAATGGCCAAAACCCTCCTGTCGTGTGAGAGAGTGTGAGACTCCTTGTCTCATGTTGCATTTGCATTCAACACTAGCGTTCACTCCAGTACAGATTCACTCTCTTTTTTCTAACTCCTGGTAGAGAGGCCCGCGTTCCTGTAGATGTGTTGTTAGGTTATGTTACAGAGTAGTGAGGGATATGATTCTATTGATGATTTTGTTCTCTCCCTCCCTTCGCAGACGTCTGGACACAGCTTTTCGCCAAACTAGAGACAACAGTGTGACTGCAAGTGACAAACAGAGGACTTCCTATTATGCTAAAAAGAGATTGTCCTTATGAAGTAGGGGACCTAATGTGGTTACGTGACCCGACTGAGAGTCGCTGCAATCTGGCACCACATTGGAAAGGACCTCATGTCATTCATCAAAGACTGGATAGACACGACATGGTTGGGGGTCACATATGTGATTAGCAGCCCTTTTGGAGATGAGGCCCCCTCCACACTATTCATTACAACAGACTACGCCCTTACTGCTTACCAACTCTATATTTATGGGCCAGCCCGGACTCAAGAGGTGTGGACTGCTGAGCCTCAGCATCCATGCTCCCCATCACTGGTATAAGAGCAACATGTAAATGTGGATTGGTCCAGAGCAGACCTGCAGAGTGAGCCTCTACAGCAACTTCTGGGCTGGATTAGGGCTTGACGACTACACTAACCCACACTGTACTTAAATAATTGTTACACATTCTTTTTTGTCCTGGTTCTCAAGAATGACCTAAATCCAAAGCCATAATAAAGCTAATCTCCAGTGTTCAGAGCAGTCCTGGTTCAGAGCAGCTGATTCTCTGAGACTCTGTACAATCTGTAGAAAACCCTGTGATCCTGTCCCACCTGAACTCATCTGTCTCAGACTGAGAGCAGCTCCATTCAAACACAGGAGCACTGTTTGCACTGATGAAGGATGAGCAGCAGGTGGCGCTGTCCTGAGAACATGTCAGAGCTCTGGATTAACAAGGTCTTACCTCTGGTCTTCAGGAGGAGCTTCTCTAAAGTTTGGATTAACGTTTTTGGACCAGTCACTTCTCATAGACACAGAGTCTGGAGCAGGTTTAGGTCTGGGTTTAGACCCGGGTCAGGTCCAGGTGGATCCATGTCAGAAAAGAAAAACATTCTTTTTCATGTGTAAAATACAACAGATTGTTTCTGTGAGAAAATGTCATCTCTTTCATTTTATCTCTTCACTCTCTGCATTTAAGGTGCTCTATTGTTCTGCTTTCTCTAAGCAAATATTCATTTGAATAATTGGGACTTCAATTATGATTTAAATAATTGAGACTCGTATGTTAATCATAATCGAGCAGATTTGTGGTTTAGAATAGAGCAAATTTTCTGACAAAATCAAATGCAATGACAAGTGAATATAAATGAGTCAGTTATTATTATGTGTAATGTGTAAAACACAGGTGTGAGTGTATTAACAACAGTGAATGAGAAAAGTACTTTCATCAAACACGATTATGTTTTAGGAGCCGACAAAGAAGTGTTGTACTACGCCTCTGAGAAGGTGAGACCAAACTTTAAACTGGAACTGTTTTTATGTCTAAGTTTAACTCTCACATGACCAAGACAAAACAGGAAAGAGGATCAACTTGAATAAAGTGTTTGATTGAGGAGGCAGTGGCACAGTAACAGCCCTGCTCAGTTTGTCTGTTTATCAGTGAGAAAAGAACTGTTCAAATGTCAGTCTTACCTCTGCTCTTCTGGAGGAGATTCTTTAAAGTTTGGAGGAAAGTCTTTAGAATCGTCACTTCTCATAGACACAGAGTCTGGAGCAGGACCAGGTCTGGGTTTAGACCCGGGTCCAGGTCCAGGTGGGTCCATGTTGTAGGAGCTGGAATCAGAAGAAGAGTCCATTTGAACAGAACATACAGAGATGTCTCCTGTTTATAAGCTCTGTTCTCCACATGTGGAGTCGATCTGTGTCTCCCTCTGCTGCTCACATGACACATTACACTCAACTGGGTGTAACTTCAATAACATTCTACTTCCTTCATAGTTTAAATAGTTTAAATAGTTGAGGTTAGAGTTATTAGACTGAGCAAACCCAGACAATAGATTCAAACTAAACTAAACTGCTCACTTCAATAAAATGTGGGTTACTTAATTTACATATAGAACTTAGGCTAAGTATGTTGTCTAGTTTTCTTTAGTCTTGACACAGTTTAAGTTAGTTTTTTTACTTCCTGGTTGAACATGAGCTGTCGATGTGACTTATGTAAAGTTGATCATAACTAACCACACTGTAAACAAGGACTAAAGCTCGTCTAAATGACAAAATAAGTTTAGTTTAACACAGAAATATGAAACTGAACCAAGGCAAAAGTCTTTTGTGTGTAAATGTTGATCCATACTCACTGCAGTGTCAGCGTCGTCTCTGCACAGCTCTATTGTACTTCCTCTTTCTACAGTCACAGCAGGTAACCCGGCCCACACCCTTTCTCTGGGACTGAGGTGCAGTGGCAGTGAGCTGCAGCAGAGGGCGCCACACTCTCTCAATGGAGCTTTGACTGAAGAGTTCAAAACCAACATGTTCTGCAGTGTAGCTTATCACCATGGAGACGAGCAGGAAACACCACCAGGGCTGTAGATACTGATCAGATCTGTGGAGAGGCGACACCACACAGTAATAATGCAGGTTTACCGTGATAAGAGAATAAATGCAGGAGTTTAAAGCTACAGTGTGGAACATTTTAAAACAGGTTGGTTCAGTAGTTTTCTTGACAGTGGCGGTTCTTGCTCAAACTTCTCCCTGGACAGAGAACCTCCACAGTGTCCTCTTGTATCACATTGTAAAACGTTAAAACTTTTCTAGACTTTTTACGACTCGGCACAAACCCTGAACTAAAGAGAAAAGTACATTTGTGTTTTTGTCAGACTTAAACATTCTCAGTTCTTTCAGTCGATATAAACATTACAAAACATAGATGTGTTAATACAGTCTGTGTTAAAACAGACGCGTGTAAATGTTTTTGTCATTAAAGCGAACCCTGAATATAATCACATGTTTATCCTAAAACACTTATGATGTCATCACTTATATAAATACAGGACAAATACATTGGAAGCAGGGGCGTCGCATCAAATTCTGGGCCCCAGGTACAAACTTTTTCATGGGCCCCTAATACTAAACTTAACTTTATAATGTTCAATTTTATGGCCATAATCATCCGACTTCAGAACAAAACATTTGTGTTTTTTGTGTCAAAACTATTGGGTTGAAACACTGCTTTCACTTGCATTTTAGCTAACTTGTTTTAAACTATTAACTTGTCCAATATTATGCTAAAAATACACTTAGAAAATCCTTGTGACTTTTCCGACACATTCTAATGTTGCTGGATTGAGAAGTTGTGATATCTGACGATATTCGACACAAAACCCTGTGAATATACATTTTGTGTCAAACCTTGGCTGTTTGTTCACTGAAATCTGCAAAATCTGATTTATATTATTATAATCTCTAGCTGTTATATTTGTAAATAATGTGGCTAATTAATATTCATCTTTATTCTGTGATTTTCTTTGGCCAAAGTCCATATGTTTTGTTTTATAGGAGAGATAAAACTATGATAGCACAAAAAACAACATTTAGAGGAACAATATCTATCTGAAAAGCAAAAATGACCTGCTTTTGGGGCCCTTTTCTGCTCCGGGCCCCGGGACACTAGTACCACTTACCCCCCCAGTGCGACACCCCTGCTTGGAAGTATTTGTAGTTTTATTAAAATAGTGTTATGAAGAAATGACATGAGGCTGCCATTTTGCTGTGGTTATGACATAAAATAGTGTTGTCAAGGTAACAGGCGGTAGCAGGTAACTAAGCAACATGAATTCCTCAGTTAAACCTTGTCAGTTTGAGCCAAATACAGAACGATTATGTGGAATCTAGTAAAACTGAAGATAATCAAGAGGAAGAGGCAAGAACTGGACACTGTCAGTGGTGTTTTTGTGGCGACTGTTCACAGATGAAACTGTGGGAGTAACCATGGAAACACTATTTTATGTCATCAACCAAAATGGCGGAGTCGTGACCTTCAGTATTTCAAAAAGCTGCTTCTCTTCTAAAATCTAACGAATTAACAAAAGAAACACATTTCTACAACAACCGAGCGTTGCATCTGTTTGACCGACCAAATAACAGAAGAAGAAACTCACATATTGTGCTTTGTGTTTGAGAATTTTCTGACAAACCTGCAGCAGTGTGAAACAGATCTGAAAATGTGACAGAAACAGCGTCATTACAAAGACTTTTGAACACGTGTGACCTGTGCAAACATTTGTAAAACCATCAACGGCAAATACAAGACTTTTTAAAGGCCTTCAATTCAAACTTTTGTATTTCAGACGTTTTAAGCAGAGACGACAAAAGTAAAGTTCACTACTTCAGTAAAAGTACAGTTACTAGTCTGAAAAATGACTCTGGTAAAAGTCAAAGTCCATCTGAAACTCATTTACTTGAGTAAAAGTACAAAAGTAACAAAGTAAAAAGACTAAGTTGGTGCTGCATCGTCGTAAAATGTTCTTTACAGTGAGACATTTGGAATAAACATTTTTAAATCATGGTTCAAATGAGAAATTGTTCAAAATTAGACTTTGACTTTCTATTTTACTTATTTATCTTCTTCACCTTAATCTTCCTTCTATTTCTTTTTTCTATTATTATTTGTATTTATTTTATCTTCTTACTCTGACTTTTTTATTATCTTGTTATTCTTCATTTACTTTTCTTATTATTGCTTCTTATCCTTATTGTTTTATATATTGTTATGGTGTGTTTATAATTGTTTGTTACGTATGTCTTATGTTTTTCTGTCTTATGATTTAATCCTCCTTTATCATTGTCAATCCTCCTGAAAAGTAAAAAATAATAATTAGACAGTTTGTGGATTTTTAAATTGTTTAACTGGAAAAAGTCTGAATATAAATCATCACAGCAGATCTGCATCGCCTTTGGGAAGAAAAAAACTGTGGATGCATAAAGTAATTAACTTATTTTGAAAGTACAGATATTTCATGAAAAATGTAAGAAGTAAAAGTAAAAAGTCACCAGATTAGTGCAGTACTTGAGTAAAAATACTTCTGTTTTTAAGACCTGCAGAAACTCTGACTAAACAATAGAAACGACACCGGCCTTTGCAGTGACACAGTTTGTGAACATCACGACAGACGAGTCTCAAACGCCTCACACACAGTCTAACAGTCACAAAAGTAGATTATTAGTGTTTAGCTCACGTCACGTGTCGAGCAGAGAAGAAGTCTGGTTCATGAACCAACACCGTGCGACTCGTGCCATCTACTGGTCAAAGAAGGATCTGCACTTAGAAACTCAAAAGAGAATAAAAAACACATGAAGAGTAGTAATTAATAACATACAAATACTCCAATATGAGCCATACAAATATAAGCCTGTTTACAACAAGTTATTAGACACATAAACCAGAATATTTGACTTTATTTGACGTTTTTCTACTTACTCTCTGTAACATCATGAGGAGTGTGCTTGGAAGTGACTGTGAACGCACAGCTCGGGTCTAGTTCTACCACAGCGTCATGGTTCAATCTACTGAACATTTTAGGTTTTACAACTTAAATTACACAGCTACTGTCTTAGTATGAAGTCAAATCAGTGCAACGTGTATTTGCAAATAATAAAATAGTTTTGTGAATGTTAATAGTTAAAGAACGAGAAGATCGAGGTGGCGAGGAAAGAGAGAGAGGAGAGAATGAGGAAGAGGTGGAGAAAGGAGAAGAAGAAAGGAGAAGAGGGAAAGGAAGAGAAATCTCAGGATTATCTGTCATTTATAATTTGAGTTCAGTTTGAGTGAGTCTGCAGGTCCTCTGGTGGAAACAACTCATTACATCAACACATTCAGACAAGCAGAGTTTATTTATTCTTCAAAAACTGTGACAAACCCAAAATTCATTCATTTAAAGAGACATCGTGTAACTTTTCACCCAAAAAACAGACTTGGATATTTTCTTGGACTAAAAACAGTTCAAAATGTGTGTCTTTGTTCTGGACAAGCTGCATCTCCTCAAAACTGACTCTTATTTGGCCTCATCCTGCTTGTTTTCATGTAAATGTTGTTCCTTTAGCTAAAACATTCCTTTGTTTGTCATAAAACTGACGTATTTACCTGCAGAATGTTCCAAAGTGTGTTTTTAACGTCGTTTCAATGGTTCATGGACTTGAGTTTACACCTTTAGAAGTTACTCACTGTCACTTTAAACTCACTGTTTGAACCATTTCTTTTAGTTTCTGTAAATTATTCAACTGAGGATGTAGAAGTAGATTTGTATTTTTGTGTAAACTGTACATTTTACTTTATTATTACATGTTAGCTTGATGCTCTTTTGTTTTTAAGTCCAAAATTTACAGACGTTTGAGCAGTGAGACGAATCACTTTTACATTTCTTGTACCGACATCTTCTTGCACTTTACACTTTTTCACAATTCAGTTTATATTTTCTTTGTCGTGTGAAGAAATAGAAAGAAAACTGTAATATTTCTGTACAGTCACAGAGGTCCACCAGGGGGCGCTCTCCTCAGATCCACCACAGACACAGAGGAACCTTCAGACACAGTCTAAACCCAGGAAACAGAGGCTCAGTGAAGGAGCAGCTGGAGGTGTGGAGGTGGGACAGTTTTCCATCAGAGCCGACGTCATAGAAGGACAGAGATCCAGCCTCAGAGTCCAACAGCACAGACACTCGACCTGAGACGTGAGGAGGAGAGAGGTCTGTGTCTGTTGTTGTGAGAAAAGTAATGTCCATAATGATCCTCAGACTCCAGGACTGATCATTGCCTCCAAACACACTCCTCTCTCTCCTCTCCGTCTGATTCCTCTGTAACTCACTGCTATAGAAACCCCCCGCTCCAGTCCACCTCCCAGTAACAGCGCCCCCTCAGGCCAGTGCAGCTCAGGACCTGTTCACAGTCTGTAAATCTGTCCTCATGATGTGGATACTGCTGCTCCTCTCTCACAGGTCACTGTCCGTTTGTCCTCAGACAGTTTGAGTTTTCTGTGAGCTGTGTTTGGATCCAGAGAAAACTCACAGGAATCTGAAAACACAAACATATATATGTTATATTATATGAATTGTACAGATGTAAAACATGTTTAATACAGTAAATCTATGAACTGACTTAAATGTAATGTATTGAGACTTAGAGAAAAAAATGAACCTAATTTATGTGATTTATTCAGTTTTATGTTGCTTTGAATTTTATTTATCAAAAATAATGTTACTTTAATTATTAAAATAAGGCTCAACGTCTGAGCGACTCAAGACTCTGAGAAAAAACCTGACAGGTGCAGACAGAAATTTCATTAATGTGCACTGTCCCTTTTCAAATAAATAAATAAATAAATGTAATAAAGTCCTGTTTTTTTATTCTGAAGTGTTGCTCTTTTCTTGCTTTAAAGTCTTTGCACAGATTCTAAGATTCTTGACAGAGATGAATAGTTCAGAATAATAATATTAGAGCTAATGAGTCAGTTAGACAAAAAGCCCGTCGTGTGTCACCTTTTCAACCCAGAATTTGTGCAGGAAAGAGTTAATAAAAATGTAAAACTTGTAAGTGTATTTGTGTTTGGTCTTCTTTGTTGTGAGGTCAGATAAACATATATTTCCTCTAAAACTGTGAAGAGCAGAAGTCTGATAAAGTGACATAATGTTATTGTTTTGATGAAGTGAATGAAATACAGAGACTCACACTTCCTCAGACCTGGGACCATCCACTGTTCTCCAGCAGGATCCAACCTGAAACACACAAGTCCAGTTTAGACCAGACCAGAGACCAAGACCTGGACCAACCATGGACCAGAGACCCACTGAACCAGGAGCAGACCTGAGAGAGTCCAGGGGGCAGTGGGGGTCGTCCCGTAGAGCGGTCAGGAGCTCTGCTGAGGGGCCTGGATGGTTGTAGCTCAAATCTAACTCTGTCAGATGGGAGTGGGCGGAGCTTAGAGCTGAGGCCAGAGCAGCCCCGCCCCTTTGTGAGACCAGACATCCAGACAGCCTAAAGACACACAGCATTACACTCATGTGGACACAAGGAGCAGAGTGCATCATGGGAGCGTCTCACCTGAGAGTCTCCAGTCTGCAGGGGGCGCTCTTCAGTCCGTCACACAGCAGCTCCACTCCTGAGTCCTGGAGGTCGTTGTGACTGAGATCCAGGTGTGTGAGACTGGAGGAGCTGAGGACTGAGGCCAGAGGACCACAGCAGTGAGGAGACAGTCCACAGAGGGACAGACTGAGACACAGAGATAATGTTAGAATCACTGACTCTATCTGACAATGCACATCTCTACATCATTCTACATCTACTAGCAGATGTAGAAGAAAAGTCTTTCTTAAAAAGTATAATAAATAAAAAACATTTTAGACAAAATCATACCACTGACTTTCTGTTCTTTACTTTTCCATCTGAAAAAGCTGTTACACATTTCTACATGAGCTTGAAAATATATTTATGTGATTTCTACCAAAAGTACAAAAAGGTTTCTGTCTGTAACACCCAGTGAGTCAAAAGTATTTGATCATTCTGTGTTTTGCAAGTTTTCTACTTAGAAATCATGGAGGGGTCTAAAGTTTCTATCGTAGATGCATTTCCACCGAGAGAGACAGAATCTGAAAAACTAAATCCGGAAATCACATTGTATGATTTTATTTTAGCAATTTATTTGTAAAATACTGTGTCAAATAAGTAAGTTGATCATTTGATTATCAGCCAGATTTCCCCAAAAGACTTTTTTTTTTTAAATTGTCCAACCACACTCTGCTCATGATTCTAATTAAGTAGCACCAGTTTGGTGTCGTAGCTTTCACAAAGACAACTGTCCAATCAGTAAAGTCTACTAACATGAGCAAAACCAAAGAACTGTCAAAAACACAAGAGACAGAATTGTAGACCTTCTCAAAGCTGGAAATAGAACTACTGGACAATTTCCAAGCAGTTGGAGCAGTCGTTAGAAAATGGAAGAGCTAATGATGACTGTCACCAGGACGTGCGGTCAGGGAGGCAGGTGAAGAAATAACTGATGTCAATACAACTAAATATTATATTCTTGTATGTAATATGTTTCGTATTGTCATATTTAGTTGATTGTGATTACTGAGTTGTGGTTTAAAACCGCAAAATCTGCCAGGACTTGCAGATATAACGCGGTGAAGCTCGCTCACTCAGACCTGCACAGACATATACACAATGAACAGGGCGCGTTCACCCACTGTTTCTCCACAAAAAGCGATAAAATTCGGGTGCTTTGTTTTCTAATTGTTAAGAAAGAGAATATTACGTAAACGTCAGCGCTTTTAGTGAGTTATTTTGACGGAGTTTGTACAAAGCCGAGATGAGGCAAGTCAGAATTTGCCTCACGCTCCAGCTCCGCGTGCGAGAAAATCTGTCTTTCTTCAGCCAAAATATGATTCTACGTTTAAATGTGTCTGTTTAGCTTCACTGTGCGATTAAACAAAACCTTAAGTAACTATATAAATCCTCACAAGCAAATATTTAACAGCAAAGGTCTAAAAAGCTGTAATAATCTGTCCACAACTATTCTACAGTCATTGGCAGTCATTAGGTCTCCTGCACCAGGTGATGTCATCAGTCATTTAGCTCAGATGGATGAGCGACTGATCCATAGCACAGGCTCTGGGGATCGAAACTCACGTCAATATTTATTTTCTCATCTTTAATTTTGCATGTAGAGACAAAATAATCATGAGAGTATATGCTTCTATTTGATATACACGTCTGCAAAGTGAATAAAAAGGCATCTTAAAGTGAAAATGAGCAACTAGACCTGTGTGGTCTAGTTTTCACCAGTTGGAAACCTCACACACATCACTGACTGCCACGTCCCTCAGACTGGGCTCCATGTAAGATCTCACCTCGTGTGGATCAATGATTCTAAGAAAGAAAACCAGCCCAGAACTACACGAGAAACATGTCCATTAATGCCTCCCCTCTCCTCACCCCAGGGCTCCACTGCAAAAGAGATTCTGAGTCTCAGTGGACTGTCCTGGTTAAATAAAGGTCAATTAAAATGTAATTAAATTAACAAGAGAGCTGGGACCACAGTTTTCAAGGCTTCTATCAGTAAAACACTCAGACATCATGGTTTAAAATCAAAAAAGTTTGTCAGGGACCATCTGGAGAAGGACTGGGAGAAGATCATGTGGTCAGATGAGACCAAAAGAGAACTGTTTGGTCTAAACTCCCTCGCTGAGTTTGGAGGAAGAAGGATGAGTATCACCTCAATAATACCTACAGTGAAGTGTGGGGAGGAAGCATCATGTCTGCTGTGTTTTTCTGCACAGGAACAGGACGACTGCACTGTATTAAAGAGAAGATGAACGGACCATGTATTGTGAAACGAAAAACCTCCTTCCCTCAGTCAGACATTGAACATGGGTCGTGGCTGGATCTTCCAACATGACAATGACCAGAAACACGCCAGAAAAACCAAAGAGTGGCTCAGTAAGAATCATATAAATTCTGGAGTGGCCTCGCCAGTCTCCAGATCTGAGCTGAACTTCATGTTGTTCAGCAAAGCCTGAAACCTGACAGATCTACAGGAGATCTGTACAGAGGAGGAGGTCAAAATCCCTGTGTGAGCCAACCTGCTGAAGAACCACTGTTGACTGCTGGAATAGTGAACAAAGGCTACTGTTCCAAATATTAAAATGGTTTGACTCAAGTGATCAAATACTTATTTAACATAGTAAAAAATAAATGTGATTTCCAGATTTTTTTCTTTAGATTCTGTCTCTCTCACAGTGGAAATGCATCTACAATACATTTTAGACCTCTCCATAATTTCTAACTGGGAGAACTTGCAAAATCACGGTGATCAAATAATTGGCTCACGGTTTATACTTAAAAATGTGGTTTGAGCTTCAGGTAATTCTAGTTTTAGTTTGATTTCTCTCTGTGATCATTTGGAACAGGTGAGTCTAATCTAAAGTAGATTCAACACTCACCTGAGAGTCTCCAGTCTGCAGGGGGCGCTCTTCAGTCCGTCACACAGCAGCTCCACTCCTGAGTCCTGGAGGTCGTTGTGACTGAGATCCAGGTGTGTGAGACTGGAGGAGCTGAGGACTGAGGCCAGAGGACCACAGCAGTGAGGAGACAGTCCACAGCCAATCAGACTGAGACAGAGAGGACATTAGAGACTAGAACCATGACACAAGAGTTTAAACACAGTCTGGACTCACAGGGCTTTGGTGGAGGCTTTGACCACCGGCAGCAGACCCAGGAGAGCTGTCTCTGAGGCACGTATTTCCTCAGGTCAAACTCCTCCAGGTCTGAGTCTGAGGACAGTAAGAGGAAGGACACAGCCGACCACTGAGCAGGAGAGTTAACTAGAGAATGTCCTTCCTCACATACTCTGTATCTCCTTCACCAGACTGTGGTCGTTCAGTTCGTTCAGACAGTGGAGCAGGTTCAGACTTCTCTCTGCAGACAAACCCTTTTCATTCAGCTTCTCTTTGATGTACTTTACTGTCTCCTGATTGGTTCCTGAGCTACTTCCTGTCTGAGTCAGCAGACCCTGCAGCAGCTTCTGATTGGTCGGCAGAGACAGCCCAGGAGGAAGCGCAGGAACAGGTCCAGGTGTCCGTTTGGACTCTGTAAGGCCTGGTCCACAGCAGAGCAGTAGAAGGCTGCCTCAGACTCAGGACTCTCAGAGGAGTGTGGTGGTGACAGCAGGTTCTGTCCAGAGCTGAAGAAGGTCTGATGGACGTGAAGAGCAGCCAGAAACTCCTGCACACTCAGATGGATGAAGCAGTAGACCTTGTCCTGGTACAGGCCTGGCTCCTCTCTAAAGACCTGTGTGAACACTCCGGAGTACACTGAGGCCGCTGCAGCGTCCAGCCCACACTCGCTCAGGTCACTCTCGTAGAAGATCAGGTTTCCTTTCTGCAGCTGCTCAAAGGCCAGTTTTCCCAGAGACAGAACCATCTCCCTGGTCTCTGGAGTCCAGTGAAGGTCTGCTCCTGATCCCTGCTGATACTTGATGTTCTGGACTTTGGCCTGCACCACCAGGAAGTGGACGTACATCTGTGTGAGAGTCTGGGGCAGCTCTGGTTTCTCTGTTTGTTCCAGAAGCTTCTGTATAACTGTGGAGAGGATCCAGCAGAAGACCGGGATGTGGCTCATGATGTAGAGGCTGCGGATGCTCTTGATGTGGGAGATGATTGTGTCGTCTGTGAACCTCTTCCTGAAGTAAAGCTCTTTCTGCAGGTCTGTGAACCCTCTGACCTCTGTCACCATGGAGACCACTCAGCAGGGATCTGATTGGCCGCTGCAGGGCGTGTGGTTATCCAGAGGAGAGCGGAGGGAAGCAGGCTCCCCCTGATGAGGTTTACCAGCAGCACGTCCACTGAGACAGACTCTGTGGGGTCAGTCAGGACCCGGGTTCGGCTGAAGTCCAGAGGAAGTCTGCACTCGTCCAGACCGTCAAAGATGAAGAGCACCTGGAGCTGTTGGAAGCTGCAGAGAGCTTTGGATGGACTGAAGAAGTGTTGCAGCAGCTCCACCAGGCTGAACTGTGTGTCTCTGAGCACATTGAGCTCTCTGAAAGTGAACGGGAACAGCAGCTGCAGCTCCTGGTTGGCCCTGCCTTCAGCCCAGTCCAGACTGAACTTCTGAGTCAGAACTGTTTTCCCCACGCCGGCCACGCCCTTCGTCAGCACCGCTCTGATTGGCTCTGGTGAATGTGGGCGGGCTTTAAAGATGTCTTCACATGTGATGGTTTTCTCTGGAGCGGCTGCTCTCCTGGACGCACTCTCCATGAGTCTGACCTCATGTTCCTGGTTGACCTCTGAGCTCGCCTCTGTGATGTAGAGCTCTGTGTAGATCTGGTTCAGGGGGCGGAGTCTCCTGCTTTAGCCACGCCCTCAAACACACGACTGAACCTCTGCTGCAGATGTGACTTCAGTTTATCTTTACAAACTCCAACAGCAGTTTCTGAATAAAGACACAAACAGAGAAACAAACCACTGTCAGCTCAAGCTCCTTCTGATTTGTGAAAACATCTTCACTCAGATGTGAGTAAATCATGTATTTTTATTGTAAAGTTCAGTTAAACAGATCAGATCCAGGAGCTGTTCCTCAGATGGACAGTAACATAGTTCTTACTGTGCTGCAGGCGCTGGGCCAGCTGCTCCTGGTCCATCCTCCTCAGGAAGTCCAGGGTGATGTTCAGAACCTCTCTGCTGCTCTGCTCCTCCTCCTCACTCTCAGAGCATTCTGGGTAATCTGAGGCCAGGAGCCTGTGGAGCCTCTGCAGCTGCTCTTTGACAAAAGTCAGGACGTCCTTCTCCAGACGCTGGAACAGAACAATAAGAGAAGAGTTTTAGTCAAAGAGAGAACCTGAGGAGAGCCTCAGAGAAGCCCACACATGCTGCGGTCGTGGGCGACTCACCCTGAATATGGCGTCCAGCTGCTCCTTTGGGCCTGGCTCCCTGTGAAACAATACAATCATTTATTTACTTTAGTCTCATGCAGGGGCAGCTCGTTGTTAAGGCGATAGGTGTGAGGTGTGTAGTTAAAGTTGATCAAGACCTGAATAAAATGCCATAAAACATCCTTGTCCAATCAGTAGAGCTTGTTCTCGGCTGCCGGAACATAGCCCCGCCTCTTCTGGTGCGATCCAAGCCTATTGCACCTGCCGCTTCTGTATAATCCAATGTAAGTGCGTTTTTTTTTTCTAAGTTTCAGACTTACAATGCAAATCAAACGACTCTGTTGTACTTGCACTTACACTCTGCCGTACGTGTGCGTGACAACACAAGGCACGTTCATGTGTCAGTCCAGAGACAGCGTATTTTCTGCTCCAACATTTGCAGTTTGACGTCCCTGATCTAAACACACTCCTGTTTCAGTGTCTTCCTCCACTTGTACAGCGAACCTTTTATCTTCTGATCTAGACTTGTTACTGTGTTATCCACTTGGTGTCCACACTGTACTTCAATAATTGAAGAACATGATTCTCAAGAAAGACCTAAATCCAAAGCCATAATAAACCTAATCTCCAGTGTTCAGAGCAGTCCTGGTTCAGAGCAGCTGATTCTCTGAGACTCTGTACAATCTGTAGAAAACCCTGTGATCCTGTCCCACCTGAACTCATCTGTCTCAGACTGAGAGCAGCTCCATTCAAACACAGGAGCACTGTTTGCACTGATGAAGGATGAGCAGCAGGTGGCGCTGTCCTGAGAACATGTCAGAGCTCTGGATTAACAAGGTCTTACCTCTGGTCTTCAGGAGGAGCTTCTCTAAAGTCTGGAGGATGACCTTTGGACCGGTCACTTCTCATAGACACAGAGTCTGGAGCAGGTTTAGGTCTGGGTTTAGACCCGGGTCAGGTCCAGGTGGATCCATGTCAGAAAAGAAAAACATTGAATAAGAAGGTGCAGGTGTCAGACTGTGGTCCTGAGGGACTAGTTTCCTCACAACAAATGACAGTTAAGAGCTGTTATGGTAAACTTTAATGCTAATGTTAATCGATCTAATACACTGATGTGTGTCGTATAATAATATTAATATTCATGGTTGTGTGAGTTCATAATGATCAGGCTTCAAGTTTTCTCCAAATGCTTGTTTTTCTAATATTAAATAAATAACATAGGGCTGTGTAATGAATCAAACTCCAATTATAATTATATTTGTAATCAATAGTAAAACTTGTGTAATTGTGTAATCATGATTAAGTCATTAGTGTGTTCAGTAGGTCCCAGACAGTTTCTTTACACTTGTAGAAACATTTACAACAGTTGACAACAGGGATGTTCACCGTGTCGTCACATGTTGGTCATTTAAAACATAATTACCATCACGCTGAACAAACAAGATAAAAACACAACGTTTGTATCCTGCTGTGTAACTCTGTGAGCCAACAGTTTGATAAGAACAATCCAAAGAGCTTCTACCGTGTTCCTAAATGATAAATGTTATATATAGCGGTTTTCCAACTTGCTTAGCTTCTGAGATCTGGCGGGATCAGGCTTTGACAAACAGGTATGGCCACTACATCAAGAAGAAAACTTTGAATTTGGACAATTAGGCCCCGACGAAAAGAACAATAAGAGCTAGTTTTGGTTCTACCACCAGTCAGTGGCCACACACACAGTTTAACATGTTGGCTCGGCAAACATCCGTATTTCTGTGAGAGATACAGTAATGTCTTTGACACGGTGGCACAGCGGTTAGCGCTCTGGTCTAGCAAGAATATCCTGGGTTTGACTTCCAGGTAGCCCGGTGTTAGTGGCGAAACTAATCCCTGGACTGTAATCCTTGTTTACAAAAACAACTCAAAGATTTAAATTTGAATAAGATTTACTTTGATCAAAGGGAAAACACGCAACGTAACAAAAACATTTCTTGATCTAAACTAGGGGTCTCAGACTCGCGGCCCGGGGGCCAAATGCGGCCCCCGGCATGATTTTTTGCGGATGATTTCAAATTAACATTGAATGTGGCCTGCGCGTAACAATTTGAACTACAGGTCCCACAATGCACTGCAGCGTAGCGCAGCCACAGCTCCTCCCCCGCTGCCCTGTGCACCAGCACCACAACAAACACGGCAGAGAGATGAATGAGAACCAAGAGTCACTTTTAAACTTTCCACAACAAAGAAACGGACAGGAGACAGAAGGATTATGAGAGCAGAAGTTTCAGACACAGGAGGAGAGACTGTCACACCGTAAACAAGCTGCTCTTTTACAACAGAAATACACAGATGTTGATTCTTTCTTTTATGCAGACAGGTGAGCTTCTCTGACTAAGTTTATTGTCATAATGAAGAGCTTCATGTTCCACAAGCTCCACACCACTTTTTATTTGATGAAATTTGATCTAATATCCGCGGAGAAACGTTCATAAACTCCTGAAAAATATGTTTTAGCGATGCAAACCAGCGCCGCGCGTAACCGCGGTAACACGCACGTGGCAAATCACACTCGGCTCCATCAGTATCTAATCGTCATCAGTATAAACGTGTGTCGACGTCCTGACAAAGGCTCACTTCTGTAGTGTTTGTGAAACAGACTGAAAGTGTGAAGAGCACAAGACCAGACTGGAAAATTAACCTATGAAAAATAGAGGCTTTTACCTTTGAAATGTGACTTGAAAACCTCTAAAATGCACCAGAATACAGTAAATTGCATGCAATTTGGTCAAACATTCCCTGGGGAGGATAGTGTGACCCTGGGTAACCCCTTTTTTTTACTTTGTTTCATTACATAGGAGAGACTATTGTAAAACGCATAATATATATATAAAAAAAAATACTGGTATTATACGTATTGCAGGCTCTATATTGGAGGTACAACGCAAAAAACTTATTTATATTGAATAGCCTATATCAGAGCTAGGCCAAAAATTTTAAATGCAGCCCTCGACCATTTTGCCTCAGATGATTTCGGCCCCAGCTCCATTTGAGTTTGAGACCCTTGATCTAAACCCTACAAAGTCTCTATCTAGTTCCTGTCCTTCTTCTCTTGTGTCGATGTCCACGCGCGCTTGCACTTGCGGCGTGTTCACAAAGAGGCAGAGTGTCTCATTTATCTGTCCTCCAGAAGTTTCTTCTTTTAGCATCTTCGTTGATTGGTCCTCCCGTCTTTGGTTCTTGTCATTTTTGGTTGTCACTGTCTCTTTCCAAAACCATCCACTGATGATCTCATCCATTTCTGTGTTTGAGTTTTAAGTCCATGGATGTCCCAAACAGACACTTCACAACATCAGCAGTCTGTGGCAGTTCAGAGTTCAACTGAAAACCAAGTCCTTTAGAATGTTGGTTTGCTTTCTCCAAACACACATTTAACCCTTAGCCTAGTTCTTGCATTTCTACATTTGAACCATTTAAACATTTGAATGATTACAAATTATCAACAATAAAACACATTGAAAATGTCTATGTGGAGTTTGCATGTTCTCCCTGTGTCTGTAAGTTTCCTCTGGGTACTCTGGTTTCCCCTACAACTAAAAACATGTCCAGTGTGCCTCCCCAGGACTACAGATGGAAATTAGCTGTAAAATCTACAATCTGGTACAAGTGTCTCTGCCTTTGTGCTTAATGTGATTGTACATTGTCCTTAATAAACATTACCTTGATTTTATCTCTTCACTCTGCATTTAAGAGGCTCTAATGTTCTGTGCTCTCTCTGAGCAAATAATCATTTGAATAATTATAATTTTAATTGTGATTTAAATCATTGAGACTCATATTTACATCATGATCGAGCAGTTTTATAATAACATGTTTTGTGATTTAGAAGAGATTATTTTCTGACAAAAACAAGTGAATATAAATGAGTCAGTTATTATTATGTGTAAAGTAGAAAACACAGGTGTGAGTGTATTAACAACAGTGAATGAGAAAAGTACTTTCATCAAACACGATTATGTTTTAGGAGCCGACAAAGAAGTGTTGTACTACGCCTCTGAGAAGGTGAGACCAAACTTTGGACTGGAACTGTTTTTATGTCTAAGTTTAACTCTCACATGACCAGGACAAAACAGGAAAGAGAATCAACTTGAATAAAGTGTTTGATTGAGGAGGCAGTGGCACAGTAACAGCCCTGCTCAGTTTGTCTGTTTATCAGTGAGAAAAGAACTGTTCAAATGTCAGTCTTACCTCTGCTCTTCTGGACGAGATTTAAAGTCTGGAGGAAAGCCTTTAGACCAGTCACTTCTCATAGACACAGAGTCTGGAGCAGGTCCAGGTCTGGGTTTAGACTCGGGGGTCCAGGTCGGGTTTAGACCGGGGCCAGGTCCAGGTCTGGGTTTAGACTCGGGGCCAGGTCCAGGTGGGTCCATGTTGTAGGAGCTGGAATCAGAAGAAGAGTCCATTTGAACAGAACATACAGAGATGTCTCCTGTTTATAAACTCTGTTCTCCACATGTGGAGTCGATCTGTGTCTCCCTCTGCTGCTCACATGACACATTACACTCAACTGGCTGGAACTTCAATAACATTCTACTTCCTTCATAGTTTAAATAGTTTTGGTCAAAGTTATTAGACTGAACAAACCAAGACGATATAGATTCAAACTAAACTAAACTGCTCACTTCAGTAAAATGTGGGTTATTTAATTTACATTTAGGACTTTGCTAAGTTTGTTGTCTAGTTTTCTTTAGTCTTGACACAGTTTAAGTTAGTTTTTACTTCCTGGTTGAACATGAGCTGCCGATGTGACTTATGTAAAGTTGATCATAACTAACCACACTGTAAACAAGGACTAAAGCTCGTCTAAATGACAAAATAAGTTTAGTTTAACACAGAAATATGAAAGTGAACCAAGGCAAAAGTCTTTTGTGTGTAAATGTTGCTCCATACTCACTGCAGTGTCAGCGTCGTCTCTGCACAGCTCTATTGTACTTCCTCTTTCTACAGTCACAGCAGGTAACCCGGCCCACACCCTTTCTCTGGGACTGAGGTGCAGTGGCAGTGAGCTGCAGCAGAGGGCGCCACACTCTCTCAATGGAGCTTTGACTGAAGAGTTCAAAACCAACATGTTCTGCAGTGTAGCTTATCACCATGGAGACGAGCAGGAAACACCACCAGGGCTGTAGATACTGATCAGATCTGTGGAGAGGCGACACCACACAGTAATAATGCAGGTTTACCAGGATAAGAGAATAAATGCAGGAGTTTAAAGCTACAGTGTGGAACATTTTAAAACAGGTTGGTTCAGTAGTTTTCTTGACAGTGGCGGTTCTTGCTCAAACTTCTCCCTGGACAGAGAACCTCCACAGTGTCCTCTTGTATCACATTGTAAAACGTTAAAACTTTTCTAGACTTTTTACGACTCGGCACAAACCCTGAACTAAAGAGAAAAGTACATTTGTGTTTTTGTCAGACTTAAACATTCTCAGTTCTTTCAGTCGATATAAACATTACAAAACATAGATGTGTTAATACAGTCTGTGTTAAAACAGACGCGTGTAAATGTTTTTGTCATTAAAGCGAACCCTGAATATAATCACATGTTTATCCTAAAACACTTATGATGTCATCACTTATATAAATACAGGACAAATACATTGGAAGCAGGGGCGTCGCATCAAATTCTGGGCCCCAGGTACAAACTTTTTCATGGGCCCCTAATACTAAACTTAACTTTATAATGTTCAATTTTATGGCCATAATCATCCGACTTCAGAACAAAACATTTGTGTTTTTTGTGTCAAAACTATTGGGTTGAAACACTGCTTTCACTTGCATTTTAGCTAACTTGTTTTAAACTATTAATTTGTCCAATATTATGCTAAAAATACACTTAGAAAATCCTTGTGACTTTTCCGACACATTCTAATGTTGCTGGATTGAGAAGTTGTGATATCTGACGATATTCGACACAAAACCCTGTGAATATACATTTTGTGTCAAACCTTGGCTGTTTGTTCACTGAAATCTGCAAAATCTGATTTATATTATTATAATCTCTAGCTGTTATATTTGTAAATAATGTGGCCAATTAATATTCATCTTTATTCTGTGATTTTCTTTGGCCAAAGTCCATATGTTTGTTTTATAGGAGAGATAAAACTATGATATCACAAAACACAACATTTAGAGGAACAATATCTATCTGAAAAGCAAAAATGAGCTGCTTTTGGGGCCCTTTTCTGCTCCGGGCCCCGGGACACTAGTACCACTTACCCCCCCAGTGCGACACCCCTGCTTGGAAGTATTGTAGTTTTATTAAAATAGTGTTAAGAAGAAATGACATGAGGCTGCCATTTTGCTGCGGTTACGACATAAAATAGTGTTGTCAAGGTAACAGGCGGTAGCAGGTAACTAAGCAACATGAATTCCTCAGTTAAACCTTGTCAGTTTGAGCCAAATACAGAACGATTATGTGGAATCTAGTAAAACTGAAGATAATCAAGAGGAAGAGGCCAGAACTGGACACTGTCAGTGGTGTTTTTGTGGCAACTGTTCACAGATGAAACTGTGGGACTAACCATGGAAACACTATTTTATGTCATCAACCAAAATGGCGGAGTCGTGACCTTCAGTATTTCAAAAAGCTGCTTCTCTTCTAAAAATCTAACGAATTAACAAAAGAAACACATTTATACAACAACCGAGCGTTGCATCTGTTTGACCGACCAAATAACAGAAGAAGAAACTCACATATTGTGCTTTGTGTTTTGAGAATTTTCTGACAAACCTGCAGCAGTGTGAAACAGATCTGAAAATGTGACAGAAACAGCGT